>OU015496.1:982483-1017483 GCA_907164885.2 Dolomedes plantarius
CCCCATCCCTGTAAGTATATAGAAAATACCTGCAAATGATGAGGAATATTAGAGTTTTCGATTCTAGTACTTATGAGTAACACGAATGAATTTAAATACATTATTTCAGTTATTTATTTCCAGTAGCATTAAAACTAAAAGTCTGATCACCTAACGGGTCATAGGTAATTTATTTATTTCTCTCAGAACTTTTACAGAAATATGAATCTATCTCACGCTGCAGATAATTAGGCTATAATTTATCGTTCTGGGGGGAAAATATAAATTATATTTTAATATAGAAAAAAGTTATATTCTGCGCAACTTTGAAATAGGTTATTCTATAAATCCTTTAGTCAGATAGTAAAGTCATATCAGCATAGTTTGATATGTTATGCCCCCTCGTTACTTCCTTACTTGAGCATACCACTATTATGGTTCTGCTCATTCTCCCTGTATTGTTGCAAGTGATTTTAAAGCTCACAATACTGCCTGGAACTGTCGTAGTTCTAATTTTTCTGATCGAACTCTTAAAACTTTTATTGTTTATAACCCTGTGTTTAAACTGCTAATCCTCGTTTTATCCTCTCCCTATCCCACTATATAAATCTGCCACTCAATTTTTCAAAAATATCTCATCTACCGTTGACCTGGCTCTGACATGACCATCTGACGTTGGTCTGGCAAATGGATGGACCTGGCCGACACAGGCAATCCATCCATTTGCCTGTGCTCATTAAGTTTTAGTTTATACCCATTTTTCACCCCTTTAATTTTATACCCAGGATATTCTTGCCTGCTGCAATATCTACTTCCCACCTATTCGCTACACGTGACATCGAACATCGGAGGACATCTAATAAGCGACTCAAAAATCCACTAAAATAGTTGTTGATGCAAAAAATAACTGGGGATTTTTTGGAGGCATGTAGCATTTTCGAGGAAAATTTAAGAAAAAACGATTTCCCTAAAAATTTCGGCAATTTAAAAGTTTTAAAAAAATGGCATTTAGACTCAGGAATTTTTAAAGATGTTTAGAATAGTATTTGTGTTTTCATTTGGTTAAGCTGTAATGGGGGATGGCGCTTTAGTAATGTTACAATGACGTAACTTTTAGGATAGAATTGGCTGCTGTTTCGCCATAACCGTCACTTACGGAATTGGGGTGTGTACGCATCTTTTATTTTGCATTAGGATTTTGTGTGCTTGCATGTAAGGTGCGTTGAGCCCATACTGTAAGTTGTGTTTGTCTTTTCATTTTCTTCTTGACTAATTGCTTCCTTGGGGGACTCCGGGCCTTGGGATGTCTTTTGGGCTTACCTGCATCCTATTCAGAAAGTTCCCCTTGGGGTAACTGATATGGTCAGGCTCCCTGATGAAGAGACCTGTCGGTTACCTCTGTTGTTTTATGGTTCAGTTCCGGCACTTATACAGAATCTTTCCGTTGGTGCGTGGATGCCCAGAGTGCTTGATTTCTGTTTGTTTCTTGTCTATATTCGTATTATTTTTATGTATCTATGTTGGATTATTTATTTGTTTTTTTCATAATGGGGATATGAAGCTTCTGCGCTATCCTCTATTGAAAATGTTTTCTTTGCAGGATATGTTTTATGTTAAAGTGATTTAGCAGTCTATGCTTGATTTTTAATTTTTGTTTATTTCTATTGTTTATATTTTACACTCTAATCAAACAACTGATTGTTGCTCCTGAACTCTTCCAATTTACCCGCCTTTCAAATCACAGGGAAGATTATCATTTCTTTCGGACGAGAGTTCTTAGTGAAATACGAAAATTTAAGCAAGATTACTGGTTTGACTTTATTCAGACCACACCCTCTCCTGATAATCAAAATTCTTAAAATCTGGAACTCACCATTTACCGTCTAAACCACAGTGGAGTTGTTTTTTTTTAAACATGTACAGAGTTAATGCTATACTTATCGCGATCAGTTTACCTTAGATCGCGAGTTAGAAGGTAAATGATCGTCTAGTTCTCCGTACTGTTCAAATCTTTTAAAACATGTACAAAGTTAATGCTATACTTATCGCGATCAGTTCACCTTCGATCACGAATTAGAAGGTAAATGATCGTCTAGTTCTCCGTACTGTTCAAATTTTTTAAAACATGTACAAAGTTAATGCTATACTTATCGCGATCAGTTGATCAGTTTACCTTCGATCACGAGTTAGAAGGTAAATGATCGTCTAGTTCTCCGTACTGTTCAAATCTTTTAAAACATGTACAAAGTTAATGCTATACTTATCGCGGTCAGTTCACCTTCGATCACGAGTTAGAAGGTAAATGATCGTCTAGTTCTCCGTACTGTTCAAATTTTTTAAAACATGTACAAAGTTAATGCTATACTTATCGCGATCAGTTTACCTTCGATCACGAGTTAGAAGGTAAATGATCGTCTAGTTCTCCGCACTATTCAAATTTTATATTGACGCCCCCTTCCCCCTCCTTCTCTATTCTTCCGGATTTTGTTTCTCCGATATTATCCGTAAACTTAAAACTGAAAAATGTCCAGCCAAGGATGAAATTATTGACAAATCTAAAAAAAATCTGTCTTTTAATAATCGTATGTATTTCCCCAAATGCTGGAAAACCGTATTTATTACCCTTATTCTCAAGTCTGAAGTTGACCATAAATTTCCTCAAAATTATCGCTATTAAGTTTATTGTGTTCCCTCAGTAAATTTACTGAAAGTGTTATTCTTAATAGAATCACTCTTGTTCTTGATGAAAATAATGTTTCAATCCTTGGAAAACTATGAGCAGCTGTTGAGTGGTGCTAAGATGGCACCCTCTCTTGCAGCTATCTTAGCACCACTTAACAGCTGCTCATAGTTGTTTAACTCGCTAGCAAAGGAATACAGTCACAGAGACCTACTGGTCCTTTTTTTCGCAGCGAAAACCTTTGATAAAACTTGGTATCCTGGCCTCCTATTTAAATGAACCCAACTGAATATGCCTGAGGAAATAATTCACCTAAACTATCACTATCACCACAACCGTAATTTAACAGATCTGGGGACCAACTCTTTTCATTCTAAATGTTAATTATATTCCTAGAGGAGATAATGCTCTACTAGCTGTGTATTCGAACGTTACTGCTACTTTAACCCCTGCTCATTATTCTAATTTTCTTCTAGTGAAATTCAAAACCATATCGAAACTCTTGACAAATGGTTTACTCTTTGGAATAATAAAATTATTCCCTCAAAGTGTCAAGCGATCTATTTCTCTAACTGATATTATAATCCGCAGCGACTTTATCTGTATGAACCTCCTTTAGAAAAGGTTAACGCAGTAAAATACTCAGATACTCATCCCTCTGAGCTAGGTGCCACCTCAATTTTAACCAAGCACCCACAAGGACGACATCTGTGGATATAGTACCCTCTCCCACTCTTTATGACCTCATAGAGAGACTTTCCGGTTTCAGGATTTAACATGCCCATATCTATCCTAGACACGAGGGTAATTAATGTCGCTGGTCAGATTTCGAACCGAGCACCCTCGACGCCGAAAGCCGACGCGCTACCACTTGGTTACCTCGGGCCAAAAATGATTACACCTTCCAAATGTTGATAAAATGATAAGTTCGGAATGGTATGATCACAATCTTAACACGAAAAATCGATAACAGGGATTCATACCTTGAATGCATGAGAAAAAAATTAGGTAATTATATGGGGACACAAAATAAAAAATTCCCAGTCAAAAAGAACGACGTACAAACGTTATGAAAGAGGAGTTGGTATTATTCTACAACTTTCAGAGGTCTTCTGGCAATATTTCTGTTTATCCAGGGAAGTTTCTTTTTTTCCTGACACTTGACTGGGAAAATTCCCAAAAGGATAGATAACCAGACGAATGTAACTAATATATTCTTATCGAACTCAAAAAAATTTTTTGGTTTAATACTATATAATTGGGTTATTAAAGAAGTTCGTTCGGATTTTAGTAAGATTGGTCAAGAAGTGCCTAGTTGTGTTTAATGCCATTCGATAAATGTTGTTGGATTAATTTGTGACATCTGTCATATGAGAGTGCAACTAAAACCAAAATTTTACAAAATTCGTGAAATTTTGTGTTGAATATGCAAAAAAATTGGGAATATTTTCAACATATTACGCTTTATTATTTTAAGAAAGGTAAAAAATACAACTAAAAAGCCACAACAATGAAAAAAATAAGCTTTGTGCAGTGTAAGTTTTGGGAACATGGAATTATTGTTAAATTTGCCAGTAAATGGCATAAGGTAGTGGAATAAAATGGTGAGCAAGTTTCTCATAAAAATTATTGGGGAAAATCACAAATGAGCCCTATATTATTGCTTAAAAACCAAACGAAGTTTTTGGCCAACCTAATATTATAATGTAAATGTACGAATAGTTGAAAATATTCGGATATCCAATATTTTCTCTAGGTAGACCCCAGAAGGGTCTCTCAGACTAATGAGGTTTAAAACAAACCTATAAGGTTTTAATTCTGTAGCCTATTTTGAAATCTCTCTTATTTCTGTTTGATTCAAATGCAAGTGTAACGATGACATATTAGACTGCTTTTTAATGAGTGAATGCTTTTAACTGAAATTAACAAAAAAAAAGAATTATTTGAAATATCTTTCACCGTTAAGTCGGTATCGTGTATTCGCAGAGTCAACAAAATATAATTTTATCAAAATGAAAACAATGCCCAGTTTACGTGCAATATACATTTTCAAAAATACAATCAGCACATTATTTTTCTCTCCAGTATATTCTATAGCTCATCAATCAAGCTTTTCAAAAATGACATTCTGGAGAATTTGAAATAAATATTTATTTGAAAGAGACTCAATATTTGTGATAAACAATTTGGACTACCACCTTTAAACTATTACGATAATAAAATAACTATACGTCATAGAACTCTTAAAAAAAATTATTTATGGGAAAACGCAACATCAGATAGTTAAGGTTCATCTAACATTTGTTACAAGATCTTTCCATTACAAAAATAGATACGGCGTCTAAATGTTTAAAAATACAGCATTCCAGATGTGGTTTAGAACACATCGTGAAGGCAACGACTTAACAGAATTTTTGTTTCTCGTATTTATTTCAAAATATACGCTATATCCAAGAAATCATCAAGGATTAAAGGGAGTGGTCACTTTTACGTACCTTTAAAATTATCATTTTTAGACCTATGTTCGATTGTATGTACTACTCATGTTTTTTGCTTGATTTACACGAAATTTCTTGAATAACTGCCTATAATATTGTTTATTATATATGCAATATTTCAAGGTAATTAAAAAAATAACATTATTTTTTATGCATAAAAAGTGAATATTTTTTTTAATCGAACATTTTGCAGTCAACTACTGTGCGCATTCTGTCAAAATAAATTATAAACGCACAGTAATAATTGTTAACTATATGTGATTACAATACTTCAGATAACAAAATACACCAACATTTTTTAACCTTAACATATTTTAATTTTTTTAAGAATTTTTTTACAAGCTTTTACTCAGTCATTTTTGATATTTCTAATTAAAAATATCGTGTACTAATTTTTTTAAATATATTTTATAATATTGTTGGTGGATATTGTAGCCTGAAATATTGTAGTCACATATAGTAAACAATTATTACTGTACCTTAATAATTTATTTTGAAAGAAGGCGCACAGTAGTTGACTGCAAAATGTTCGATTTAAAAAAAAATATTCACTTTTTATGCATAAAAAATAATTTTATTTTTTTAATTACCTTGAAATATTGCATATATAATAAACAATATTATAGGCAGTTATTCAAGAAATTTCGTGTAAATCAAGCAAAAAACATGAGTAGTACATGCAATCGAATATGGTCTAAAAATGATACTTTTAAAGGTATGTAAAAGTGACCACTCCCCTTAAATAAGTTACATTCGTTGGAGCGCTAAGTTCAAAGACTTTATCTCTTTTAATTAAGTGATAAGTGTGATCAAATAATGCTAATCACATTAAAAAGTCTTAAACTTGGGCCTTATCAGTAAATATTAATTCAAAAATAAAAATACAGTTGAAAAAGTAATAAAGGGAAGAGAACAAAAAAGAAGAAAAGTTTAAATATCAGGTAATTAAGATGATAGTAATAATAATAATAATAAAATAAAAGTCACCGGGTTTTGAACCAGGGATAAAAGTTCATAAAACTTTTGGCTGAGATACAGTGGGAGGCAACTGGTGAGAAAAAACCCGGGAACAAAAAAATTAAAGGTACCTCTTAAAAACTGAGCTTAAGAAACTTGAGAACAAAAAAAATTAAAGGTACCTTTTAAAAACTGAATTTATGAAACTTGGGAACAAAAAAATTAAAGGCACCTCTTGAAAACAGAACTTACGAAACTTGGGAACAAAAAAATTAAAGGCACCACTTAAAAACTGAACCTATGATTTTTTCTCTTATTTATTTATATTTATGATATATATATGTGTGTCCGTGCGTGTATAAATATACAGTGGACGCTCGTTAATTCGAACTCGGTTAATTCGAACTTTCGGTTAATTCGAACTAATCCAAAGGTCCCAAAAAACTTGTATCGGAGTTAATGTTAAAAATATCTCATTAATTCGAACTAAACTTTTATGACTTCGGTTAATTCGAACTAAATATTTGATAAAAAAAAATTCATTTTCCTCGTTTAATGGAGAAATTACAGACTGTATTTATTATTTTGTGTGTCAAAATTTCTTTTCTGTGTAAAGAGGCAGATGCCTGCATTCCTAGACTATTGCATGTCCGCTAAACGTTAGCAGCTATTGTCCTTCTTATTAGTGCTAAACGGAAAAAAGGTGGGAGTAGTACGTGATGAGAGGAGGAAGAAGTTCGCAGATTTGACGGAGAGAAAAAGGAATTAGGATTTTAATATTTAAAAAAAAATTTTAATGAGAAAAGGGAAAAGTAATGTTAGCCGAAAGAGAGAATTCGTAATCTGGGATCTCTGCAATTATGTCAGTACGACGGTTACGTCAGTACGACGGTTAATTCAATCGTAGAATTTCTGAGAAATTCCATGAGCTGTTGCAGAAAAGGATGAAATATTAATATCTCTTCGAATAGCTTTTGTTAGACATAAAACGACATTCGCGGAGAATCCACTTGAGTGTCTCTTTCATTTCCCTTACGCTATGCTTGAGTGTATTGTTGAAACATTTCAAGTTGTTTAATATTTTTTTTGGTGGCATTAAACCAAAATGAATAGCGTATACAACAATTGGAAGTATTGGATGAAAATATAACTTTTATTTTTAAACGTAAGGACAGTGGTCACCAAATTTGCATTATGACGGTATTGAATTTATTTTTAGTTTTAATAATAAGTTCTCTCTAAGTTTATTTACGGTCCAGGTGGACTCTGAGACCTGTGGTACATCAGCAACAACAACAAAGGCAAGAATAATTTTTAATGATTTTGTCCTGATATCCTGAAAAAAGTAAAGGGAAAAATTGGGGAAGGTGAAGTTTAACGAATTTCTTAGATGTTTTTTTTGTAAATAAAGGTTTCGAATGTAAATGAATTAATTAGTAAAACTCGCCTTATATTCATCGAAGGTATTTAATATTATGAAATACAGTCGGACTTCTATTTAACGAAGTCGCTAAATCTCGAAAAAAAGTTCGTTATATGCATAATTCGTTAAATAGAGATACACCTTTTAAAATACTTAAAACTCCCACAAAACAGATTTTAAATTCATAAACACTAAATATTATTAAAAAAGTAATTTATCACACCTTTATTTTGTCAAATTAATGTCTACTTGTGTTATATATCTTACCCATTATAAAGAAATCTGCAAGGAAAACAAGAATAAGACAAAACATTGTCCGGGAATACACTGTATTTTCAGTTTCCAGAACCGAAATTACCAGCACGACTCTGATCAACAATCTAGGAAACGGGAGACTAGTTCAAGGACACGGGACAGCTCCATTAAGGGTGAAAGAGGGATATTGAAAGTTATTTTAATGAAGTGGACAGTGGGGGGGGGGATAAAGGTTGCACTTCCTGGATGAAATGCAAAGAATGGCAGCCAGTTAATTTACTGCTCTCGGTGAGTTAGGCGACTGGTAAAACCAGTTCAATGTCATTTATCACCATAAAAGGTGTTAAAAGAAAGAATAAGTTTTAAATGTCCAGAAATATTTTGAGAAATATGGATGAAAAAAATATTGGATCACAAGAAAAAGTTCGTTAAATAGAGAATGCACTTCGTTATTCGGAGGTTATTTTACGAAGAAATTCGCAAGATGTTCTTGGTTCCGAGGAAACGTTTGCAAAATAGAGAAATTCGCAAAATAGAGGTTCGTTAAATAGAGGTCCGACTGTACCTTCATGTTTAGACAGCGTATGGGCATCCACAGATAGGATATCCTTCCACCACGTTTTTGGTTGGGGGAAAATGAGATCCCTCCAGAAAATGCCCCTGGGGTTGCTCGATCAAAACTAAGGTGGCACCAAGCGAACAATGGGGAAGCACGTACATGGTGTTGTTCCCAGATGAAAAGTAGCCAGCAATTTCCACCCTTCCGACCGGACGTGTGGGAAAAAACGCCTAAGCATTAGCCAAAAAAATAAATTAATTAATTAATTAAAACAAAATTTTTGTTCTATATAGCAAGTATATTCATTATTTTTTTACCGAAATATTAATATTTCGCCACTGAAAGCGCTTATAGGTGTTGCTTATATTAAAGAAAAATCCTGTCTGCCATTAAAAAAAATGTGTTGAACATCATTAATTAAATTGGGCTTAAATTAAACTTCATTCAGATTGAAATTATCTATCTGATTTAGAATAATCTAGAAAGAAAGAGGAGAAGACGCAATACATTTCATGTTGAAACTTTAACTTTCTGCAGAAAATCCTATGTTCCTTAGAAAAGTCAATGTGTCAAAGATATTCCTAAACGCAAAATATAAATCTTGTATTAGATAATACTGATTTTACAGCATTTTGTATATATATATATATACAGGGATGTCCATAATTTAACTTCCCTACTTTAAAGTTATCTACAGTCGAAACTATTGTTCAGAAAAATATGAAATTTTGTGTAGGACATATTGAAGGGATGGGAATTTGTTTGAGCGAATAAAAAATTAGTTCAAAATTTCACCACCAGAGGGCGTTTTTGACGAATTACTTATTTACGACTGGTTCTTTAGTTAAGAGTTCACCATCTTTTTATCCACAGGTCACCCTAGCACAACAACTCATACTCATTACAATTTTACAATCTTTAAAGTGATTGTAAAGTCGATCGGAAACTTGTTCGATAACTAATTTTCGGACAAAAGATTTGAAGGAACGAAGAAGAAACAAATATGCAAATTAAATTTTGTCGACGTAGAGCAGAAGCTGTTATAAAACCTAGAAACTTTCAGGGAGATTTTGCTTTCAGCGGGCTTTCTATTGCTAATCACAAGGTCATCGTTGCGATTACCTGATCCAGCTTTGTTAGTAAAATTGTTTTACCAAAACGATAATTCAGTACTAGTTGCTGTACGAAAATTTCGGAGTTTGAAGGGGATACGAAAAGGTCCATTGACTGTTACAGGTCTTCGAGTAATGGTGGTCAAATTTGAAGAAAACTGGTTCTTTTAACATTCGTTCTGGAAGAGGAAGGAAAACCTGTTTCCGCAGAAGCTGTAGAGAAGGTTGCGCTTCAGGTGGAAGAGGACAAAGCTTCCAACGAACAGGCTAGTGCCAGTGTCCGTCGTGTGGCAGAAGCATTGGATCTGCCCCGTTCAACTGTCCAGAAGGTCATGCGGAATATCCTCCGGTATTATCGGTACAAGCTTCAATTTGTGCAGAGGTTTCTTGCACATGATTTCCAGACTCGACATCGGTTCTCACTTCAGTTTCTTGCTCGCATTGAGGGTGATGCAGAAGGGCCTTGGAATATCCTCTGGACAGACGAAGCACACTTTTATTTGGACGTTTCGGTGAATACTCACAATTGCCGAATTTGGGAACCAGAAAATCAACGTTTAATCTTAGATGTTCCGATGCATTCATCGAAAGTAACCGTGTGGTGTGGATTTTCTGAAATTTTTATTCTCGGTTCGTATTTCTTCGAGGAATTAAGTCCTAGAGGTCCAGTAACATGCTCGGTCACCTGGGATCGATATGCATCCTTGTTACTGAATAAAATTGTTCCGGATCTGCAATCACGTCAGTGCCTTTCACGCACAATGTTTATGCAAGATGGAGCTCCTCCACACATTACCCTTAGTGATAAGAACGTTGTCGAAAATCACTTTACAGACTAACGTGTCATCAGCCGCCACTTTCCTAATGTGTGGCCTCCCCGATCCCCCAGACTTCAACCCATGCGACTTTTCGCTTTGGAGGCATATGAAACATCTAGTCAATCTTGATAAACCAAAATCTATACCTGATCTGAAAGACAGCATTTCACGAGATGTTCTCAGAATTTTCCCCGACACACTGCGGTCAACTGAAGAACATGCTATCTTACGATTTCAAATGGTGGCTGAAGATGATAGCCTTCATGTTGAACATGTCTTGTTGTAGTAAATTTTTTTAACTATAGTAAATGTCTGCTAAATGTGTAATTCATCAAAAAACGCCCTATGGTGGTGAAATTTTGGACTATTTTTTTATTTGTTCAAATTCCCATCCCTTCAATATGTACACAAAATTTCATATTTTTCTGAACAATGGTTTCGACTGTAGACAACTTTAAAGTAGGGAAGTTTAATTATGGACACCCTCTCTCTCTCTCTCTCTCTCTCTCTCTCTCTCTCTCTCTCTCTCTCTCTATATATATATATATATATATATATATATATATATATATATATATATATATATATATATATATATATATGTATATATATATATATGTATATGTATATATATATATATATATATATATATATATATATGTATATATATATATATATATATATGTATATGTATATATATATATATGTATATATATATATATATATATATATATATATATATATATATGTATATATATATATATATAATATGTATATATATATGTATATATATATATATATATATATATATATATATATGTATATATATATATATATATATGTATATATATATATATATATATATATATGTATATATATATATATATATATATATATATATATATATATATATATATATATATATATATATATATATGTATATATATATATATATATATATATATATATATATATATATATATATATATATATATATATATATATAGGAAAGATGAAGTTATATTATCTTTCTTTCGGTGGGAAAATGCCAGCTAATAATAGATTAATAATTTCTATTCTATATATGTTTCCCAAACATCATTTAAATATTATCCACCTTCCTGAAAGTAATATAATTAACGCGTTACCCATCATTTTGTAAAAGACATTAAATGATGATATTTATGTAGGATACGATTATCCTTAAAACGGCTCTATCCATATTTTTAACGGCCTATTCTTAAAAACAATTGTAAGACGTAAACAGAAGGTTTTGTGCTAGAGTTTGTAACCATTTGACTTATCAAAATTTGTTTTGTGTCTCACATTTTTAAGCTATTAAGTAGACTTTTAATACGTCGCCTTCTGATAAAATATCACTTTTTAATCTATCTGCGATTTTCAGTAGAATAAATATATTTGGCACTGTGAGAGAATTCCTATAATTGGCAATATGTAATTATTTAAACACTGCCTCTTTGAAAGTTTCGTCCTTCCCTCGTCACACACATCTGGCAGATCAATCAGTTGAACGAAACATTCCTAAACCTGTACCACATCGGTGAATTTACCGAAATTGTTTAAATTTTATTAATGGTGTTTCGCGTTGTCTCGCTAAGCTGCAAATCTTCAGTTATAGCTGCATGAGAATTTCCTATTGGGATTCAAATCTTTCCTGCAATATGACGATATTTTTGCCGACAATTTGTGGTTATAATTTTTCCCACCATCTTCATGTTCTGTGCATTTCGAGAATTTCTGCGTCCAGCAGGATCGATATTACTGCTCAATCAAGGGCGACCACAAAACCAACAAATCTACTCTTACATTTAGCGCATTCTACCATGTAAAAGACTTTCTTTTTTTTTTCTAAGGCTGCATTTACACGAAGGGTGACGAAACCTTAGGACCACACGTCGTCATATTTCCTTATCGACGTGCAAACGTTACGTACATGTGACACTCCCACGCTATGACCTTACTATTAAAATAATTTCCAGATAAAATGAACTTTTTATATACCATGCTTTTAAATTTTCTGTTGAATCATATAAACTTGACAATTCTATTAATAAATACTTTTTAAAAATGTTTTTTGATGAATTATCCTATCAACTTTAAAGAAAATGAAGTTAATTGGAAGTTGCGTTTAACTTTTCCTTCCCGTCCCGGCCGATAGATGGCTCCACCAGTCTACAAAACAAAATTAAGTGAAAAGGAATTCAAATCTGCTTAAAGTGGCTAAAAGTGTTAAAATAAAGCATTGTCATCGAGTTCTGATCTATTCTAAAAGTTTTAAATGTCTAGCTAGCCGGGAAGTTCGTTTGCAAGATTTGTACCGAACAAACACACAAACAAACAAACAAGAAAGCGAGTTAATAAAAACACGGTAAAAAATGAATTTTCGTATAAAGTGTCAGATTCCAATGCCATAAATCAAATGCAACGCTTATGTCCTCTTTAATTATTTAAAAAAGTCTTTAAACTTTCTGAGGCAGTTTTGGAATACTAAAACTGAATACCTCTATAATTAAATCTATGTGATATTTCTATGTTACCTGAATACCGAAATCAAAGATTTTTTTTGCAAGAAAAGAATTGTGACTAAATTATTTTTCTTGCCTTTTCAAGAAATGACTATCTTATTGTTAAATTTAATTAAACACTAGTTACACTAAAATGGTTGTCTTGACTATTTTATCGAATTTTGCTGTTGATTGTCGCAAAGAGAATAAGCTATGTTCATTATTGTGAATTAATAAGTTTATAGTCACAAACGGCAGATTATAATCAACTTTTAGAAAACTTATCGATCATTTCTTTTTAGCAATTTTAAAACGTTAACAGCATTTCAACTGCTAATGTTTGAAAATTGCTAAAAATAAATTATAAACAGCTTATCCTAATCGATAAACTATATCTAATTTATTTTTTTTTAAAAATTCAGTTTTTTTTTCTATGTTAATGATGCACGTTAGTGTTAGTGTCTTACTATTTTTCAATGTTTTCTAAATCAATAAAAGTAATAGTTTAATATTTTCGCTTTTTTTTTCGCAGTTTAAAAAAAATGTCTTTATAAAACGTAGTTATAAAGACAGTTCATGTATTGGTAGGATAGTATGAATCGCATTCCAACATTTTCAGCAGAACGACTAGAACGCTTGAATTTTGTACACATGTCTGTGGGTTCGAGTTCTTCTGTTTGCTTGAATGTCTGTAGCCTTTCGCAATCAGACTTGCGCTGTGGGTTAACAGCCCAATCCGTAGGGCAAAATGGCCTTATCGAATTTTCAGTTTTTCCTGGCGTCCAGCGGAACGTTCGCTGTCTTCTAAATTTCGACACTTTCCCATAGCTTTTCTTCCCCATCGAACTGTATATATATATATATATATATATATATATATATATATATATATATATATATATATATATATATATATATATATATATATATATATATACATATATATATATATACATATATATATTCATATATATACATATGTATATATATATATATATATATATATATATATATATATATATATATATATATATATATATATATATATATATATATATATATATATATGTATGTATATATATATATATATATATGTATGTATATATATATATGTATATGTATATATATATATATATATATATATATATATATATATATATATATATGTATATATATATATATATATATATGTATATATATATGTATGTATATATATATATATATATATATATATATATATATATATATATATATATATATATATATATATATATATATATATATATATATATATATGTATATATATATAATAAAAACGTAAACTTCCTAACCTGATGATCTATAACATATCTAAGGTTTTTTCCACTTCTCAACGCGCCAGGCACTCGTCTTAACGACTCTCTCCGATAAACACCGCGAACTGTTGCTGACTGCTTAATTACGGGCGAACCTTGTCATGTTTTGCTACACGAGGATTAAATAGACCGGGATCTACTACTTACCTTTGCCTACCTACCTTTCAGGGGCACCGTTCGCACAGTGCGAACGTCTAAATCTAGTCTCTTTTTTACTTGCATTCAATGTTTTCAAGATAAATGAGCAGAAAATGGCTAGTGCTGCCATCTGTTATCAGTTTAAAGAAGTAAAAACATTTTAAAACCTTTAATTGGAAAATTTTTCAAGATTTTTTAGATTTAAAAAAATCGGGGAAAATATCTGCATCTTGCAAACGGTGGAGGTTGCCCCTTAAAGGGTTGAAGCCAATTACCAACGGTTAGAAATATCCATTCCAATGGTGGGACACGAACGCACAGACTCTGATACCGAATGCCAGCACCCTAGCCTATCGGCCATCACCCTACCTTAAACTTTGGAACCTGGATTATTTGAATGTTTTAAAGCAGGCCTGCACAACATACGGCCCGCCAGCACTCCCTCTGTGGTACACGAAGCCATTTGCAGAGACGCATAATACAGGGTCATCGAAAAAAGTTGGACACATTTCGAAAGCTCATTAATTCTAAAAGAAATTGTGAAAACGCAATAATATTATTTTCAAACAACTTGGCAAGCGTCGAAGATTTCTAAACGTAACTGGTACGCAACCGTGACATGGAACGTTGCGTAGAAGTGATGCAAGGTGGAAGAGGTCTTTTTTCGGCTTTCCGTCAGTGCAATGTCGACCGTTCAGGAGAAAGCTCAATGTGTGTTGTGGTTAGTGGAGTACAAATGTGGGGTTACGTAGAGAATATTGTTTACAGCGTAAAGGTACGGGACTCGACACATTTACGGGAGAGAATAGTCGATGCAATTGCCACAGTGACGCCAGACATGCTGCGCAACACCTGGTTAGATGTTGATTATCGACTTGATATGTGTAGAGCAACTAACGGTGCTCATACTGAAACTTATTAAGATAAAATTCTATTAAATTCTGTACATTACTCAACGAAAGAATTGTTTGTATTGTAATTATTTCATTAAATATGATTATATGAAATGTTTCCAACCTTTTTCGGTGACCCTGTATTCTGAATCCCAAAAATGCTGTATAATATATTTAGATGTACAATATTATGAAAGGAACGCACCAGTAGTGAATATTGATCTTCATTTAATTTTAAAAATAATCGGTACTTTACTTTTTCTTAGATAAAATATTTTTCTCCCTTTCGTCTACCCTCTTTTATTGCGGCCTGCACCATCTTCCCGTAAAGTACGGGTAATATGGCCCGCATCACATTTCCAAGTAGCAGGCATGTTGTAGAGGATTTGTGATGCATCTAAATCTATCTTCTATATAAATAAAGCAACAGAGGAGAATGTCGGTGGAGTCTGCCGGCCACGTGACCGTCACAACATGACCGACATTTTGGTCGAAAATCGGTGTATTTTTTTTCTCATGAAAGTATATAAATGTTACATATTTGGAAAGAGCCTTGAAAACAGATAATTTTTTCTGCTTACAGATATTCTGTTACTTTAATAGATTTACAGATATATTAACTCTAAAAGAACTCCACCGCTGAGACGAAAGAATCAAATCACCCATCTCCAGTATGGTGCAGCCATCTGTCGGCAGCGACGGGAATGAAAATTGGCGGGAATTTATTGACGGGAATTAAATACATTTGTATGGCCCTGAAAAGGGCCTTTTTTTCTTCTGTGGGGCCCGAGCATATTTTATAAATAGTATTTGATAAATGATTTAACGTTTAAGGTGACTCACGACTCTTAAGTCGAGGAAATAAGGCATATTTTCATATTATTTGACTCTTTGTAACTATTTCAATTTACTTTTAATTTTTCCAAATTTTATGTATACGATAAATTGATATATTTATTTTAATAAACAAATTTTCAACTCTCTAAATAATTTTAAATAATTTTTTTTGATGTTTTAGATATACCTTGTTTTTTAAGTATTTTTATTGTATACTGGCTTGCGCGCAGAACTACGAAATTAATTTTACACTTTAACGTATAATTCCTGTTTTATATTTAAAATAAATAATTCAAAATACAATTGAACATAAAACATTCAACATTAAAGTTTCTTTTCAAATTTTTTTAAAACTGCTCAAAATATACTTAAAATTTCCCTAATTTTTTGCATTAATTTACCGCTGAAAAAATAACAAAATATGCAGTGATTGCAATAATTCTTGTTCAGACGCAATAAAATAACATGGTTAAGCAGTGATCAAAATTTCATGGAACTATGTTTCATAGTTTTCGAGATATCAGTCGCGGAATGATGCAAAATTACATTTTGAGAAAAATGAGTTTAAAATTTTTCTTACCTTAAACGTGATCTGTAATTAAATATTTAGAATATCAATATCTCCGGAACTAAACGGAATATTGCTTTATTTTGTTCAGAAATGATCAGGCTTTAACATATATTTTTTTTCAAAAAATCGAATGTTTTAAAGATTTAAGGGTAGTGAGTCCCCTTAAAGCCCAACGTATATGTCTGTAAAAAAAATTGTGATCTGAAATTCAGGATATGATGAGTTCAAGCGCAATTGTAAGAAGCAGATTGGAAATCCAAGGGAATATTTCAATTTATGCCAAAATATTAATCAATTTGTAAAGGCGTGTAGTGCGGTCTGTTTGGTTATCTTGTACGTCCAGTTTGACTCGAATAAGTTGGGTAACTCGAAAACGTACAGTCTTTCATATATTTTAACATTTATTCCCTTAAATTCTAAAAATCAATAACACCTGCACTTCAGATATTTTATGAAATGAAATGCTTGTTATATGCATAATTTCTGTTAGAATGAAGGTTTTAATCCCTTTAATGATAATGAAATTCTTCCATGAAGTAATGAGTCCACTTCCTTGAAGTAATGAGTCAGTTATGGAATTAAAAGCTAATTCGACTGTTTATCATTTCTCCCCTCATATTCCTTAATGTGCGTCTAAATTCCTGATTTAAAATTTCCGAAAGGGAATTACACGTTTGATTTTAGTAAAGAATTTGTGTCTTTTCTTCTAGGTGGGGCAAAATATTATTTTAATTCGGATCTATTTACTTGAAGGTAAATAAAACTTTCTGTTTTAGAGTGATTCACTCCTGTTTTAAACTGAAGTACATTACAATATACTTTAATTAAAGTTTCCGGCATTTGCAGAAAACTGTAATGAAGTAATGGCAGGTTTTAAACTTTAATCTAAATACTGAAAATACTTCTTAAAATAAAGTGCATATTTTTGAAACAATACAAGTCCTTCGTTTTGGAGTTTTATTCCTTCACACGCTACTCAAAAGGTTTTGAAGTCGAAATTACTTCCCCCAACAAGGATGAATAACTCCAAGCTGTAAGAGTTATTTAGCTTCTAATGCTCATAATTACAAAAGTGTTGGTATTACTGAAGGGAAAATATTAGCCTCTTTGAAAGCGTTAAAGTACAATTTAGAATCAGCAAGCTTTTACAAAGTCGGATGTTAAATTAAAAGGGGAAGTGTAAAATAAATGTCTTCAGATTCCATGAATAGAACCTAAAAGTTTAAAAATGTTTATAAACCTGTTAAATTTAGAATAATCAAAGTTTGCATACAGTTCAATGAGGCTTATACATTTAAATGTTTCATTTGCTTTTGAATTTATTTGTTAAGGATTTAGTTTAATTGCGTTTCTGGACAAAATCGAAATAATTGCCTGTTATTTATAGGTATTACTATAAAGGACATTACTGAGTGTTAACTGAATAAATCGTTTATCTAAAATATATTTCTTCCAAATTTTCTAATTCAAAAATCTTAATTAATAATACCTCATTATTTTGAGAAAGAACATAACTTAGTTAAAAAAAGAGGGTGTTTTTTATGTCATTTCAAATAGATTTGCTACCTCACTAGCTGGCGTCCGTCTTCCGAAAATTTACATTTTCCTACTAGAGATGGCAACTCTAAAAGTTGAAATATTCCCATCTTTCGTCTCAAGTTAAGAATGAACAATTTATTAATGTAATTTAAAATGACAGAAGTTTTAAATATCTTTATCACTTTTACAGCCATTTCTCGTAATATGTGACAATCTTTTTGCTCATTAACAGTGATCAGTAAATACCGTGTACTGGCCAAAAATTAGTGCTAAAGAGCCACAAAGGATAGTTAGTTTATTTTATACTGTTTTTACTCAAATCAAAAACACTATTTGTTCAAAATATGGTGCTATGGAGTCTCGTTTATTCTCGTTTGAATTATGCAAATTATCAAATTTGTAACATTAGTAATATAAATAGGTAATCTGAAAAGAAATTTCTAATATTAAAGAGAAGTCAAGCCAAAAGAATCTTACTTGAAAAGAAAAGACAAAATTTACTTTGGGCATCTTATTACCAAAACCGAATCCTTTGTCTAAATAGTACTTATTGATTCCACACTGCTAATGATAGCTTGAGAGCCTTTCTTTTCGATGGATATTTTCCAACAAGTTGGCAGTATAGCGAATGGACTATTTTCAGGGGTTTTAGACAAATTTCAATTAAAAATCCTACAATTAGTAGATTTTTTAGACAAATTACTTCTGCAACCCATGCTTTTGTAACAGAAAAATGGAAAAGATTCATCCTAACGAGAAGCATTCTTAGAAAAATATTTATTGAGGTTTAACTGTCATTTTTTTTTCTAAGCATCTTTACTTTAGGGTAATGGAAAAAGTAAAATTTACACTTATATTAAATGATACTTGGAGCGTATTTTGTTAATCGTTACATTCACATTTTCTTATCCAAACGGTTGAAGTTTTTGTTACATTTCCAATTGGGACTTCTGCAAACGGTTTACAAAGCTTCCTAACACACATTTCGTCACACGGTGAAGAAAACAAATAACATTTCCATTTAAGTCAGGAAAGGAAATGTACAACGCTTGCAGCCTGTGAAAGAATGTGTTCAATTCATAAGGTTAATTTGGAAAACCAGCGGTTCGGATTTCGGCTATAGTTGAAATTATAATCCGCGTTGTCCAAACGAAAATGCAAGTTTCATCAGACCAAATTCAATTTTTAAAGTAAGTTAATTATTAATAAAGTCTGATTTCCAAGTAATTACATCTTCCCCCTTTCTTTGAGCTATACATGCATTTATTTTCTTTAAAACTGGTTAGGAAATCCGTTTAGTAACAACATATTACGCGCACCGTTTAATAGTTGGGCCAAAGGCTTGAGAAAACTCGGTAAGTCAGGTCACCAAATCGAACTAATCGATGCTTATAACTTCGCTTTTATTATAAAGCCCCTTCTATCAGAATATTACCAAGTTTTCACAGGAGCAAACGATAACTAATTAATCTACCAAGGTAAATCATTCATACCGTCAAACCATTTAAACTGATAGTTCTCATTTGCAAAGGACAGTAATGGCCATAAAACTACAAGACACCATAGAAACAACCATAGGAATACTTCATATTAAGGCAAGTTCTGAAACTAAGAAAACATAGTAACATAGCAAAACAATGATTTATTTTACGTGTTACACGGTATTCGTAATGTCCCTTAGAACTAGCAATTCAAAATACATTCGCAGTTAAGGAAAATAATACATGCAAAAAACACTCCCAAAGTTAAGTCATGCCGAATCGAAATACTACCAAACAGCTGATTGACCCACAACTTATTTTATTATTCTCTAATAACTCAAAACTTTTGAGCAGATATATTGTATCAAATCTATATATATAAAACAGTTCCGTAACTGACTCATTCATTCACTGACTGACTGACTGACTGACATACAACGCACAGACCAAACCGCTGGACCTAAAGGGCTGAAATTTTGCATGGCGATTCTTCTAATAGTGTAGGGGTGCACTAAGACAGATTTTTCAAAAATTCTTCTTAGATTTTTTAAAATTAAATTTTTAAGCTGTTTTTTAAACTTTTTTTACGTTTGCATTTAAAATAATACATTGAGGGTTATAAAATTTATATCACGAGAAAGATCATAAAAATTCCTTCAAAATGAATTTTTTTTTCGAATTTTTACCTCCATTTCCTGATTTTTGGTGAATTTTTAAAGATTAATTTTTAGAATTTAATTTATTAAATGCTGATCACGTGATTTCTTTTTCTGGTACTTTCAATAAATTTATCGTCACGTGCGTAACAACTATATAGACAAAAAAAATATTTTTTTTCTTGCTAATGCGGCAGACGATTGGACAATATTTTGTCTATAAGAATATCCCTTACGATTTTTTTATAAATATATATATTTTTTTCTACATCAATTGTATATATTGATCGTCGTATTTATTATAAATATATATATATATATATATATATATATATTTTTTTTTTTTTTTATTTTTTTTGCCATTAATTGCATACTTTGACCGTTGTATTTAATTTGAATGTACTCCGTAACGAAGTGCGGGTTTTCAGCTAGTTAGAATATATATTACAGTTAACAAATCTTTGTTTGGAACGAAGTTTTTATACATCTTGGATATTAAATAAATATAAAGATACATGTATAAAACAACTTTATGGATTATCTTGCGTAGTTGATGAATAATGTTTATGGCAAAAGCCCCAGATCTTACCTCGTGTTTCACGGCCTATTCTAAGCACAAGAAGATGATTACTTTCAAAAAACAAAAAAAGGTGCTGAAAACCAAAAATTTCCATTAAAAAAAGTAACTACTATCACGTATAATGTATGAATATAATGTTGTTTAAAACCCTCTGAGGGGCGAAGTTTGCACTGTGCAAACGCCTAAATGTGGTCTTTTTTTCACTTGCATTCAATGTATTCTAGTTAAATGAGCAGAAAAATGGTTAGTACTGCCATCTGTTATCAGTTTAAAGAAGTAAAAACATTTTGCAACCTTTAATTGGAAAAAAATTCCAAGATTCTTTAGGTTAAAAAAATCGGGAAAAAATCTGAACCGTGCAAACGGGGGAGGTGCTCGCCCCTGAAATCGTTAAGCAAACAGTGTTAAAACTTGTTTTGGGTCAAGCTTGCAAAGATCTCGTGGCGGCTTGCCTGCGAGTGACATTGAGAGAGATATATTGCCTAATGCTTTCGTAACGATTCAATGTTTGTGCAAGTTTCCTTCTTTTTGAACGTTCCCAAATCTTTCGGAAAAATGATGTCACTCTCGTCCGTACGCGGGGGGGGGGATACAAGCAAAAAAGCATTATTCAAAGCTAAGAACCAGTGTCCAAAGGTTGTAGAGGAGGATGTGTTAAAGAAGGGGAAAATAACTTCTTCTTCTCACCTTTAAGCAAGCCCCGATTTTCCTTTCCAAAATCCAATCACTGAAGGCCGTGAAAAGACCAACTCTCATTGAATCATAGTGGATGAAATTTAAGTAAGGATGATTCTCCAGCATGTACAGCAGCCAAGAAAGAACGTTTCGACTGCGTAATGGGCTCCTTAGTTTTGAATTTACAACTAGTAAACATGCTGGGGATGAAAACGATAAGCTACACGCCCCCCAACCAGAAGGTTATAAGGCCAACCGCAGGACAACCTACTCAGGGACCACCGACCCGCCCGACCAATAACAGGCACGCCAGGTCACCCACCAAAACCAAATAACACAAAAGCAAGCTAGCATGGTACAACCAACTGCAGCGTCGCTAAGCTGACCCCAAACAACACCACAAAACCAACCGCAACCCAATACCAGCAAGGAAGGCAAGCAAGAACACGAAAGAACAGAATTAAGCAAAATAAGCAAAAGGCCAAGCCAAAAAGAGAAACAAACACTAAGGAATTTTTTTTTTTTTTTAACTCGTGATGAAAAGAATTTCAAAAGCAGAATTTCGCCAAATTTTCACTAGTGACAGAGAAATTTCAGGAAATCCCTCTTACAACGGAAAGAAAATGGATTTCCAACTTACGGTTACAAATTTAGATGACACGTTGGTGAAAAACTGAACTTGAAAAAAATTGACTTCTTCCTCGAACCTGGGGCAAGCCGTAATATTCCTTCCCAAATCGTACCCTCAGAAGCTCGGGAAAGGACCATCTGTAATTGAAAAATAGTGTAGGATATTTTAATTCGGACCGTTATCTCCAGAATATTCGGCTGCGAAGAAAGTAGGTTTCAACAGCACAATGGGCTCCTCTGTATTGAATTTCCAACAGGTAAATGAGCTGAGGATGAAAATAATTTCAAAAGCAGAATTTCTCGATATTTTCACTAGTGACAGACAAAATTCATGAAATCCCTCTTACAAAAGACAGGCTTCCCAGATTTAAGGTTCAAATTTTAGATAACTCGGTGATGAAAAATTGAATAAAATATTCCGTAGTAAAATGAGTCTCTTAACCCTTTCAGGGGTTCTGTTTGCAGTACAAACGCCTAAAACCAGTCTTTTTTTCACTTGCATTCAATGTATTTCAGTTAAATGAGCATAAAAATGGTTAGTACTGCCATCTGTGATGAGTTTAAAGAAGTAGAAATATTTTGCAACCTTTAATTGGAAAAAAAATTCAAGATTCTTTAAGTTAAAAAATATCGGAAAAAAAATTTTTTTTCACCGTGCAAACGGGGGAGGTTGTTGCGCCTGAAAGAGTTAACACTAGAAAGACGGCTGCCATCATTTTGACAGTTTCGGACTTACTATTGAGCACTATGTCTGCATTTATGTCCTCAGGTTTCTGAAATTTCATGGCGTTTTCTGATTTTATGCGAAAAATGCACACACATTTTCAAAATTATATTCGATAGTATAGAGGGGGGAAAATGTGTTGTATACCTACTAAGACTGAAATCCGCCAATCTGACGGCAATATAGAAAACAGGCAGAAATCTTTAAAATAATACCGGATAAATGTTAGTTACTTTTCGTCTCCTCCCCCTTTTTCAAATAGCAGAAATATTGGCTCTTCGGAAATATTGGTGTTGAAAAATAAGGACTGCACAAACCATGCATATATTTTTAAGGATAAACCATACCAGGTTGTCTTATCGGCATACCTACATAAAAATATTTCTAAATATATACTAATTTATTATATATTGGTATGAAATAGTTCAACATTTAAAGTATTTAACCATTTAAAAAAACTTTAAATATTGTAAATTCCTAATTTTATTTTTAACCCTCAAAATGACGGCGTTCAGTCTTTTTAGTAAGAAAATAATTCCCATCTTTCTAGTGTTAAGTGACCTTCCTTATAGCTTTGTTTTTCATACCTTTTAGCAATGTAATATTTTTAATCGATAAGCTATATAGTTATTTTTAGAAAATTTTTCAATGAAACTTTGTTTCATGTCTCTCAAATCTTTCATTCTCTTTGTGTAATGTTAAATTCTTTAAAACATAAAGAGGTACAGTTGCTGGCCTTTAACACTAGAACCGCCAAGGCGGTCATTTTGACCGTTTTGAATCTTTCACTTCGTACCAAATTGTTTCTGTCAAGAGTGTAACTTTCAGATGCCTTGACTTTTCCTAAAATACAGTAAGTTATCATATCCCGGTGATAAATTTTCCATTTAGCCAAAATTTACGGAGTATGGGAGTACTATACCTAGAACCGCCCTATGACTACGGTCAAAATGACTGTATCTAGAACCAACTATGACTACGGTCAAAATGACCGTAGTAATTTTTAATGTATATTTCACCTATTAGATGTCGCTAGATGAATTGAATGCACTTATTGGATGCTTATTATATGCGAGAGGAACATTTGAGGCTAAAAATATTGAATTAGAAAGTATGTGAGATAATTTATGGGGAATTCATAGTTTTCCTAAAACCAAGTCTCGAAATAGATTTCGTGAAATCATGAGATACATACGATTTGAAATAAAGTCAACCAGAAAACAATGCCTTGCAGATGATAAGTTTGCATTATTATCCAAAATATGGAATCCATTTATTGAGAACTGTATTTCTAATCATAATCCAGGAGAAAACCTTACAATCGATGAGAAGCTTTTTTCAACCAAAGCAAGATGCAAGTTCTTACAGTATATGTCACAGAAGCCTGATAAATTTGGCATAAAGTTTTGGCTATTGGCAGATGATGAAACAAAATATTTACTGAGTGGATTCCCTTACTCGGGTAAAAATGACGACCGACCAAGCAATCAAAGTTTATCTGAATATGTTGTTCTTCATCTAATGAAACCATGCCTCAAGAAAGATTACAACATTACAACAGATAACTTCTTTACTTCACTGCGTCTCGCCGAAAAGCCGAAGTCAATGAAAGCAAGCATTGTTGGCAACAGTCAATCTCGGAAGAAGAGAAATTCTTCAGGCCATAAAAAGCGAGAAACATGCCTTGTTCAGCAGCGAAATTCTTGCCAGAGATGATGTAATTTTGACAGTTTATCAAGGAAACAAGAACAAAAATTGTTTTACTATTAAGTTCCCTACTGTAGGAATGTTTTTGATGGAATTACAATTTGTAGACGGAAAAGTCAAAGGAACCAATATCTACGAAGGGGAATTGGTGATGGCAAAAGTTCTGTGATAAAACTTGCTCTATTCTGTCGTGGGGAAAAGTTCGAGACTGGATGGTTCTATAGTTTGTAGAAGAGATTGTGATGAAGGAATAAAAAAGTTTAAGGCGGCACGTGATGCTGGTGGAATCTCTAAGGCGAACAGTTCTCTGATGGATTTGCCGTGAGACAGGACATCAATATAGCTGCATCTCTCGAAATGTTGTAGATGCTCCAAGTAGAATCGTATAGCGAAGTTTTTGCAAAGAAGCGTTGAATACTCTCAGGATCGTTGTTTCTCCTGGTAACTGACTTACCCGGTAAAATTATTATTAAAAGAACTGATTACATGACACGTTGTTGAGTCGACTCGATTTTTTATTCTGATATAATGCTACGTAGTCATTTCATAACTAATACAAACATTTCAGAGGTGAATTTTTCACCAATACCATAGACAAGTACTTTGCAAAGAAATATATATTAGGCAAAAGCATGGCCTTGATGGATGAGTTTTTCTGAAAACTCACAACTAACTACAGTAACAAGTTCGAATCATATCGGTATCTAATTTCTTTCGAGTCGAGCAAGAGGGAGCGAGGGTTGCAAGAAAAGCATGTACTAAACTTCGCCAAGCGCCGAAGCCTACGGAAGGTAGGAAGAAGGAGCTCATTATGTAAAAAGGGCGAGTAACGGTGAAAACTGGTAGCCATGTACCAATGGCGTGAAGGCGCGGTAACTTTAAGTGGGTTGATTGTCCGTGCAGGTTAGACCTGGCGACTTACGACATTCACCAAAATTTGGCGATTTTGCGCCAAAGCGGTTTTCTCAAAAGCTGCAAGGAATAAAAGAAAGTGTATTACCGATCTGAGGCGAAACTCAATACGCTTAGTAAAGAACTGACAGACGTCTCTATGGGCGTCACATAGAATGATTAACTGTGCAGGTTCCCATATGGTACGCTGATTGTTAGCAACGACACAGGAAACCGTAAATTAAAAATAGCCCTGGGAAAGGAACCGTAATGGTTTATTTCAACAATATCATGCCGATTCAACTTACGCATAGGTGTGCATGAAATAGTTAAAATGAAGACCACCCTGAATTCAAAAAATAAGGACTTAACAAAAACACCTGCTACCGTTAAAATACAGTACCTAACCTGACTGAGTTAGATTTTTACATGTTATTAAATAATTTAAGTTTAAATTGAGACAAAATGAACCTTTTCCTTACGGGGTGGGATAGCATGTGTCCCAAGAATAATGGCCCAACAATGTATGTATGTATATATATATATATATATATATATATATACACACACATATATATATACGTATATATATACATATATACATACATATATATACATATATATATATATACATATATATACATATATAGATATATATACATATATATATATATACATATATATATACATATATATATATATGTATATATATATACATATATATATACATATATATATATATATTATATATATATATATATATATATATATATATTTATATATATATATATATATATATATATATATATATATATATATATATATATATATATATATATGTATATATATATATATATATATATATGTATATATATATATATATATATATATTCCTTCTTGGGCAATTATTTTTGAGATACATGCTATCCCACCCCGTAAGGAAAGGGTTAATACACATTCACTGTAGCGATAAATTCCACGCTACACCTACATTCATCAGTTACAGTGGTAACTGATGGGAAACACTTACAAAAAACTGTAAAGTTCGATAATGGAACAAAAATTGGAGTTGACGTGCTCTACCAAATGACACGGAAGTATTCCGCAAAAGCTTGTTCTAGACGTTGGCCTCTTTATGTATTTTATAATGTGCTTGATCTCGCGGGCATTAATTCATAGATACCATATAAGAAAGTCACTGGAAATAACATTCGACGGCGCGACATTCTTTTGCAATTAAGATCCGAGCTGCTAGAGAATCATACGTTTCTAGCAGCTCGGTGGTCGCAAATTCGATGACAGCATCAAAGATTTCATTCATACATCCTCACTTTCTAGTTATAAAGAAGCTAAAAAGAGAATGCAGTGCCAAAGTTCTAGTTGCAAAGGGAATAAAAAAAATGGACAAGTGTGAAGTTTACAGGAAACCAACTTGCGGAAAATGCACCGCTACAGTGGCGAAAAAGATTTTTTGTGAAATTTGTGTGAAAGACATTGTTTAGTTCATTTAAATACATGCGGTATATTCTCCACATTTTGGGAAACATTTTAGCTTTATTTTAGCCCCAAAAAAACATAGTATGCTTGATTTTATTCCGGAGGAAAGAAGAAATGTAACTTTAGTATAATATGAGCTATGTATGCGTTAACTCTACATAGCTATATCCATTCAGTTAATTTATATTTACCAGGAATTGTTAGTAATTCCCATCAGAAATTGATATATAACAATTTGCATCATTGATATTAATTGCGTCATTTCTATTAACTGTATAATTTTTATCAATTGTATCATTTTTATTAATTGTATCATTTGTATTAATTTGTATAAAATATAATGGGAATACTATATTGCACAGTGTTTAATTTCATTCATAACTTATATATAAATTTCTTTAAAATGTGTATATAATTTCTCAAGAAAAACCTTTTTTATTATAGAAATAATTATTACTTATAATATTGGAAATGCTGATAACAATAGTAATAAACGATATTAAGAGTTAAAAATGGCAAGTAAGCTATAATAAAGCACTATAGACCACATCGGTCAAAATGACCGCTTCAGCGGTCCTAGGTATACGTTTTTGACGGCGGTTCTAGTGTTAAATGTTTACTATAATTTGTAACTAAGGGACCTAAAACTAAGGGACAAGCATTGCCATGTTACTGATAGAGAGACAAAACAACTTCAAAAAGTCGAAATCTATAATATTGAAAGAAGTGAAAAAGAGTGACTGGTCTAAAAAATTCTCCTTTAAGGGGACAGTGGACCTTCAAACCTAACTTTCTTTGTTTTGAATGGATTTCCGTGAAATTTGAATACGTGATTAGCACGCTAGATATGTAAAAGTGGTTGAAATTTAAAGATGAAATATTAATAATTTATGAATTATGAATTATTAATTATATCAAAAATTGGCCTCATTAAAAATGTTCCGTGCGCATTTCTTTTGCATATAATACGGTAATTTTTATTTACAGGATACCTTATAGAACTAACAATGAAACTTACTGCCTATTTTAAGCATTCATTAAAGAGAAAAAAATAATAATAGTGAAAACACCCTTTTTATTACGCAAAATACCTGTAAATTATCTTTTCGAGTACAAAATTTAGAAATTCTGAGCTACGAAGCATAATTTTTTTCAATAAGATTTATTTGATGTACAGTTAAGTATATAAAACTTAAATTTCAAAGCAATACGATCATTAGAAATGCGCCCGGAGCAGTTTGAATATTCGTATGACATGAAAATTTTTATTTTGAGAAAGACACATTTAAAGTTATTGCTATTAGTAACCGCTAAACTAAATACAAATTAATACAAACTAAACTAAATACAAATGCCTATAACTAAGAAAGTAATTAAAAAATCTTTTTGCAACATATTCCTACTCGTCCGTAGTTTCACAATTCAATAAAATAAAAAAATCGATTTTTTTTGACAAATTTCACAGTTTTGAAAGTCCATTGTCCCCTTAAAATGTAACAGAATGCTTTTAAACCCAGATACGAGTGCCGAATAAAGAATTCGTTCACCCAAAAGTATACAAAGTACGAAGATAAACACCAAAAGCGGAGAAGAATTCAAACTGACAGGAGCTAAAGGATATATGATGTTCTAAATATAGTTCAGAGAGGACACGTTAAGGCGTATTTTATCACTGCAAATCCCTCGAGATGAGATCTATGCTCTCCCATTAGAAGGCTTTCAGAATATAGATTTCTTAGATAGAGTATATTTTCTAATAAATAAGGCATAAGGATTTCTCTACTGGACTAAAACATGGATGAATACGCTAAATTATAACCATGAAGTACTAAAAGTTTTTAGCTCGGTCGAATATGCCTTTTAAGAGGGAAGGTTTAAATTTTACATATATTTTAGGCGCAGTATAATTCACTACGTTATATTAATAGTAACATAATTCTCAGTTACATAATCCCCTGATGAAGGAGAACGGAAAGAACAAATTAGTTCTCTTTAACCATGAGTTTTCGGTTTTTATATCTATGAATGAACTTGTTTGTATCCATATTTTTTTTTTTTTGGGGGGGGGGGGGATCTATAAAGCATTTAATTATTTTAATCACTTAAAAATTGCAAATACTAAATGCAGCCAGTATTTACCACCTTAATGATCGGTTTTTGAAACAAAGGTCTGAAATTAAAACTGTATTAAAATATGTCATCGTTTCTCCAATACTGTATAAAATGTGTTGGTTAGAAATGGTCCTCACTGTGTAACATACAGTGAAGAATAGTTTTCTATATTTATTTATGTCGAATTATTTAGGTTCATTTATTATCTTAAGTATATTTGCATAATTTCTATTTTTATAAGGACTATGGCATAGATATATTTTTGTCACTTTTCATTATACACTGCTGGCCACCCAAATTGCAACACCAAGAAAGACAAGAGATATCACAACAAAATTCATTTTGTAGATAACATGTTGATAACCTAGTATCAAATGATTAAATTTATAGACTTCTGTGAAGTGTGGTTCCTGCCAAAATCAGTAGCCAGATTAGCCGCCATTGATGGAGATCACCGCTGCCACACGCCTCGGCATTGATTCAAAGAGACTTTGGATGAGTTCTTGGAGTACAGCAGACTAAGCAGCTTCCACACGTTGCCAAAGTTGATCTGCTGTGGCAGCTGGGGATGGAATCTGGGTCAATCGTACAGCAACCATGGACCACATGTTTTCTATCGGCGAAAGATCCGGAGAGCGAGGCGGCCAGGGAAGCAATTCAATCTGGCGATTGACGAAGAACCGTTGGACAATGCGTGCCACGTGTGGTCGCGCATTATCCTGTTGAAATATGGCTGTGGGCAAGCCCTGAAGGTAAGGAAGGACAACTGGCTCCAACACATCGGAGATGTAGCGCTGGCTGTTTAAAGTACCGGCAATGCCTACTAGAAGTGTGCGAGAGTGATATCCAATACCGCCCCATACCATAGTACCCGGTGCAGGACCAATGTGGCGGTGCATAACGCAGCTGTTCAGCATACTCTCTTCACGGTGTCTCCAGACTCGAATGCGACCATCGTGGTGTTGCAGACAGAAGCGTGACTCGTCAGTAAAGACAATTTCATTCCATTCTGCCGTCCACATCCTTCTGTCATCGCACCATTGGCGGCGGACACGTCTGTGGTTCTGCGTCAAGGGTAGACAAAGCAATGGACGTCTTGCGGACAGACCACTCTGCTGTAAACGGCGTCGAATGGTACGCGCAGACACTGGATGATGCGTTACAGACTCCATGTCCTGTGCTATGGTTCGTGATGTGAATGAGCGATCCGTCACTGCCATGCGCACAATTTGCCTGTCTTCACGTGAAGTGGTGCGCTGAGGTGGATGCGATCGAACATGCCGGTCCGTCGTACCCTCCTGCATCCAACGATCACATATCCGCATTACAGTTGTTTGGTTTCGTCAAACACGACTACCGATTTCCCTGAAAGATAATCCACAATCGCGGTAGGCCACTATCCTTCCTCTGTCGAACTCGGTTACTTGATCAAAAGATGATCGCTGTTTTCGACGAGGCATAATTGATCGTTTTTTTTGAAAAAATCACAAGAAAAACACAATTGCCGAACTTGAAATCGTCGAAATCTCCAAGCCTTAAATAGAGCTTTGAAGTGTCACCACAGGCGCGCGTGATGTGCGTCTTCGCTGAAATTCTAATCATTTGCATATCTCACCTCCGCTAATGCATGTTGTAAATTTCATGTTATTTGCATATTTCCTTCAGGGTGTTGCATTTACAGTGGCCAGCAGTTTACATTAAAAATGATGTTTGATGATTTAATGATTTACTCAAACATTTCCTATTTAATTTAATTCTTATGCATAAAAAGTATATTTTTTAAACAGAATGAGCTCATATTGATTTCCCTTTCACGTTAAGGGGACTCGGTACATCTCATTTTGTCGAAAAATGACCAAATTGACGAATTTCATATTTTTATTCTAAATTATTCCTTCACATGTCTAGAAGATTCCACCCAAATTTCATGTCATTCTGATAAATATTTAAGGAGTTATGGTTAATTTTCGTAACCCATATCTTTCATTTTCCCTTTAAATGTCCCTTTAAATCCCAGCTGCTTCAATGTTTACAGCTGAGATCTGATCGTCTCCCTGGTTTATTGTAAAAATAATTATTTTTTTATCGATGCTGCTTTCAAAGTTCGATTATCCACAACCGTAGCGCCAACTTGTTTACATTTACGAGTGCTGAACACTGTTTTTTTTTTCATGGATTGCGTTTTATAATTCGAGTTCGTTTAGAGAAGTGGAAGCTTCGTTCATTTTTATTTATTTTGTGTGTTCTTCTGAAATCATGCCTAGAAGGAAAAGAAAATCTGTTCTTGCAACAGAAAATAATAATAAAAGATGGAAAAAACCGAAGGTAACATAATAAGTGATAGTAGTGCAGAATCACGTTGCATGAACACAAGCATGTCATCAAACAGTTGTGCTCGATTGCAGAATTTTCAATCTTGTAATCAAATAGAAACAGAAAATATTAATGGTGAATATATTTTTGTAAATACTGTTGAACTGTGAAATTTGTTTTCTAATGTGAAATGTGTAGATTGTGGAAACATATCTCTCAAATTAGACTGTAGCAGTGCAGTTGGCTTTTACAGAAATTTAAAACTTGTTTGTTTTGAGTGCACCAATGTATTATCAGACACTAAAAGGAAACAAGAATGTTCTAATTTAAATATTCAAGTTGACAGTGCCTTTTCTAATATTGGGAAAGGATATACTGTTATTGAAAAATTTTGTATGTCAATGAATATGGCCCCATTTTCTTCACGAACTTATATGAGGTGTGTTGAAAAGCTTAACTCTGCAACTTATACTTTATCAAAAAATATGTTCGAACAAGTTCATAAGGAAGTGAAAGAAGCTTATAGATCAGGTTCAAAAACTTCAGCTATTTGTGATATTTCTGTTTCCTGTTTGTGATATTTCTGTAGAAATTAAAAAGCAAGAATGTGTAAATCGCGTAAGTAAGAGATTAGGGACAGCTTTGCGAAATGCTGTTAAAGATTGGCGTGTTCGTGGTGTCAATTTAGGAGGCAAAGGGCATGGTAGTCTTAAGGAAACGACAATAAAAAAGCTCACAAAATACTATCAAAGAGCAATTTTACAGAACAAGGGTGATGTAAATAATATGAAAACTGCAATATATGCTACATTGTTCCACAGTATTTCAACTGACCAAAAACCACAGCACCACAAATGTCCAAGTGGGGCTGATTCATGGTGTTTCTATCAGTCTGCAGTTTCGAAAGGTGTAAAACCAGGAAATCATAAGTTAAATGTTGGAACACCAATTAAAGAAGAATTTTTACCAAAGATACTTCCTATTTACCAACGACTAGCATCAAATGAACTTTTAGAAAAGTGCATTAGTTACAAAACGCAAAATGCAAATGAAAGTTTGCATAATATGATTTGGTCTAGGTGTACCAAAGACATATTTGTGTATAAAAAACGTGTAGATCGTTCTGTTAGACAAGCAATTTGCGAATATAACAAAGGTGTGAGTTTTACATTAAAAGGAGTTCATAAAATACTAGGAATAAAGTCAGGGTGCCATACATAAAGACTTGCAAAAACGTTAGATATGCGAAAACAATCTTTTCGAGAAAGACGAGCTACATCTAAATATCAATATGTAAGAAAAATTGTAAAAAATGCAAAAGCTAAAAGAGAAATTGTAGAAAAAAAAGAGAGAAGGAATTACTTATAGTGCTGGCTACTTTTAAATCTATTGGAAAGTAATTGACCCTTGTTCATTAAATTTAGAAATTGAAATATTAAATTGGTGGTTTCAAAATTCATATCTTAAGCTATTAATAGTTTATGTTTATTATTATTTAGGATTTATGACAGTAGTGCATCTTATTATAAATATATAACAAGTAAGTAGTATATATTATGCCTTAATTTTTGCACATTTACAGCATTTGTCTATTTCAAGATAATTTTACTGCAGTAAACGAGTGGATAACAGCTTATATATGCATCTCAATTATTTAAATTAAGGTTTCTAGCTTTTATTTTTTGTTGTGAAAACAAATAATATATCCTATTATTGTTGGCAAAAAAGTTTTCATGAAGTAAGATTATATTTAATATGGTTTTTCTATAAATGAAATCTTTAAACTCATTTTTCTCAGTTTGTGATTTTTCAAATTCTCCCCATCTTCGAAATGCTAAGGCTTCTACAATTCTAATGCAAATGGTCTAATTTTTTTTTTGCTTAATCTTGATACTTACTGTATCAAAACTTCTGAGTGGTTTTTTGATATCTATGAAAAAACTTTTTAAAAAAATTTATGAATCTAAAAAAGTACTATTTTCTATCGTTTTTTCCATATGCAACCACATTTTATTTTTTTTTACCCTGATCTACTTATTTTATTTAAAATCTGCTCAGAAGTTTTATGTAGTTAGGTATGATGAACAAGTGGTAAAAAAATCTAGTTCCAAATATAAAAATTAAAAAAGAAGTAGGAATTTGAAAATTATTGAATTTTTTTTAAAAAATTCAAATTTTTATAAAAAATTATAAAAATGTTAACAATTTGAAATGTTTTATTATTTTGTATCATTCAGACTTACTTAAATATGATTTCAGAATTTTAATATAGGCATTATTTAAGAAAAAAAAATTTTTGGTACCGAGTCCCCTTAACATCCTATATAAAAAGAAATACGTATGTGAAGCACGTCATAGAAACTCTGATTATGACAGTATGTATTCTGAGCAATTCCTAGATTATAAGTTGTAAAATTTGGCATCTAATGTTGAGAATAAATTAGTAAGACCTCCAGATAGAGTATATACTTGTGAGTTTGGTGTTCTTATTATATTTTTCTTCCTTTGTGAATCTTAAACAATGAGGCAATTTCAGGTAACGTCACGTTTCATGTAACGGCAATTTTATGTAAAGGCACGAAGCGCAATAAAATAACGGATGTCCTGCGTTCGACACGAGGAACTCGATTATGAAGTATATATATATATATATATATATATATATATATATATATATATATATATATATATATATATATATTATATATATATGTATATATATATATATATATATATATATATATATATATATATATATATATATATATATATATATATATATATTATATATATGTATATATATATATATATATATATATATATATATATATATATATATATATATATATATATATATATATATATATATATATATATATATATATACACACTGGAATCTCGATCGATCGTTTTCGGATCCATCGTTTTTCCGTATGTACCGTTCATTTTATCCAGTCCCAACGACCATATTGTTTTGTTATGTTTCCGCATCAATCGTTTTCCCGCATTTATCGTTCATTTCAATCGGTCCCTTGAAAAACGATAGATCGAGATTCCACTGTATATATATATATATATATATATATATATATATATATATATATATATATATATATATATATATATATATATATATGTGTGTGTGCGTGTGTGTGTGTACAGGGTCATCGAAAAAGGTGTCCGAAACTGCAACGTGCAATAAAGTAAATATAATGTAATTCGTGAAATATAATGTAACTCATGGTGTTTATTTTTTCACCAACTGATACAGGAACGAATCAAGTTTTAGACATTACCTAGCCGGTTTCGATATGAGTACCTTAGTCGCTAGGCACACATCTAAGCGATGGTCGGTCTCCATACGGGTACCCTCGATCCTAGCAGCAGCGGTCGGTATCGCCGCAACGATTCTGTCCGATAAATTACGTAGTCCCTTATCTTCTCAGCGTACGCAAGGTTTTTCAGGTAACCCCATAGGAAAAAGTCTAGATGTGTCAATTCAGGGATTCTTGGTGGCCAAAAAATTGGACCGTTGCTTCCAATCCAACGTCAAAACCCATGTAGGAGAAAGCGCGACGTCACAGCGTCGGCGCAT
>OU015496.1:1027483-1071510 GCA_907164885.2 Dolomedes plantarius
TTTCTACGTGGTCTATTTGCTAAGGAATCGTTCCCCCTTTTGAATTCGTCCTTTTCAGAATTCAGACTTACATTTACAGAGTGTGAAAATTATGCTACGTGGTAAATTTTCTACGTGGTCTATTTGCTAAGGAATCGTTCCCCCTTTTGAATTCGTCCTTTTCAGAATTCAGACTTACATTTACAGAGTGTGAAAATTATGCTACGTGGTAAATTTTCTACGTGGTCTATTTGCTAAGGAATCGTTCCCCCTTTTGAATTCGTCCTTTTCAGAATTCAGACTTACATTTACAGAGTGTGAAAATTATGCTACGTGGTAAATTTTCTACGTGGTCTATTTGCTAAGGAATCGTTCCCCCTTTTGAATTCGTCCTTTTCAGAATTCAGACTTACATTTACTGAGTGTGAAAATTATGCTACGTGGTAAATTTTCTACGTGGTCTATTTGCTAAGGAATCGTTCCCCCTTTTGAATTCGTCCTTTTCAGAATTCAGACTTACATTTACAGAGTGTGAAAATTATGCTACGTGGTAAATTTTCTACGTGGTCTATTTGCTAAGGAATCGTTCCCCCTTTTGAATTCGTCCTTTTCAGAATTCAGACTTACATTTACTGAGTGTGAAAATTATGCTACGTGGTAAATTTTCTACGTGGTCTATTTGCTAAGGAATCGTTCCCCCTTTTGAATTCGTCCTTTTCAGAATTCAGACTTACATTTACAGAGTGTGAAAATTATGCTACGTGGTAAATTTTCTACGTGGTCTATTTGCTAAGGAATCGTTCCCCCTTTTGAATTCGTCCTTTTCAGAATTCAGACTTACATTTACAGAGTGTGAAAATTATGCTACGTGGTAAATTTTCTACGTGGTCTATTTGCTAAGGAATCGTTCCCCCTTTTGAATTCGTCCTTTTCAGAATTCAGACTTACATTTACAGAGTGTGAAAATTATGCTACGTGGTAAATTTTCTACGTGGTCTATTTGCTAAGGAATCGTTCCCCCTTTTGAATTCGTCCTTTTCAGAATTCAGACTTACATTTACAGAGTGTGAAAATTATGCTACGTGGTAAATTTTCTACGTGGTCTATTTGCTAAGGAATCGTTCCCCCTTTTGAATTCGTCCTTTTCAGAATTCAGACTTACATTTACTGAGTTTGAAAATTATGCTACGTGGTAAATTTTCTACGTGGTCTATTTGCTAAGGAATCGTTCCCCCTTTTGAATTCGTCCTTTTCAGAATTCAGACTTACATTTACAGAGTGTGAAAATTATGCTACGTGGTAAATTTTCTACGTGGTCTATTTGCTAAGGAATCGTTCCCCCTTTTGAATTCGTCCTTTTCAGAATTCAGACTTACATTTACTGAGTTTGAAAATTATGCTACGTGGTAAATTTTCTACGTGGTCTATTTGCTAAGGAATCGTTCCCCCTTTTGAATTCGTCCTTTTCAGGATTCAGACTTACATTTACAGAGTGTGAAAATTATGCTACGTGGTAAATTTTCTACGTGGTCTATTTGCTAAGGAATCGTTCCCCCTTTTGAATTCGTCCTTTTCAGAATTCAGACTTACATTTACTGAGTTTGAAAATTATGCTACGTGGTAAATTTTCTACGTGGTCTATTTGCTAAGGAATCGTTCCCCCTTTTGAATTCGTCCTTTTCAGAATTCAGACTTACATTTACTGAGTTTGAAAATTATGCTACGTGGTAAATTTTCTACGTGGTCTATTTGCTAAGGAATCGTTCCCCCTTTTGAATTCGTCCTTTTCAGAATTCAGACTTACATTTACTGAGTTTGAAAATTATGCTACGTGGTAAATTTTCTACGTGGTCTATTTGCTAAGGAATCGTTCCCCCTTTTGAATTCGTCCTTTTCAGAATTCAGACTTACATTTACAGAGTGTGAAAATTATGCTACGTGGTAAATTTTCTACGTGGTCTATTTGCTAAGGAATCGTTCCCCCTTTTGAATTCGTCCTTTTCAGAATTCAGACTTACATTTACTGAGTTTGAAAATTATGCTACGTGGTAAATTTTCTACGTGGTCTATTTGCTAAGGAATCGTTCCCCCTTTTGAATTCGTCCTTTTCAGATTCAGACTTACATTTACAGAGTGTGAAAATTATGCTACGTGGTAAATTTTCTACGTGGTCTATTTGCTAAGGAATCGTTCCCCCTTTTGAATTCGTCCTTTTCAGAATTCAGACTTACATTTACTGAGTGTGAAAATTATGCTACGTGGTAAATTTTCTACGTGGTCTATTTGCTAAGGAATCGTTCCCCCTTTTGAATTCGTCCTTTTCAGAATTCAGACTTACATTTACAGAGTGTGAAAATTATGCTACGTGGTAAATTTTTTTAATTACGGTACTTTTTCATTAAAAAAAAAAACATCGAGACAACGTAAAACATCGAGCACAAAACATCGATGTTAAAAAAACATCGGCTTCAATAAATCGATGTTTAAAACATCGATGTTTTTATCAAAATATCGATGTTTTGAAAACATCGACATCGATGTCGCATCCCTAGTGCAGAATGTGCAAAACAATGCCACTTTTTTTAATGTAGATTAAAAGTTATGCAAATAAAAATCTTTTATTTTGGATAATGCAGCTAACGTTTATGCTACAATCAAAAGTTAATGGGAAGTATTTTTATAAAATTTATTTACTGTTAAAATTTCAAATTCAAATGAGCGCGAGGATTTAACAAAATTAACTTTGCTGGTGTTCAGTTGTGCAAAATATTTTTCCGAATAATGTATTTCAATCTTCAAATGAAAATTTATTTGAATTAAACTATTGCTGCATATTTATAATTTCAGAGAAAATTTTCTTCCTGTTATTATTATTTTAGTAAATATTGTTCGATAAACATTAACTGAAACATTAATATCAAGCTTTGAAACATACAACGGGATATTTATCCTAATTAAATTATTGAATGATGTAAACTGTAACTTTTCAACTGCAATTGGTTCCTAGTGCCGGAGCACCATCAAAACCAACCTTACTGTGGTACTGTTCTTCAAAATAATTTGTTCCAGCACGATTTCAAATTTATAATTGAAAATTTATTCTAATTAGTAATTCACTGTATCTTCATAATTTCTGGCAAATTCTTTATTAAATTTTATTATTTAAATATATTTTCCAAAAAAAAAAAAGATTTATTAATGACATTTATGTAAATGTCAACAGATAATATACTCAAATGAAATAAATAATAATTTGCTGTAAATTGTATCGTTTCAAATTCAATCAATTTTTTTTCCTATACTAGGGGCTTTGCCCCTAGGCTCGCTACGCTCGCTCCTCTGGTGAATCAAGTGAATGAATGACTCAATAGTTGTTTACAGCGATTGAGTCATTCATTTGTTTACAGTTGAAGCTTCCCTCTCACTCTCCCGGCGAAATGGATAAAGCCCGGGTAGATGGGGGGTATAAGCCCGGATGAGGATGGGTGAAAAATCGGATATTCTTTCATGTCCTTCTGCAAAGGAAGCGAATGAGAAGATTTTTTTGAAGTATTTCTTTAAAATTCAATTAAAAATCGAAATTTTAAGATAGAGACTTGAAATGAAGTTTATATGAATGAGAAAGCTTTCATCTTCCAGTTGATATAAATATTTTCTTTGTAACATAAAAAGTCTGAGAGCATCGAATTTATATATCTCGAAACGCATAAATTTTTCCAAAAAGTGGGTTTTCAATTTTAATAAAAATATCAGTCTGTTTTAAATTATTTTTAAACAAATGAGGTCTTGTTTGAAGGAGAAATGTCTGTAGTCTTAGATTGTAAAAAAAAAAATCTACTATCCTTTTTTTGGCGAGTTATCGTAATCTGAACATGAAAAAGTCAATATTTTCCCACAAAACATAAAATAAAAAAAAACTTAAAGTCCGACGAATATGAGACATGTCTTACTTTCTTCCCCACATTATTCTGCATCGATTGGTATCGGTCTCGACTCCATACCCCCAGCGGTTTCGGAGAGATAGCTTGACAAGCTTTTGACAGCGGCGGCTGCGGCAGCGGCAGTTAGTTTTTTTTAGAATAGAAAGATTCTCCGTTTTCGATCATCTAGAAACTACGACAAATTTCCTCTATGTTTTCGACCAACTGTTAATGGTGGCAAATGAACCGAACTCGACTACTTGAGTTCTAAAAAAGAGACGCGATTACTCCAGGGTTAGCAACAAACCTCAAAGCCTGTGATATCTTAAAAATGAATGAGAATTTTGGGCTTGCATTTTCACGACTCGCTGTAAAATAGACGTGACTTCACGTATCAAGAATTGTATTGAGGATTTTTAAGCAGATAGGGTTTACATAGGGTGTTCGCACATTATTGTAACGAGTTTGGACTTTCTCTATGATTTAAATTTAGATGAAAAAATTAAAACCTAACTCGCATCAATTCGGGATAGGTTTAATTATCATCTGCATCATTTATAGAGAAAAAGCACTTCTACCCTACCTGGGGTGTATATAATTTGAAGTGGCACTCTAAAGAATTTCATTGAAACACAGTTCTAATTTTAATAACACTGTTTATTCAAATATTTGCTTTTCAACATAAAGCATACGTACTACTAGTACGAGATAAATATAACGAGCTTAAACTCTCGTACTCCCTCTTACTCGTTCCCCTACTACTTACTCTTAAATATATGCAGTCAGTAACATCGTAGGCCTGTGGAATTAAAGATAATTAGTTTACATCTAAATCCTGTATTCAATAACTATTAATAAACCCGATTCAATCCGTGCCATTGTTTCGATCTCTCAGCCCGTAAAGCGCGACCGTTCAATCCAAATTCTAATCCCCTTCTACCGAAATTCTATTGTTCCCCAAGGCGTCTAAACTTATCGCGCATGCTCATTGACGACTGCCGAATGTCCGAGAAGCATCTTTTGCTGACTTTACAAATAATTTTTCATGCGAAACCTAGTCTGAACTCAGAAACAACTCCCCACGCAATGAATGCCTGTGATTCTCTTTCTTGATTCTCCCCAAGGCCATCCCACTCTATTTATAACTCTTATAGTCCAGGCATTCGTAGACGCGTGTAATCTGATTGACTCTGAAATATCATTGCTTTTAACGTTAGAATTTAGTTATTTAGAAGCCCCCCCCCTGTATATTCTCAGTTAATGCTTAACATATATATATATATATATATATATATATATATAGCATTCAAGAAAAATACACTTTGCAATACTCACAAACTTGAAAGTCAACCAGCAATGCTGCTACGTAAACTTTAGGCCTAACGAGAACTCGAGTAGGTCAAACTAGCTCCTCCCTCAATACTTCCTTTCACATCCTTAACACTTCGTCTCACTTCCTCCCACTTCCTCAACACTTTAATCTAGCTGCTAGGTATTTATACCAACCACGTATGCCTTGAAATTAGCATATCTCAAGCGGCTTCTTTAATTTATTCAATTAAAAGTTCGATTCTTGTGAATCGAATCTTATGTAAACCTTACACTTTAAAAATATTATTTTCTTTAAAATGCCACTAGAAAATAAACAATGGATCGAAGGTTATGTATTTGAACTTTCCGAAGAGAAATACTCTTCATTTGATTGTTAAAAACGGTGGGAAAAGCATGTTTTTGATAATTCTACACGTAGAATAAGCGACATAATTAATAAAAAGGGAAAGAAACGTTAAAGTTTAGATTTGACTGTGAAAATTGGATTATTATCAGAAATATGTTTTAACGTCTGTTTTCAAAAAGGTATTCCACCACGTTACCCACAAAATCTTCTTTCTGTTAAGTTCCCTCAGGATAAGGCTACCAACCATACCTCTAATTGTACTGCTATATTTTTCAGAAAAAAATGAGAAATCAAACCGAAATTGAGACTGTTCCATTTAAATGCATCCCACCCAAGTCCCCCGACGTGTCTCCTAAGGATTACTGTGCATATGGACTTTTAAAAGACACTCTTTAAAGCGTCATTCCAAAACATCGGATGGACTCTGGAATATTGTGGTCGAGGAGTAGAACAGAATCAAGCTTGATATTTTAAGAAAAGCTCTTTTATCTTGGAAATCGTGATGTAATATGATAGTTCAATAACAGGGCTATCATATCGAACATATTAGAAAACAAAATTCTTATCATTGTTTATACATTTCATTTTCTAAAATTGTTACAAAAAGTATGCCTTGAAATTAGCATATCTCAAGCGGCTTCTTTAATTTATTCAATTAAAAGTTCGATTCTTGTGAATCGAATCTTATGTAAACCTTACACTTTAAAAATATTATTTTCTTTAAAATGCCAATAGAAAATAAACAATGGATCGAAGGTTATGTATTTGAACTTTCCGAAGAGAAATACTCTTTATTTGATTGTTAAAAACGGTGGGAAAAGCATGTTTTTGATAATTCTACACGTAGAATAAGCGACATAATTAATAAAATGTGTGTTCCCCTTTGTAGTAGAAGTACAGTGGGACCTCGCTTAACGAGCACCTCGCATAACGAGCAAAATAAATCGTAAAAAAATGGCTCGCTTAAGGGGCTGGTGGACCTTTCACAGCGATTTTTGAAATTTTTGCCACAGAGATATGAAACTTTGCTTATATATTCATTAAAGTCTAACAATATTAAACACCTTATAAAATTTTATAGATATTTTTAAAAAAATATTTTATAGTTAAAAAATTGAAATTAAATTACCCTTCTTTAAAATGCTCCTTGCGACTCAATTTTAAACTTTTCCCCTTAATTTTGCATTTATATTGCTTATAAATACTTTTTGAACAGAGTTATGTATTTTTTTGTACTTTCGTTAATTTTTAGAAAATATTTTTATGCTTGTACTCTGAATTTTCGCGAAATTTTTGTACTTTTCTACACTAAAGTTAAATTTTTATAATCTAAATGACCTCGAATCCTAAAATGGATACATAACTTTATTTTGATGTATTGCAGGAATCTTTATTATAAATTTCATAAAATTTCGTCAAAAATTATGACGCGAGGAGCATTTTAAAGACTTGCAAATCTGGAAATTTCTCATTTTGAGAAAAAGTCATTTAAAAGATAATTTTTTATCTACCTTTAATACTTACTACTCTAAAGCCACCAATTTTTTATTTTTATTTTCACTACACAATTTAAATGCATTTCATTCCAATATTTACATGTTTTTAAAATATTAATACACCCCCAAAAAAATTCCAATTTTTGCTCGATTTTTGGTAATTTGAAAGTCCACCATACCCTTAAGGGTAGTCATGGGTGGTTCAAGAAGCAAATATCATGGGACTGGAGGATAACAATGATAGTGAGGAGCTTGTGGAAGAGCACGACCAAGAGCTAACTACCGAACAGCCAATAGAATTGCAGTGTCTTTCACAGCAAGCAGTTGTAGAGCAGAGTTTGTCAGTGGGGAAGGACGAAGAAACAATCTTCTGGCGCAATAAAAGAACTGATGAAAGCGTGGGAAACTGTTGCATCGTAAGTTTTAAAGCATCACCCCGATAAGACGGTGGCTATGCGCGCTATAAATTTATTCAATGACAATACAATGACACACTTTCAGCAAATTTTGAAGCGCCCAGAAAAACAAATGTCGCTAGATAGCTTCCTAGTAAAAAAAATTAGATATGTGTCATAAATTCGTAAATAATAAACTACATATGGATGATTTTCCTCCTTAAGAATTTATGTATAAGTAATTTTCTTTAAATAATAAACGCTTCATCTAAAAAACTGAGTATTTTTTGGCATGGAACGCATTATCGTATTTTACATTAATTTATATGGGAAAAATTGTTTCGCTTAACGAGTGTTTCGAGTAAGACTCTAGAACGAATTATGCTCGTTATGCGAGGTTCCACTGTACAGGAATTTTTAGATTTCGAACCGCAAAAGAAATGTATTCCCAAATTAATAAAAGGATCGGGTATTGTTAGATTCACTACTGACTTCGCGAATCCCAGATTAAGAACTGTTGCTTTACATGGTAAAATTTGAATTGCAAATGAAGTGGGTATCTTGAGATAGAAATGCATCTTGACGGATGTCAATTAAGAATTTAGCAGTTGTAGAATTCCTACTAGTTGAAATACGCTTCCTAGTCAGTGTATCAATTCTAATATTTGAAGCACTCAAAGCCAATTTACTAAAAACGGATTAAGTCTTTTTAAATTATTATAAAACAGATAAATTCTGTGCTCAGATGGCAAAATCTTATAAGAAGCTTTTCTTTAAAAAATGAGTTTTTTACATTCCGGATTCTCTTTTGCCGATATTTATTTTTGTAACTACTGTAAGTAATAGCCAATTATTTTTCTGAAACATTGGTACCACTTTTGCTCATGTAAAACGAATTGCTGATTTTTCATGACATCTTGAATCTTAGAAATGCTGTCACGCAAATTTCTTATAACATTTTGTCATCTGAGCACAGAATTTATTTGATGATTTATCTAAAATGAGTACATAAAAAATAACAGCTGTGTTGCATACAAAGAAAATTAATATCCAACACTTCGCGGGATTAATGCTTAAATTAAAACAAAATAATTCTCGAAGACAGAACCGCTTAGTTGACGGTTCGCGCCAATTCTACTTGGACTATATTTGTGTCTATCTGTTGCACAACGGCGATATATTCATATCAGTTTCGTATTTATGGAAATTCAATAATCGTGTAAAAACGGGCATTGACTGTCAAATTGATTTATTTGTCTGGGAAATTAAATAAAAGTTTCGAAACCGAAAAGAAATTTCAGAAGAAAAGCATCCAAACTTAAGAAATTTATGATTTCGAATAACTTTTGTACTTCTGAGAACACTGATTTGTTTCTTAAAGGTTTTTCTGTGACAAGAAATATATCAAAATAAAATAAATTCAATATGATTTATTAGATTGTCTTCTTTTTGGCGATATAAGCATTTTTTTGTAAAAAATATGATTTCCGCGTGAAGAATTGTAACTTTTGCCAAACCAGAGTAGCCTGAGAGGAAATCGTAAGAAAAAAGTACTTTTATTTCGAATTTCTAAAGTAGTTTACAAACCTTCTCAAAGCATTTTTCACCACTTAAAACTGTCGCAATCTTTTAAACTTGGATTTATGATCAACCGTTTATTATAAAAAATAATACAAAATTCTGAGATATTCAACATAGAATTATTTTCTTTTTCTTTTTTTTTTACAGAAATTATATGAATCCCCTATTGTTCGAATTACACACACTCCTTGTTTAGACTTGCTGTTGATAAAATGTCATAAAGTCTCGACGGGAAAATATTTAGTCCTTTCCTCCAGTGTAATACAAGAAGTTTTAGCGTAGGATTACGTTCCTCAATAACGGTCCTTCGAAGAAAAAAAAATTGTCCTGCATCGCGAGTTATAATTTTGGCAGCGCGCCCAACACAGTAGAAGTAAACAGTTAAACAGAAAAGTACCAAAATGCGTCAAAAAAAAGTAAGCAAACGAATAGGTAACCATACCTTAATAATGAGGACATTCGCACTATATCTGCAAGTATCATTGGTTACTTTCAAAGGGGGCACCATATAGGTGAACCAACAACCCCCTCTTGTGCTATCTACATTTTGATCCAGCATCCCTGGGCGGATATGGGCCGGATACGTGCCCATATCCGGCCTAGACAAGGATATGGACCCGTTAAATCCGTGGAACCTGAAAGTCATTCCACGAAGTCAGTGGGTGGGAAAAGATACGAGTCCTCGAGATATCGCCCATAGGGTGCTCAATGAAAATTCTGATCTCTGACCCCATTCCTGAGCCCGTAGTCAAGACCTGTTCTGGCATATTTTGAACAGAGGGGTAAAAGTCGCTACAAAAACAACACCGCTTTTATAATAGACAGATGAGCACTACATTCTATCATCTTCACATCCAAACATTCACATCGAAAAAACACTGTGACGTAGTGCTAAAATTTCCAGCCATCTAAAAACACCAAAAAATTGATCACGATACCACAGAGGACACTGCTTCCCGTTGAAAGCGAAAATCTTTTTATTCCTTTTAACTGCTTTACATAGTAATAATAGAAATATTTAATTCTTTGAGGATAGCTATTGTAGTTAGAGGTAAAGAAGCATTTTTTTCCTGTTCTGGAAAGGGGGATTACTTTTTTCCCGATGTGATTTTAAAACATTTCTTCAGAATAGATTTCTGTAATGATCAGTAAGTTTGCTGGGCTTCCCAGGAAATCTAAATTTTTTATTTCTTTTTGGAATTTTTTTTTACCGTTGCTTTGGGTAGTCAAGTTTGGTACCGATTTCAGGAATAGGCAGATTTCAGATATACACTACTGGCCAAAAGTATTGAAAGTTTTGAGAAATCTAACATTTTTTCAAGAATAAGCCCCAAAAAATAATATTTTTTCAATGCAACTGATATTTTTTTAATTCCAATATGTTAAATTAGTTTAAAGACAAGATATGATTAAGTTACTGAACAAAAATATTTATTTCATTTTATAAAAAATAGCATACAAACAATGTACAGGTTATCAGAAATCGGCACCCATTTTGGTTCAACGGAATAAAATAAAATAATTAAACAATTTCAAGTTCTTCTGAGCAGAAAAGATAATAAATGAGTGCAATTGAACAACAAAGCATTCAATACGTTTTTGGGATGCCTCTGGCTTTGATCACAACAGCCCCTCTTTTAGGCATGGAATCCACAAGGTTTTGCAGCACTTCTTTCGGCATTTCATGGTGCCAAATTTTAATTATTGTTTCCTGAATCTCTGGTTTTGTTTTGGGATGATTTTGCAATATTTCCCTCCCAATTATACTCCTTAAATTCTCAAGAGAATTTAAATCTGGCGAGTTTCCTGGCCATGGGAGAACATTAATATCATGTTTTGCAAATTCAGCCTTAACCTAAAATGTCGCAGACTCCATGGTTTACCATGGTTTTCACTCGTTGTTTGATTTACCTTTGTTGACTCCTGCCACATTTCGCGAGATAACTTTTTGATGTTTGGCAACACGCAATTAAATTTTGAGTTTTATTCTTTTCTTTTATTATTGTTATGTTAAGATACGGCGCCTGTTGGTGATATATTTTTCGGTCCCGTTTTTTACGGCGCGAAGTATGCAACTTTGGTCTAAATTAATATATATATATAAAGTTGTATGTGTGTCATTAGTAATCTGAATTAAACTAATATTTCTCGATATTATATGAGTACCTAAAGAACAACATCACAGGATCTGTTTCATTTTAAAGGAGCTCCCCCTGGACAACGGAGGTAGGAATTTTGCTTACCCTATAAGTTCGGTGTCACTTCCAAATATTTAATTTGAAAGTTGGGCGGAGTGAGAACATAAAATAAGGAATGTTTCGATTTAGAGTTCAGAATGGAACTCTAATGAAATTTAATTTAATTTCAAAGGTTTTCTTGTCTTTTTCCGATGTATTGCAGGGTGCTAGGTCTTGCTGAAATACCCATTTCTTTCTTGGGAACATGCCATGAGCACTAGGAAGCAATCGATCTTTCAGCACACTAATATACTGGTCACTCTTCATAGTTCCCTGTACAAAATGGAGTCGTCCATTTGACTTATATGACATGCAGCCCCACACCGTTTGGATTTCTGGGTGTTTTGCTGTACGAACCAGGCAGTCTGGACTCATGCAAAACCTAGTGTTGCAAAACCTTGTGGAATCCATGCCTAAAAGACTGACTGTTGTGATCAAAGCCAGAGGCAGCCCAACAACGTATTGAATGCTTTGTTGTTCAATTGCACTCATTTATTATCTTTTCTGCTCAGAAGAACTTGAAATTGTTTAATTATTTTATTTTATTCCGTTGATCCAAAATGGGTGCCGATTTCTGATAACCTGTACATTTTTTGTATGCTATTTGTTATAAAATGAAATAAATATTTTTGTTCAGTAACTTAATCATATCTTGTCTTTAAACTAATTTAACATATTGACATTAAAAATATCAGTTGTATTGGAAAAATATTATTTTTGGGGGATTATTTTTGAAAAAAATGTTAGATTTCTCAAACTTGCAATACTCTACTGACAAGTTAAACATTTCTGAGTTCACTTCCGCACAGTGCCAAAAAACAAAAGTCTGCGACAGATAAAAAAAAGCTCCTTTATATTCTTTATTAATGTCAAATGCCAGCTGATCAGTGATTTTCTGTTGTAAAAATTTAGTGCTGTGTTCGATTACATTCTTTACACTGTTGTACGTTTAGAATGATAATTTTAGAGAGTCCCGAGACATTCTGAAGCCTTATCAAATTTTATGATCTGAATATTTTTCTTAAAAAACTTCCAATTTTCAAAACGTTTTGCACTTCCACAGTTAAATAATTCGTCTGCATGTGGTAAAATGAATCAAAGATTCTAGAAATATTTTGATGACCTCTGTCATAGTATCTTTAGAGGCCTCTTACAGACTTGCGAGGAAATATTGTTGAGTCAGGATGAAGGGTGTGGGGTATGAGAAGTAGATTGTTTAGAAACCTGGTCAACTGCAATTTGCCCTACCTCATTTCATTCTCCTCATTTTAACAATTTGTAGACCACCGAACACGACTGTTATTAACAAGAAATTCTCTTCTGGTTTTGAACATCCTTAAATCTTTTCAACAGTTTTCATTGATAAAAATCGAAACAATTGGATCGAAAACCCCACTTAATATCTCTCACTCTGAATATGTCTACAGTTTTACTGATATATATTTTAACTCAATTTCCTATAAATACGAGTTCTGCGTTACATCGTTTCATTACAGGGCATATTAGGAGGTCATAATAAATACATTGCTACCTAAATTTTTCCATATCATAATCCACTCATTCTTATGCCATTGAAAATTTGAGCAGTGAACGTAATAATTCAGATAAAAGGGCCAACAAGAATTGATGAATTTACTGCGTTACATCTGAGGGAATTAAAATCATTAAGTCTCATGAATGTCGAACGATAAAATATGTGGTTTTCCACTTTTATTAGATCAAAGTCATACTCTAAAATCAGATTTTCAGCATCATTTTTTAAGCTGTTCATCCCATTGAAAATTTTAACTCTGTGTCTGATAACGTAACCGGTATTATTTTTAATCATTCAGTGTTACGAAAGTCTTCTAGTAAAAGGTGAGGTTTTCCTTTTGATCGGTATTGTTTCTAAAGTTTTCATTAATGAGTGCCTGCAAGGACACAGAAGTAATATTAGGATTATTCTTTAAAATATCAGCCATACTCTTAATAATGGAGTTAAGGTCTAATATTCTAACGTAAAGAATTATAAAATCACAATCCAAAATTGTTTCATCATCAGTCAAACTCTTTGAATTAGATTGGCCCCATAACACCTCAATTGAGATTCTTTTTTGCCTCTTTTGAGGCTTTTTAAACCACTCCTACACTCTCAATATCTAGAAAATGGGAAATGGCATTCTCTCCGTAAAATAGCTGTACAATTTCTAAGGTTTCAGTATCTTAAATCTGGCGAAATTTAATGCTCGTTCATTGTTTTACCCTTAACCACCGTAATCAGATTTTACCCTTTCAGGGGTAACAACTTCCACTGTTTGCACGGTGCATATTTCCCCCCGATTTTTTTAACCTAAAAAATTCTTGAAATTTTATTCCAATTAAAAGTGGCAAGATGTTTTTACTTCTTTAAACTGATAATAGATGGCAGAACTAGTCATTTTCTGCTCATTTAACTGGAATACATTGAATGCAAGTGAAAGAAAGACGTGATTTAAGTATTTGCACTGTGTAAATGGCGTCCCTCAAAGGGTTAAATGGCACTTTCAGCAAAATTTTTACAGCGAAAGTTACAAGATGTTTTTCCCATCGAAACGCTGACACATTGTGTCTAATATAATGCCTGTTTCCATTAAGAAAATTCCTTCAATGTTATGGAAATATGCTGACAAAATGCGAATTTTTGTCCTTTGTCAGAGTTTTTTCTTCAAAAGCTTTCATTAATAAATGCATAGAGAAACGAAGAAATAACATTCACTTATTTGAAAAATTGATAACGATGTTTCATACTAATATGCAAAGTAGTAACAGTTTTATTGTTTCTATTTCGGATGACGTATATCAAAAGAGATAATTAGTATCTTTATCCGATACTAATTATATATAAATTGTATAATTAGTATCTATAAAAAAGTGATTATGGAAGGAATCCTTAGATTACAAGTAACAAAAATCATTAAAGAAAAACCCTGCGATTTAATTTTAGGAAAAACATTAGATTTTCCTAATATTTTCTCAAAATATTAAGTTGAACACCAACAAATACCTGTAACACATTTAATTAGAAAAAGAAATAAATAGACATTTTAACACCATTATATGTTATACCGCACTGAACATAAACCTTAAAGTGTTATGGCAGATGCATAGATTCCAGACATAGTGAAGAGTACATTGCGCAGAGGCTGTTCACACATTTTTTAGACGATGTATATTGTATTCACAAAACTAAATTACATAAAATTCTTGTGTTTTAAATGTTCTATTTGACATCTCTTATTCTGAACTATCTTTCGGCACCGCAATTTCCAGGATAATAATGCCTTTTGAAGTGTCAGAAGAGGTATTCTATAGAAAAACTTTCTTTCGATTCTTTGAACCATGTACTTAAATTTATTTCTCCCCTTTTATGATAATAAATGGCTCTTTTTTTGTTGCAATCATTTAAATACACCCATGATTCATCTATTGTGACAATTGTTTTCCATTTTTCTTTGCATAAGTGTTTCTTATATAGAATTCTGCAGCTTGTCCTGCGTTCAGCCATATGATTTGGAAGAAGACGATGCACATTGCGTTTTTTCGCTTTCTTAAGATTTAAATCAACGTTTATCATTTTGTTTACAGTGGACACCGAGCATTTTAATGATGTTGCAACTGTCCTTTGACTAGGGGGATTTTCTTTTAACATTAAACAACGTACCTTTGCAATAGTCGAAGATGTCCGTTTTTTCCTCGGATACTTGTTTGGAATTTTTGTCCCACTTGAGGCTCCAATTTGACGTTTTTTTTCCTTTCTTGTTGACGATATTACCTATCGACGCTTTAGATATCACAAAACCATGACTCTCACATCGTTTTTGGATAACGGAGTATGCATATTTCTCTTCGGAAAGAGCATAAATGTAGCCTTCGAATCACTGCTTTGTTAAAAACGCCATTTTGAATAAAAACAAAACTTTCAAGCTGCAGACGATAATTTTGACTTTTAAAAACATAGTACAATTGCAATTATTTCTTTTGCAGCAAACGATTTTTTATTACCGCTTACCAAAATCGTCTAAAAAATGTGCGAACGGCCTCTGTAGTAAACGAGATAATTGCAAAATAAGTTTATGGTGACAAAAATCCCCAATACGAGATATTAAGGTTCCTTAAAAATTCTTACTTAACGCAACTAAATTATTTACTAAAGGGCCGCATTTCTACCGGTTATCCTTTTTTATCCAAATAATCGCAATTCCTATCAATTTACTGAATCGTGTATATTTCCGCTTATTCGATAAAACCATTGAGTTCCAAGAAAGAATTTCAGTATTTGAGTTTTTTCATAACAATATCAAGTTCCTTAAAATTTTGAATGCTAAATGCGAGACCGCAGAATTCATATTTAAGGCAGATAAAGAAATGCGGATATATAGGAAAGCGGAAACTTAGCAATTAAATTGAAATAAAACTAGAAAAATAGGAACTATGGAAATTTGATCAGTTTTCCATTAAATTTAAGTGATCGGATTTCAAGTGGAAATAAATTGTATAGCTGTTAAGTATGATTTATAAAAGTATAGAACATTATTTTTTAAGCTTTCTTCCTTCGAATTTCAAAACGACAAAAGTAATTGAAAATATTTAAAATGATGCATTTTGTTCTGCATTGTTTGAGGATAATAAAGCCCAAGAAAAATAAAATAAAGCCCCATAATAATAATTAATAATTAATAAAGCCCCATTATTTTTCTGGGCCCCAGAAAAATATTTTATAAGGGTAAGGAATAGAGCTCTAAAAATTATGTATTCGTCGTTTCTTTTAAGTGAATATATATCGTAAATCTTTGAAAGAGTCAGGCGTAAAATACAAAGTTCAATCTTTAAATACTATATATATAAAACAGTTCCATAACTGACTTACTGACTGACAGATAACGCACAGACGGACCTAAAGGGTTGAAAATTTACATGGCGATTCTTCTTATAGTACAGAGGTGCAATAAGACAGATTTTTCAAAAATTGTGCTTAGATTTTTTTAAATTAAATTTTTAAGCTGTTTATGTAACTTTTTTTAAGTTTGCATTTAAAATAATAATCGGAGAGTCATAACATTTATATCACAAGAAAAACCATAAAAATTCCTTTAAAATGAAATCTTTTTCGAATCTTTACCTCCATTTTCTGATTTGTGGTGAATTTTTAAACATTAACTTTCAGAATTTAATTCATTAAATCCTGATCACCTGGTTTCTTTTCTTTTTATGATACTTTAAATTAATTTTGCGTCACGTGCATAACAAAGAAATAAATTGAGAAAATAAATTTTTTTTCTTGCTAATGCGGCACACGATTGGAAAAAAATATTAAAATACAGTAAGAGAAATGTTCCTCAAACTGTACTATATTAACTGTACTATATTATTTTAAATTTTAGAGTATCTTCTATTAGATTTAATTTCAATATTTTGTTCTACATTATTTTGTGTATAAAAATATCCGTTACGATTTTTTATAAGTATATATATATATATATATATATTTTTGGCATTAACTGCATACATTGACAGTTGTATTTAATTTGAATGTACTCCGTAGCGAAACACGGGTATTCAGCTCATATATATATATATATATATATATATATATATATATATATATATATATATATATATATATATATATATATATATATATATATATATATATATATATATATATATATATATGAGCTGCGATATATATATACGAAACCAATTACTTTTTCATAATTGGTTTCTTACATATATATATATATATATATATATATATATATATATATATATATATACACATATACATATATATATATGTATATATATATATACATACATACATACATACATACATACATACATATATATATGTATGTATGTAACTTTGTGTATATAACTTTTACAGCACTCAAACGTTGATTTTTCACAAATTTTCAAATTTTAAATCTCTGATCACGTTTTGTTAACTTTGCCGGACGACCTTTTCTTACCTTGTTTTCGATCCGATTTTCTTCTTTAAAGCGTTTTATCACATACTGCACAGTAAAATGGGATAAATTAAGTAATTTAGCAATATTCGGAACTGATTTACCAATACTATGATGAAAACTAATCAATTTTCGAATGCTATTTGTTGTTTCATAATGACAACGAGCCATTTTTAAATAATAAATAGAATATTACGGAGTAGACAAGCAAAAATTAAAGCCAAACGATATTTTAAATGCCACCACAATTCAAAAATAAAAATAAAGCGCCAGACGATAATTTTAATTACGAATTTATCCGAAAATATTTCAGTGTACGATGACTTTTGTGAGATAAATTTTTTGCTACCTTTTTTTAATTGGTTTCTTAAAAAGAAAGTTTTAGTATGTTTTTATAATATTTCATGTAGTTTTCTTAAGAATAGACTATACATTTTATTATTAAATACCCATTCTGAAATATTAATTTTAATTAATAGATAGACCCCCTATTTCATTGAAAATCGTAAGTGTACGAACACTTTTGGGACCTACTGTATATATGTATATATATATATATATATATATATATATATATATGTGTGTGTGTGTGTGTGTGTGTGTGTGTGTGTATTTGAGTGACTTGAATTTAACGAAAATAGAAGATCAATAACACTGTGGATGTTTTATTTCAAGCGGAAATGAAAAGAAATATTTTAGCACTGATTCGTATGCACTTATTTTGGACGGTCCCAAAATCGGAGACTTGGCGTTTTCTGACTATCCAGTCAGACTCTTCTTCTAACAATAGAATGGATTTCAATTCCTGTCACCCATATGGAATGCTTCTACTGATTCATGAACTTTTATACCTCTCTCTGTGAAGAATGAGGGATCAGACGGTCGCCAGACTCAGTTTCATGAAGAGAGGTTTATTAAATTTTTTATTATCTTAAAAATGGCTCTAAATGGCGAAAAAAGTTTTTGGCAATTCAAGACGTTTTGGATTATATGCAATCTTTGGATTTTAATAAATACTGAAATGAAGGTAGCATTATCTGTTTCCCCCCTCCCTCCCCCCCGATACTGGTCAGGGTACTGATGAAGAAAATATTGCAGATAATGATTTAGGTGAAATGATTCCAGCGGGTGTTTCTGAGCAAGATGAACTAAAAGTCAAACAGCGGAAGGTAGAAATCTTAGGAAGAAGAAAATAAAGTCTAAGTGTATTATAAGTTCTGAAAAAGACCTATTACAAATAATACTTCAGATGGCGATACAAGTATGGATGGAGACAAATTGAAGGATAAGATTGCAAAACAGAAATTATTAAATTAGAAAAAAGCAAATCAAATGTTACTTATTGAATACGAATAAATGTCAACAGTTGAAGAGTCCCGGGCTGAATTGTCAATGAAATCTCCGTATGGACTTCTCCAAATGTACTTTGACTAGGAGATCATGAAACTTCTTACAGAAGAAACTTTATGATATGCTCTGCAAAAGAATAACAAGACATTTTCATTATCTGAAATAGACATACAGATATTTATCGGAATCATCCTATTTATTGATTATAGCGTTATGCCTCTAAAAAAATTATATTAGGGCAATTTTGAAGACTGCAGTGTTCCTATCATGTGAAATTCAATGAGCAGACAGTGATTTAGATATATAAAACAGTTTCTTTAGTATGTGTGACAACAATTGAATCGATAAATTGGATAAATTACGAAAAGTCAGGAGTTTTATTCATCTTTTTTGCGAAAAACTGCAACAATTAGAAATGTTTTCAGTGCCTAAGTATTGATGAGGAAATAATTCCTTACACAGGCAGATATTTTGAAAGAAATGTATATGAGAAGAAAACCTATAAAATTTGGTTATAAATTATGGGTACTTGTTTATTCACAGGAATATCCATTCAATTTGCAAGTTCATGTAGGAAATACAAAAAAGAAACTCTGAAAATAATATGCTCTTTGGAGCAAGAGTTATTCTAGTTTTGTTGTGTTGAAAATCCTAAAAACCACAATGTTTACAACGGTACCTCGCTTCAATTATTATAAGAAATGCAATGCAGATAATTTCGTATAACAGGAACTGTAAGAGAAAATAGGCTACAAAATTGTCCCCTGACTTATAGCAACGTTTTGAGAAAAAAAGAAAGAAGGTTCTCGGAATTTATTACAAGAAAGAGTTTTACCATAGTTAAGGGGAAATATAATGCAGTTGTGTGCTTAGGGAGCAATTTTGAAGGAATGGAGTCCATGGCACAAGCAAAGCGCTGGTCCTTGGGAGAAGAAAGAAAATCGATCTTCCCCAGCCTGCCATAGTTGACACCTACAATAGAAACATGGGGGGCGTACGACTCATAGATAAATTTTTGAGCTCTTATAGGCCAAGAATAGATAGCAAAACCCCTTTTAAATTACAAACACATTAAATGGACTCACTAACCTTAAATCTTTAAAACATTCGATTTTTTGAAAAAAAAATATATGTTAAAGCCTGATCATTTCTGAACAAAATAATGCAAACCGCATGAAAATATTCCGCTTAGTTCCGGAGATATTGTTATTCTAAATATTTAATTACTGATCAAGTTTATGGTAAGAAAAATTTTAAACTCATTTTTTTCAAGATGTAATTTTGCATCATTCCGCAACTAATATCTCAAAAACTATGAAACATAATTCCCTGAAATTTTTATCACTGCATAATAATGTTATTTTATTGGATCTGAACTATAATTATTGCAATCAATGCACATTTTGTTATTTTTTCAGGGGTAAATTAATGCAAAAATTCAAGGAAATTTTAAGTATATTTTGAGCAGTTTTAAAAAAAATTTAAAATATATATTAATGGTGAATGTTTTATGTTCAATAGTATATTGAATTATTTATTTTAAATATAAAACAGGAATTATACATTTAAGTGTAAAATTAATTTCATAGTCCTGCGCGCAAGCCAGTACGCAATAAAAATGCTTAAAAAATAAGATATATCTAAAGCCTTAAAAAAAAAATATTTAAAATTATTTTGAGAGTTGAAAATTTGTTTATTAAAATAAATATATCAATTTATCATATACATAAAATTTGGAAAAATTGGGAGTAAATTGAAATTGTTACAAAGAGTCAAAAAGTATGAAAATATGCCTTATTTCCTAGAATTAAGAGTCGTGAGTCCCTTTAAACATGGCTCTTGTCAGGGCCCGACTTAGCCTAATTGGGGCCCGGGGCAAAAACTTCTTTGGGGGCCCCCTCTGCTTCACTACTTCAGTAATGAAGAACCGAACTTTATGGAGGTATTTAAATTTTTCACCTCATTCTAGATATATAACAAGAAAATTGACTAGAACCCAAAAGAGCTATAAAGTCACCCCCCCCCCTTCCAATGGTCAGACGAAATATCGTTCTGCTATGTCCATCATTTTATGGGATATAGCACATCTGAAGATCCAAAATTTGACAAAAATGTTATTTAAATTTATCCGCTATATTTCCGTTATTTTTCATTCTCAACAATTTGCAATTGATCCTGGCTTGTTATACCAACTTCAATAAATATTATTTCTTTTCTTTTTTTATCGTGAATAACAATATCAGGCCTATTAGCTGATTGTTTTGTAGGCGTTGCAAGTGTTGTATCCACTTTTACTTCAACTTCTATATTTGCATTAATTTCTTGTATTGAGTGATTTCTTAAACGCTTACTTCTTTTTAAACCATATTTATTGCAGACTCTCAAAATAATAACAATAAAGAAAGAAAGACATACATAATTAGAAATTCAATGCAACAGAGAGAGATTATAACTAGTACAGTAATATAACTTTTATTTTGCAATTACATTCAATATTGTTATGAGACAATTTTGCATGATAAATCAATATTATGTAAAAAAAAAATCTTATAATACTTACTATTTATTTATAAATTGATACTTAAGTTGTATTATAATAGATTTATTCCTATTTCTTTTTCAGTGGTTTTTTTCTAATTTTACTTTCTGCAAAACTATCAATTACATCATCATAATCAATATATTTTGTTATATCAGAAATTACACATAAAATAGAAAGTTGAGACAATTTTCCTTGAAGAATACATGATCTTATGGGAGATTTTAATCTCTTCAGCTATGAAAAAGATCTTATCCTTGCTGACATTAGGGCGGAATTCAGCTAAATTTCGCCCTAGAAAGCCATGGATTTACGAAATATAGATTTTTTGTGTTCATACGATAGATTAATGAAGAAGCTAACATGAAACTGACGGATTTTACACTACAGTCGAACCCCGTTATAGCGAACCTGGTATAAAACGAACTCCCGGATATAACGAACAAAAATTTTGGTCCCACCGTTTTCCTACTGTATTTAATGCTAATTTATCCTTTTATAGCGAACCTCCGAAATCTTAAGAATCGGCTATAACGAACATTTTTTTCAGTCGACAACTGAATGTTTTTTAATTTTCAAACTTTTTAAGAATGTTGAAGATACAACGAATGTTGAAGAAGCAAAGAATGTTGAAGAACAAGATGATGAAGATTTACTTATCGCGATGTGGATAGAAAAGCACAAAATTTCATCATTCTCAGATTGTGTCGTGCAATTGTTCGAAACATGTGATGATGAAGTCATTACATGTGAAAATCCGACTGATGAAGATATGGTGGAAGAAATTAAGATGAATCATTCTGAAATCGAAGATTCTGCATCTGATGCTGATGAAGAGGAGCACATAAATGACGAAATCTCCACCATCTCAGATGCTGCAGCAGCGATGAGTGTAATTAGTAAGTTTTTGTCAACACAAACATTGGAAGAAAGAGTGTTGGAGTCATTTGATGTATTGGACAAAGAAATTCATAAAATGTTTTTGAAATCGGCATCACGTCAGCAGCAGATTACCGATTATATCTGTATCAAAACAGTGAGCAACTATTAAAGATAAAATCAATTTATTTCCATTTGTCTTCATTTTTAGTTAATTTAATTAGTATTGTGTTAGTTTAATGTAATCGATTTTAGTCAATTTAATTCATTAATGATCATTTTTAATAGATTTTATCATTATTTCAAAAATCATTATTGAATATACATAGCAACTAATGAGTTACACATTTTGTGAAATCTAACATTATTAGTAATGGTTCGGATATAGCGAACCACCGGATATAGCGAACAAAACCTTTGGTCCCTTGAAGTTCGTTATAACGGGGTTCGACTGTACTGATATTTTGTTTTAAAAAAGTTCATTAAAGAAGGAAACGTAAAATAAACTTTCTATTCGATTTGGAGGTCCCCCTCTGATGTGGGGGCCCGGGGCAACTGCCCCGTATGCTCCTGCCTTAGTCAGGCTCTGGCTCTTGTAGTCGCATGGAAAATCCGCAGAGAAATGAAAGGATAAATGCCGCAGTTAGAATTTCTTCGTCATATTGTCATTGCGTTGGTGAAAACAGAAAAACCGCAAAGAAGCAGACAATTTGTTTAGGATCGCGAGTACCAGTGATTACAGATATTCGTTTTGATGGTGGGAATCATTTTGTTTCACAAGCTGGAAAACAATCGAAATGCAAAATCTGCAAAAAAAGAACACTCGTCTATGTGGCGAAAAATGTCTTATCTATATATATAAAACAGTTCCGTAACTGACTCATTCATTCATTCATTCATTCACTGACTGACTGACATACAACGCACAGACCAAACCGCTGGACCTAAAGGGCTGAAATTTTGCATGGCGATTCTTCTTATAGTGTAGGGGTGTACTAAGAGAGATGTTTGAAAAATTCTTCTTAGATTTTTTTAAATTAAATTTTTAAGCTGTTTTTTTTACTTTTTTTAAGTTTGCATTTAAAATAATAATTTGAGGGTTATAAAATTTATATCACGAGAAAGATCATAAAAATTCCTTTAAAATGAAATCTTTTTCGAATCTTTACCTCCATTTCCTGATTTTTGGTGAATTTTTAAAGATTAATTTTTAGAATTTAATTTATTAAATGCTGATCACGTGACTTCTTTTTCTGGTACTTTCAATAAATTTATCGTCACGTGCATAAAAACTAAATAGACAAAAAATAATTTTTTTTCTTGCTAATGCGGCAGACGATTGGACATTATCCAAAAAAATATTAAAATACAGTAAAAGAAATGTTCTAGAAACTGTACTATATTAACTGTACTATATTCTTTAGTATTCTTTATATTAGATTTAATTTGAATATCTTCTTCTACATTATTTTGTCTATAAAAATATCCCTTACGATTTTTTTATAAATATATATATATTTTACATCAATTATATACATTGATCGTCGTATTTATTATATATATATTGGCATTAATTGCATATATTCACCGATGTTTTTACTTTGAATGTACTCCGTAGCGAAGTGCGGGTTTTCAGCTAGTATTTTTCATAGATGATTGTAAGGGAGCCCGAATAAAAATATAGATTAAAACAGGTAGATAAATTTTATTTGTTAAATTATTAACAAAATATCTCCATTTTATGTGTGATTGAAAAATTTCTCGAAATTTATTTCGAGAAATTTTTATAGATGATTAAAAATTACAATGATATTTAGAAATTGCATATTTAATTGCGCAAATAATATAGAATGCAAGTTTCAGGAGGCTTTACGTACTTACTTCGGCGCCAAGTCCCCATTTCGGAACCCTATCGTAAATTCTATTCGAATGCAGATTTTGCTTTGCAATTTATACTGCACATCCATTGGGACAAGTAATGTTCTTAAAAAAATACGTTAGATTCTATTTAGATGATGCGGTTCATATAGCGGTTCTTAATGGTTTGGTTTGGTTGTTTGGGGTTTATTGGCGCAAGGTCCAGAGAGGGCAAGCTGCGCCAAACACATTGTAAAACCCGAAAGAAACATATAAATAAAGAAATTCTACACCATAATACATAAAACCAATGATAAAAAATGCACACATAAAATACAGGTAAAAGCAATCAACCTATGGAATAGGACCATGTAAAAACACAAATATATATAAATTCAAAAATTGGAAGTGTATAAAATATAAAAACATTTACAAAAAATCTCATCGGTTCTTAATGGATTAATGCTTAAAAGTATTAAAAGCATCAGATAATTTTATTACTGTCTTATGAATGATGTAATAGATGAAAAAATCCTTTTAGTTCTGTTATGTAACATAAACATATTATCTTTCAGTGCAAAGATGTGTTTTTGTTTTAGCCATATCATTTTGTACAGCATTAGAATTCGTTATTTTCTCAACGACTCTCTTAGAAAATAACGGTATACTATAGATCTGTAGCCTATATATATACGTGGGTAAATATATGGAACTAGGAGTTCTCATGTGAATAATTATATTCTTTTTGCTGTTAGAATGCTTCAATTAATGCTCTCTTTATACAATTTAATGATATATAAATATTTTGTAAATACTATATTAATCTACTGCTCTTCCATTTAAGGGTTATAATTAAAGTACTAGTTTAAATTTTCAACTCGGTAAGTGCAGGAAGAGAAAAAAACTAAACTCATTTGAAGAACTGTTGAATAATCATCCAATTAAATTCATCCATGCGAATAGTTTGCAATTTATCGCTCCTACTTCAAACTGCGATAAAAAAGTTTAAATTTAAACTAGTATATCAAACTATTAACCATCCTTAGAATAAAGAAAAAAATAACTGATTATGTAGCGTGGGATAGGTAAAAATTGATAAACTTCTAACGAGAACTATAAAACCAGACATAAAGTAAATCAGTCTAATACACCAGATGTTTTAGAAAAATGTTCCGTATTCCTAAAAAAACTGAAAAAAACGTATAAAACTTTCCCGCTAATAAATACCCGATGGTAAGTTGGTTTTTTTTTTTTTTTTTTTTTTACAAAACAAAACTGGTTTTCTGTGTTTAGGACGAAACATCAATTCTATTTGAAAATTTTATAAGAATATCCTTTAATCATTTACCCCCAAAATGATTAAAGGTCCTTTAATCATTTAAGGGATATAACAAACTTAACTGCAAATTGATTGAATCAATTTTTTTTTGTCCCTTGAAAGGCTAAAAACCATGCTTTCAGTGAAAGGAACCAAAATAATTTTTAATTGAAATAATTTCATTTTACATGAATTCAAGGGGCCCACCCCACGCTAATAATAATCCATTGAGCTTTTGAGAGGAATATACTCTAAGTTTCATGCTGCGTTTGCATTCATGCACTCTGCTTTGCTGTGCCTTGGGGAATCCAGTGATTGATGCTCACTCCGTACTCTGTATATGCGTGGATCGCCTCCTCTTTCGGTCCGGATGCAGAGCATCAAAGAACCCGGGGTCCGGGAGTCAAATGGTGACAATGGGGGCGGGGGACACTAGATCAAGAAACATGAGAGACCTTGGGGGCTTACCGTGACTAATGTGATGACAGGAGTCGGGGGTCTGCATGCAGAGAACTCTACACGAATGCATATGCATCATAACGTCTGCTAGAGTGTTGAGGTAGACTTGATTTGAGTTTATATAGTTGTTATTTTTGCTTGTCTGTTCTAAATTACACCTCCGGCACCTCCACGTGGTGGGCCCTGGGGTGGTCAACCGTTTGGTTGACTGCTAACGCCGGAGGAGCGTGGGTTAATTAGGTGGTGACATGCAATCTAAGGTAGAGACTGAGGAGATGAAGATGGAAGAGCTCATGGTCTTGACGGAAGATCTTGTTAAATTAAAACATTTGCGTTTGACTAATGTTATTGGAGCATCGAAGATGACAGCTGAGTCCAAGAGACAAGCAAATGAGGACATTAGCGAGCTGGCCAATTCATTAAATGACCAACAGAAAATTATTCAATATCTAAAAGGACAAATTAGCATCCTTTGAGAAAAGGATATTATAACTTTCGCGGAGGTAGCAAGGAAGAAACCTGTTGAAAAGAAAACGCCTGCTAAAAAGATACAGAAAGAAACTAGACACTTTACGCCGTTTAACAAGCAAGAATCCGATGTGACCAAGAAAGAGGTTAAAGAAAATATTAAACCAGAAAAGCTGGGAATTGGCATTAAAAGGTGTAGAATGATAGGTAGAGGAGGTGTGGTGATTGAAACTGAAACAAAGGAGGAACTTGACCTTTTAGTAAGGAAATGTAAAGATAACGGAAGGTTGTATACGCATTATTTCTTGCGTACACCAAGAAAGATAGATCCTTGTATTATTTTATATGATGTTGAAGATGACTACGAAAAGTGTGAAATGCAAAAGGTTTTGGAAAAACAAAACTCCGAAATGGAGGATGGCAAGTTTGAAGCATTGACCAAGTTTAAAACTAAAAAGAGTGTCTATAATTGGATAATCAGTATGAAGAGAGAGATATATAGGGTGGGCGAAAAGTCCTTGACACATTTCAGCTACCTCGATACACAATTCCCTCAGCGATGGATTGGACGAGATGGTCCACTAGTATGGCCACCTAGGTCTCCAGATTTAACTCCGCTTGATTTTTTCTTGTGGGGATATGTCAAGGACAAAGTCTTCGCTTCGAAAATGACCGACATTACACAGCTCAAGACACGGATCATCGAAGTCACACGAGCTAGACGTTACATCTAGATGTGACACGAGCTACGAAAGATGCCCATATCGAAATTTGGTAACAAGAAACTTGTTCTGTAAGGGTAACTATTAAAAAGTTTTTCATATAAAATGTCATTCTATGGACTTTTGGTCCTGTGGCGCCCTCTTTTGGCAGCAGTTCGAAATTTTCTGTTGATAAAAAAACTTAACATTCTATTAAAGAAGTGACCGCAAACTGAACTCTTTTATGGCAATTTCTATTTTATATATTATTTTCTGAAATGTGTCAAGGACTTTTCGCCCACCCTGTATAATAAGATGGACACGAAAAGGAGAATTAAATTTGGGTGGGAGTATTGTCCATGGAAAGACTATATAAAACCAACTCTATGTTATAAATGCTGGGGGCTTGGCCATGTGGCCAAGCATTGTAAGAATGAAAAGATTTGTAGAATGTGTGCTGAAAAGAGACATGAAGATCGACCCTGTAAAGGGGAGCAAGCTTGCGTCAATTGCGTGAAGTTCCAGAAGAGGACTGGAAAAGTTATAGACGTTAAACATCTACCCACGGACCATTCCTGTAGCAGATATAGAGCAGAGATGGATTGGATTATTAGAACTACGGATTATGGCTAGTTGGCGACTGGGACTCATCATTGAAAGTTGAGATAGAGTGATGATTATAGTTCAACTTTTTGGTTCATGTTCTAGTTGAAGCAGTTTATTTGTTTGATCTGAGTTGGGGGTCCCTGCACTTTTGGTGCAAGTCTTCTGTTCTTCCCTGTCTGTATTGTTATCGAATTGTATTTCATTTCTGCACGAGTTGGGCAGATTTTGTAAACAAGTGTTTTATTAAAATAAAGTTCTGATAAGAGATGTAGAGGGCAGCTTGGTGGCTGCGAACTTAGAGGGTAATAGTATTGATTTAAATTGAACTAAATGTACATGGACACAGACGTAATTAATTAGGATTGCCTCTGTTGATGCTCTGGCTCGTGGAGGCCGAGATCGAATGGTGTCGGGGGCTGGACTGGGACTTGGATGGTTTTGTTTCCCTTGTGCCTGCCCTGCGGGTGCTGTCGGACCGGCTGGATTGCTGTTGTGAGATCAGTTCACGGGTTTTTGTGGCCGATACTCCGTAAAGGAGTGGGGGGGGGGGCCGAAGGCGATTAACTCTTACATGAGTTCAAAATCCTTTATTTTTAACTAGAAGGTAACCCGTCATTTTGACGTCATAATACTAATAATGACGACTTAATGGAAAAAGTATATGAAAGTTAAAAAATTTCCCGAATTATCTAACAATATTGCATTTAATCCACACCTTGTAAAAGCAAACCCTTTCATTATTTTTATTTATTTAGTTTTTCATGCGATTGGAGTAGTAGACTGCCATCCAGTTTTTTACAGCTCACTACGCGATACGAATACTTGAGCTACTTCATTCATTCACATTCAAGTTTGTTTACTTTCAGAATTCATTGCAAAAGCAAACAGATTTTTAAAAACTGTTAAATATACAGTTAAAAGCATCCAATTTTTTTTAGTTCTGAATGTTTTATAGAAAAATAGGCTGAACAAACGTGATTTGATGGAGAAGATATTAGTTTTTAGGTAAGAAAAAATTCTGATCTGAGAAAAAATTGAAATTAAGCCTAACCGGCTGTTTGTTTACTGAGGGCTTCAATTGAAAGATGAGTACAGCCCGGAAGTGTTATACAGAGACAACGACTATTATATATATAAAGAGGTTTTACTCGTGTTGGCAATTTAGAAATATTCAATTAAATACATTTAAAACTGTTTTACTGTGATAAACATTCTCTGATTCAATTTTTCTTAAATTAATGACGATGAATGAATCACGGTGAATGAATGACTCACTCGTGTTTACATTCTCAAGTTCTGAATATATAAAACGAATACTTGTTATTAATTTAATTGAAACACTATGATAACGCGAAACGTGGCGGTAAAGAGATAATTCTCTAATGAATATGAAAATCAGAACCAAAATACGTTACAATGAAAGGATATTTTATGCTGAGAATATTTATAAAAACGGTGGAGAGCTGTTTTTTAAGTGTCATAACCGTTTCTTACAGCCGTCTAAAAATCGAAATAAAGTTGATTTGTGTCGATATTACGTTGTTTCTAATAAATTATTTGGGTTTAGATAGCAAATAATCTTTTTGAACATTACTTTTAACGCGTTAAGCCTAACTCATAAAACAAAATGGATGCCATAGGCTGATATATTTATGAAGCGGTCGCTCCGGAAGCGTTACATGACAGATACATACACAGAACACGGCAACTATTAGGGGAATTCAAGGCAAACAGATTATTTTTTTACATCTGTAAAATCTAATAACATAAAAGATCAGAAAATATAAAGGAGGAACTTAACGGAAAAAGATAAACGCTGTTCATTAGATGGTATGTAGGATCACAAATTTAAAACCGATCCGACCATAATGGCGTTCTTCGACCTTCAGAACAGTCGCTACGCAATAACCTGAATATGCAACCGAGGGTCCGCCTGTTCGCTATAATAATTTAGGTCACTGGAACCGCGTCAAGTAGTATAGACTACTGACTCTTGGCCCCTCCGACCCTTGGTATGTATGGTAATTCTAAATTAATATATTTTTTTTGTTTTGTCCTTGGGGGATGACAACATTACACCCCAGTCCGGTGTACATATGAATACAAGACATAGAAACATACAAATGACGCAATCACAGAAGAATTTTATTGACAAACGATGACACCGGCGATGGACGATGGGTTGCAGCTCCCCTTTCTAGAAGGGGCTCAATTTGCAGGCGGAAGACTGACCGGTTCCCCAGAATATAGCCAAGTCTTATGCGGGAATCGAACCCGCACCCCCGGCGTTGCAGGCTGATGGCTTTAACCACTTAGCCACTGGGCGACAAAAATTAATATTTAGTAATGTCTATTACGTTTAACAGTATATTTTTCATTGCAAAACTGTTCTCTTAGAGAAACACCTAAACAACTGAAGTTAGTTTAATCAATGTCAGGTTATTCTAAAAACATTATAAATGAATATTGTTTGCAAGTTATAGAGTATCTTTGCTCACATCTACCCAGACTTGGGTGTATATAATTTGAAGTGGCACTCTATTTGAATTTGAAGCAAACACAGTTTATACATGAAACAATGTTTATTGAATTCGTTGCACATATAATTGGCTTTACAGCAATAAGCATGCGTACTACTTGTACGGAATGTATAAACACAGCTTTCAAGAACAATATATTTTTATACTCACGAACAGTAAGTCAAACCAGCAGTACTGCCACGTAAACTTCTGGCCCGCTAAGCACTAGCGCAGGATAACACCTTTTCAACCTTAACAACCTTCTCTTTTCATTAATGACGCTGCGTGGTATTTATACTAAGCGCGTATGCCGAAATTAGCATATCTGAAGCAGCTTCTTTAATTCATTCAAAAGTTCGATTCTTGTGAATCGAATCTTGTGTATACCTTACAAAGTACAAAAAAATACTAATTTGTCGCTTAAAAAATAGTTTTCCAGCGCAACAAAAAAAATTAGTATAAATGCGGGAAATTTCTACTAATTTTTAATTAATCAAAATTCTAAAATTCTAACATTTTGAAGAGTCTTGTCTTCAGATGATTATATTATATTCCTTTATCTCTTTCAAAAAGATTTCAATAAAATATTCTTAAATGTAAAAATGATCAAATTATCTCAAACACCTTTTTTCCCGGCTGCATCGTTATACTCGTTTGGAAGAATCAAAATTATCAAATTAACTTTCAATGTTATACGATTTTTATAATGCTACATATCATCCTGCTGTATTTTAAATAACTTTTTTTACTTCATTGGGGTGGCAAATGCTTGAAGAACCAGCATTGACTTGCATTGGAATTCGATGACCCAAATTTAATATATTATAGAAATGTATATGTGGTTAAACGACATTAGAATTCTTAGGCAAACAGGTTGGTTGGTTGAAAGCGCTAGGGTCAACTTTTGTTACATAGAACAGTTATAAGAAATCAAAGGTTTAAGGAGAAGTGAGGTCGGACCTCCATACATCAATGGTTCCAGTGGAAGAAACTGACATATAGAAACGATCGTTATTATATTTATGTATTTTGTAGTATATTGTGTTTTTGTTGCTCAGAAACACTGTGTTGTGGACAGTGCAAGTTTATTTATAATTAAACTAGCTGAAAACCCGCGCTTCGCTGCGGAGTACATTCAAATTAAATACAACGGTCAACGTATGCAATTTATGCCAAAAAATAAATATATATATCTATACTAATATATAAAGAGAGAGCAGATTTTGTACGTGGAGGGTAATCTCCGGAACCACTGCACCTATTTGAAAAATTCTTTCACTGTTTGAAAGGTACATTATTCCAGATGGACATAGGCTATATATTATGTATATCTGATCAGTAGAAATAAAGTTAGGGGGGATACTCTAGATTTGTGTGCACGGCCGCCATCTTGGATTTTTCCGCCAGGGTTTGGCGCATTTCGCATGGCGATAATTATTGCGTTCTGGTAAAAATAACCCAATGTCAAATTCTCTAATTTTAAGATCAAACAGTTATTTCTGATGTAATCTTTTAATTACAGTATAATAATTTTAGGTCAGATCTTGGCCTTGACCTGGAAATCTGAGTCAAATTGACTAGACTCAAAAGAGTAAATTATTTTAAAACTAAGAGTCTTTTTGTTGAAAATTTTTGAATCCATTATCAGTTTTTCGTTAACTTATTAAATTTAAGTTGCTTTTAATTTTGTTTATCGATTGTCAATTAGTATACTATAATGATACACCATTTCATTTATTTGAAGTAAAAATTATCTGCCATCATTTTTTCGTAAAATGTAAAATACAGTATACATTTTAAATACAATATATTTTAAAATATTTTATAATTCCAAGTTGTAGTGGATTACAAATAAATTTAAATAACTGAAGTTCAACTTCTCTCTCCCCAGGAACCTAAGTTAAAAAGTTAGTTAAGGTTAAGTTATTGGTTTAGGAAAAGGGTTTTTTTTTTCTTATTTCCAACACAGCAGGATAAATGGTCAAATAATCCTTGTCCCGATTTTATTGTATGCACCAAATATTTGGTTAAGGTCAAATCTGAAGTAAAATTTCATTACCACAATGCCCTAACAACAAAAAAAAAAGAAAAAAAGAGAGAGGATCTGGTTACTCACCATAAATTTATGGGTTCATAATTATTTTACATTTTTCAAAGCTGAATTTTAGATAATTTTTAAATTGCAAGTTATTTAGGTGGTACGAAAATGCTGTATTATTTTCTAATTAACAATATATTGGCATAATATTTTGGTGATTCATTGCTATTAGTCAAAGAGTTAGGGCAAACTGAATAGATGGCATTGAAATTTTATCTGTAAGTAAAATTCATTTGACCAAATTTTCATATGGATTATAATTTGAAAAGGTAGTTTTTAATTAAAAATGACAAAAAAAATCTCAGTCCAACGATTAAATGATTTTTCAAAAATATTTCTAAGTTTCACAATTTAAAAAGGTCGTTTTTATTAAAAAAGCTAAAAGAAAAACCCAAAATTTCCAATATTTGAGAACGATTTTTTCAGAAAAAAGTGGTTTTTATCAAAAACCCAACAATAAATCTAAGTCCAACGTTTAAATGATTTTTCAAAAATTTTTCTAAGTTTCATAATTTAAACAGGTGGTTTTTATTAAAATAGCTAAAAAAATTCAAAGTCCAGCGTTTTGAAAACACCGCTTAAAACACATTGGCGAGAATTTTTCCACTCCTCAAAACACGGTAAAATCGCCAAGTTGGCGAAAAAAAATCCAAGATGGCGGACGTGCACACAATTATTAAGTAACGTAATATTAATTTGAATATTATTTTAGGTGCTTAAAATAATTAAAAAAACATTCTTTACTTAAAATCTGTGTGGCTCAGTTCACTTAACGTTAAACTTAACTCGTACTAGTAGAAACTAACTGAACCACACAGCAAATATGGGATAAAAGATTCTAAGACAGCTCGTAAGGTCGCTGGGTTTTTCCTATGACTGTATTCTGGATACTAAGAATTCAGTGTTAAACAGTTTGAAAACCTTCAATGATGACAACTTGACAATGCTCAAACTTGTTAATGATGACAAGCAATTGAAACAAACTGACTTTATTGAAAGGCGAAACTCAGCTAGTACAAGGCAATGTTTAGATACTCACGCGGAAGAATGTCGGCATTTCTACACTTGAAAACTTTAAGAAGCATTCCAACAGAAATTCGCATGAAAGGTGCTCTCGCAGTACATCATTACAATCCATAGAACGGCGAGCAACAAACGACACTCCTCCTTACAAGACTGCATGCAAACTGATTAGATCGCGGGAAGGAAGGTTAGCGATAGCAAAATCTACAGCAGTATCGCCATCTAGTGACAATTAAACGAGTTATTTAAACTTCCTACACAACAAAAACGCAAAAAATAGAAAATCAAAATCCAACATTCTCCCGCCCTTGAAACCCTTTAGGGGTTTCAAAACACTGAATTACACATAATCTAAACAAACAATATTAACAACAATTGAAAAAGGTTACAAGACATAAAAAAAAAACATTGGTCAATTATACAAAGTAAACTAAATGGCTACATGGAGAACTAGTCTAAAGGTAATCTACAAAGTTTGGTGATGGGCCGAGTAAGTTGACCTGAATCAGTTTTTAAAGTAACAACTCGAACCTTCTCATCTTTACCGGGATGTAACTTTAACACACGTGCAAGTTTCCATTTTAATGGAGGTGCCAACTCATTCTTGATAAGGACAAGATCATCAACTGAGATATTTTTTTGTGACACACACCACTTAGGACGTTGTTGTAGTCTGGCAAGATATTCCTTGCTCCACCGGTTCCAGAAACTCTGAAGCAGACTCTGGACAAGTTGCCAACGTCCAAGATGTGATAATGGAATTGCAGTCAAATCTGGTTCAGGGATAGCTGTCAAAGCTGAACCAATGAGAAAATGGCCTGGTGTTAATGGCGATAAATCATTTGGATCTGGAGAGAGAGAACAAAGTGGTCTTGAGTTAAGACACGATTCTATTTGAGCAGCAAGGGTGAATAATTCCTCCAAAGAAAGCAGAGAGTTTCCCATGGTTCTTCTAAGGTGGTACTTCATAGATTTCACACCGGCCTCCCAAATACCACCATGATGAGGAGCAGCTGGTGGATTGAATTTCCAGGTGATTCCCTCAGAGGAAGAAAAATTTAACACATTTGAATTTTCATTCTGAGAAAGAAAAGATCTAAGTAAGCCTTTCAGCTCTCTATCAGCTCCAACAAAATTAGTTGCGCAATCACTGACGATTTCCAAAGGCCTACCTCTTCTAGAGATAAAGCGTTTCAAAGCACCAATGAAGGCTTGAGTAGTGAGGTCCGTCACTACCTCAAGATGCATTGCTCGCGTGGAAAAACACACAAAAATCGCAATGTAAACCTTGAAGGATTTTTTCCCCCGGCCATTTCTCTCCCTCGCAAGAAACGGTCCTGCAAAGTCAACACCTGATGTTGAGAAGGCCCTGGAAGGTGTGACTCTTGAAGCTGGCAAATCTCCCATAAGCTGACTCATAGCAGAAGCAGAAAGACGAAAGCAAGTTTTACAGCTTTTTACAAATCTACGGACCACATCTCTTCCACAAGGGATCCAAAATTTTTGCCTTATAACTGAGAGCAAGAGTTGAGGCGATGCATGCAAATGTGTTACATGAAAGTGCTGAACGATAAGAGTTGTCAAATGATGTTTCTTGGGAATGATAGCTGGATGTTTCGAATCATTAGAGAGACTGGAATTTCTAAGTCTCCCACCAACTCTTAACACATCCTCATTGTCCAAGAATGGGCATAGCGCAAGAATCTTGCTGGAAGTCTTCAATGCTCTTCCTGTTTTCAAGCAGTGTAACTCTTCTCCAAATTCTGCTTGCTGGACTAGTTTGACTATAGTTAATGTTGCTCTTGAAAGTTCAGCTGATGTTAAATAACTTATATTTCTTTCAGCTGAAGATTTTCTAGTATTGTTTAGGAAACGTAGAACCCAAGCAAAAATTCTACAGAGTTTGGTGAACGAAGAAATCTTGAAGATAACTGATGGTGGCTGAAATTGAGTAGCTGCTGAAATGAAGCTTTTCCTTTGCTCAATGAGTTGTGATTCTTGGAATGAAAAACTTGTACATGATTGCTCATTAAAAAATTGCTCTGAATGCTGTCTGAGAAAACTGGGACCCTGAGTCCAGAGGTCACAAGACAAGAAGTCTGAAGGTAGAAGACCTCTGGTGCCACAGTCGGCAGGGTTATCCACACCTGGAACATGGTTCCAGTGTACGTCTGGTGCAGCTTCCTGTATCTTGGCTACTCGATTCGCTACGAAAGGGAGCCAGCGGCGAGGTTCTGAGGCAATCCACGAGAGTGCCACTTGAGAGTCAGTCCACGCAAAAGTTTTGCTGAGAGGAATTTCCAATGTTGGTAGAATAGATTCCAACAATGTTGCTAAAAGTAATGCTGAACATAACTCAAATCTTGGAAGGGACTGAGTTTTGACTGGAGCAACTCTAGTTTTTGACGTTAAAAGTGATACTGTAATGTTATGATCTTGAGTGACTGAGCGAATATACACAACAGCACAGTATGCTTTTTCTGATGCATCACAAAACGCATGAATCTGGATATCAATAGGCTGTGTACACATGACAAATCTAGGCAATTTAAAGTTGACCAGCAAAGGCAGCTGTGAGTGGAATATTCTCCAACGTGAAGAAAGTGCTTCACTGAGAACATCATCCCAACCTAGCTTTTGACTCCATAGTTCTTGTATGAAGATTTTAGCACTTATGACAACTGGTGCTAACCAACCCATCGGGTCAAATAATCTGGCAATGTCTGAAAGAATTTTACGTTTGGTCAGGTCTTGATGATTACAAATTGTGATGGACACATGAAAGGAATCTGTACCTGGATGCCAAACGATACCAAGTACCTTGATAGTTTCACTGTCTTCAATAGATAATGATTGGTTTATGGCTTTAGAATGGGCAGGAATACTCTTCAAAACTGCTGGAACATTGGAACTCCACTTGTGAAGTCTGAAGCCTCCCCGAAGCATCATCTCTGATAGTTGACTGGTTAGTTGTTCAGCCTTTAACTCAGAGCTCTCTCCAGTCATGATATCGTCTACGTAAAAGTCTCTGAGGCAGACCTTAGAAGCTAAGGGATAGTTGATCCTCTCATCAAGTGCAAGCTGCTTCATTACCCTAGTGGATAAGTATGGAGCGCTGGCTGTGCCGTACGAGACAGTGACAAGACGATAAGTTTCTATGGGTTCACTGGGCGTGTTTCGCCAGAGTATCCTCTGCAAATCAGCATCCTCTGCGTGAACTCTGATCTGTCGAAACATCTTCTCCACGTCAGCACAAATTGCAACAGGAAAGGTTCTGAAGCGGAGGAGAATGTGATAAAGCTCTTGCTGCACTCTTGGTCCTGTATAAAGTAGATCATTTAGAGAGAGTCCTGACGATGATTTGGAGGAACCGTCAAAGACGACTCGCAACTTTGTCGTAGAGCTGCTCTCCTTAAATACAGCATGATGAGGTAGGTAGAACTGGGGATTTTCACTCCTCTCTGAGTCTGAAACTTTCTCCATGTGCTGAAGCTCTATGTATTCTTTAATGAAACCTCTGTAACGTTCATAAACCTCTGGTCTGGCAACAAGATTTTTCTCTAGTGACTGGAATCGACGCATTGCAGTCCGGAATGAGTCACCTAAGAGAGTTGGAGAGGTATGAAAAGGTAGTTTCACCGTGTACCTTCCATCATCGTTTCTTGAATATGTAGCTGCAAAGTAATCTTCGCAGGCCTGTTCCTCTTTAGTGAGCAAGTTGGCTTTCGGAACTTCATCCAACTTCCAAAACTTGCTAAGCAACTCTTCCGTTTCCAGTTGGATGTGGTTGACATGGATAAGTGGTGGATCTGGAGTTTCCGTGTTTACATTTCCGGAAATGATCCATCCCAGTTCTGATCTGACCGCAAAAGGACAATCCTCAGTTGTTTTAATAATTTCTCCTTTTAGCATTGGCAAGGCAATACTAACACCGAGTAGAATGTCAATAGGACCTGAATGAAAGAAATTTGGATCTGCTAGCTTGAGATCACAGAAGGGAATTGCTCCCCCAGATGGTAAGGAGAAATGAGGTATATCACCAATGATTTTATTAATGATAAAAGCTGATGTCACAAATTTAGGAGAGTCCTTGAAATAAGGAGTAAACTTAAGGGTTGTGACCCCATTAGTATGTGTGTTGGATGAACCAAGGCACGATATCTGCACTTTTGCCTTGTTTCTGGCAAGACCTAAACGATTGAAACATGTCTCTGTTATAAAAGAAGCCTGGGAACCTGGGTCAAGAAGAACTCTACAGTGTTGATACTCATTTGTAGAGTCAAGTACCTTCACTATAGCAGTGCATAAAAGCACTTGATTCGGAGCAGCTTGAGATGATACACAAGACGATACATTAGTAATGGATTGCTGCGGTACACCTGTTGATTCAGTTGCTGCATCAGAAGCGGGCAAAAATTCCGTGGTATGTGGAGATAACACTGTAGAATGGTTCGATTTGGTTGACTCCAAATGAAGCAAGGTATTGTGTCTTTTGTGACACACTCTACAAGAGTAACTGCTAGAACAATTGGCTAATTTGTGAGCCCTAAGACAATTGAAGCACAAACGTTTGTCCTTTATGAATTGAAAACGTTGTGGGGTGTCCATATTTTTGAAGTTGTTGCACTGGTGAATACTGTGCTCATTACTTTTACAATAACTGCAACAGATCTTGACTTGAGCTGTAAAAGTAGACACTCGTTGGGGTTTCCCTGAACTTGAGACATTTGGTTGTTGTGGCTTGAATACTGGTTTATGTGGTGGTCTTTGCTGCAGTGTACGTGCATGGTGGATGATGAATTTTTGCAATTCCTCAAGTGTAGGAATGCTGTCATCACCAAGCCCTCTCTCCCACCATGCTCTTGTTGTTGGGTCAAGCTTTTGAATAATCAAATATACAATAATGCTATCTGCAAACCCACTTGGCTGCAGATCGAGAATCTGGAGAGAACGAGTAACTTCCTTTGAAGTGTCAACAATGGATAACAATTGTGATGCATCTTCTCTAGTACACTGTGGTAAATTTACAATTCTTTTAATTAGGGTAAAAACTAATTGTCGCCTGTTAGAATACCTCTCCTTTAGGAGATCCCATGCAATCTGAAAGTTTGCATCGGTAATTGGGAGTGACTGAATAATCCGAAGTGCATCACCTTTCAATGCACTTACCAAGTATTGAAGTCTCTGCGCATTTGATAATTTACTATTTTGCACAACTGAAGCCTTAAATAGATCGCTAAAGGACAGCCACTCCAAGTTGCTACTGCCAGAAAAACTAGGAATACGTAACTCTGGCAGTTTTAAACTTATGGTTGAAGGTTCCTTAATCTCTTTTGAATCCCCTTGAGAAATCCCCTTGACTAATTCACTGTTTCTAAGTTTTAGTTTATCTTCAGCACGGAGAACAATTAATTTATAACTATCAATTATATCTTGAATCTCTTGTGATTCAGACAAATACATATCAAACTCATCCTCCTTGCATGACTCATAAATTTTGCCGAAATATCTGAACATTTTCCGTTTAAGTCAGAAATTTTATCTTTAAACAATGTGATTTCTGCATTATCCAAACCAAAAGTGTCTGATTCTAACGCTACTTTCAATTTTGTAACAGAGGATTTTAATACCCTTTTTTCAATTTTCAACCTTTCCATTTTTAGAATATAAAAAACAATAAATAACCAAAGCAAGTGTAAAAATTCACTAGAATATGTATATCTAAAACTATGACAATAAAAACAATACTTAAATTAAACTAAAGTAAAATATCTAGAATACGTATATCTAAAACCAACATGCGTCACAATGCTATGCTTCAAAACTTACTCCGTTCTTATTTGTATGTGAACACCAAACAACTTAAATTTTCAAAGTCAAAGTGTCAATTCGTCGCTTATTCAAATAAACACTTTCTGCATCTTCTATGGAAGTTGAATCAGTATTCAACGAACTAATTTAACCACAAGCTGTAAATTATTTCAACACCTCTTCAAATATACACATGAAAATGTCCTTGGCTTTACTGCTACTAAATTCACTGTACTAAAGTATAGATTACTTCCGCTTTCGTTTCACAATAAAAATACTTTCAAAGATAACACTGATACTAAATAGCCAGAAATGAAGAACTCACGAGAATTATTTCCTCTAGAACAATCTTACTTTTGTTGAACTTCTAAATACGCAATCTACCAGAACACAGTCTCCAGCACGACGGACCAAAACAGAGTTTGTGGCTCAGTTCACTTAACGTTAAACTTAACTCGTACTAGTAGAAACTAACTGAACCACACAGCAAATATGGGATAAAAGATTCTAAGACAGCTCGTAAGGTCGCTGGGTTTTTCCTATGACTGTATTCTGGATACTAAGAATTCAGTGTTAAACAGTTTGAAAACCTTCAATGATGACAACTTGACAATGCTCAAACTTGTTAATGATGACAAGCAATTGAAACAAACTGACTTTATTGAAAGGCGAAACTCAGCTAGTACAAGGCAATGTTTAGATACTCACGCGGAAGAATGTCGGCATTTCTACACTTGAAAACTTTAAGAAGCATTCCAACAGAAATTCGCATGAAAGGTGCTCTCGCAGTACATCATTACAATCCATAGAACGGCGAGCAACAAACGACACTCCTCCTTACAAGACTGCATGCAAACTGATTAGATCGCGGGAAGGAAGGTTAGCGATAGCAAAATCTACAGCAGTATCGCCATCTAGTGACAATTAAACGAGTTATTTAAACTTCCTACACAACAAAAACGCAAAAAATAGAAAATCAAAATCCAACAAAATCCTTTTTTTATTTTTGTATTTTTATTTCATCTCTTACTCTAATTTTGAGATACCAATGTGTATCTATAAACATTTGTCAATTGTAAACGTTTATATTGTAAACGTCTATATTGTAAACGTTTTGTCAATTAAACGTTTCTCCAAGTGACAAACGTTTAATCTATATCTATATATATAAAACAGTTCCGTAACTGACTCATTCATTCACTGACTGACTGACATACAACGCACAGACCAAACCGCTGGACCTAAAGGGCTGAAATTTTGCATGGCGATTCTTCTAATAGTGTAGCTGTGCACTAAGAAAGATTTTTCAAAAATTCTTCTTAGATTTTTTTAAATTAAATTTTTAAACTGTTTTTTAAACTTTTTTTATGTTTGCATTTAAAATAATACATTGAGGGTTATAAAATTTATATCACGTAAAAGATCATAAAAATTCCTTCAAAATGAAATTTTTTTCGAATTTTTACCTCCATTTCCTGATTTTTGGTGAATTTTTAAAGATTAATTTTATGAATTTAATTTATTAAATGCTGATCACGTGATTTCTTTTTCTGGTACTTTAAATAAATTTATCGTCACGTGCAAAAAAAAAAAAATAGACAAAAAAATATTTTTTTTGCTAATGCGGCAGACGATTGGACTTCATTTTGTCTATAAAAATATCCCTTACGATTTTTTTATAAATATGTTTTTTTTACATCAATTGTATACATTGATCGTCGTATTTATAATAAATATATATATATTTTTTTTGGAATTAATTGCATACATTGACCGTTGTATTTAATTTCAATGTACTCCGTAGCGAAGCGCGGGTTTTCAGCTAGTTTATAATAAATGCGATGATCAATGTATACAATTGATGTAAAATATATATCTATCTATCTATATATATATATTTATAAAAAAATCTTAAGGGATATGCATTTTTTTTTATAATATCCAATCGTCTGCTGCATTAGAAAGAGAAAAAAATATTTTTTTTTGTCTATTTAGTTGTTACGCACGTGACGATAAATTTATTGAAATTACTAAAAAAAGAAATCACGTGATCGGCATTTAATAAATTAAATTCTAAAAATTAATCTTTAAAAATTCACCAAAAATCAGGAAATGGAGGTAAAAATTCGAAAAAAATTTCATTTTCAAGGAATTTTTATGATCTTTCTCGTGATATAAATTTTATAACCCTCACATTATTATTTTAAATGCAAACGTAAAAAAAGTTTAAAAAGCAGCTTAAAAATTTAATTTTTAAAAAATCTCAGAAGAATTTTTGAAAAATATTTCTTAGTGCACCCCTACACTATTAGAAGAATCGCCATGCAAAATGTCAGCCCTCTAGGTCCAGCGGTTTGGTCTGTGCGTTGTATGTCAGTCAGTCAGTCAGTGAATGAATGAGTCAGTTACGGAACTGTTTTATATATATAGATTAATTTAAACCTCAATTTATACTATTTACTGTCATTCAGTTATTTAAAAAATGTACAACTGAAAAAGTGTATTCAACCTTACCTGAAAAATCTGTGTACGCAAAAACTGTGTAATTTATGTTGTACGCCAGGCATCGTGAACCCGTAGCACGCGTATCAGAGAATACGAAAATTTTGCTGACACTTGGAAAAAACTTACGAGTTATATTTTACATCCTCTTAAAAGATTTATTTTAAAGTTATCCCGATATGTGCAGGTACAATTTTGATTTGCAAGAAAGAAACAAACGGCAAAGCACGAGTTTTTCTCGTTGTAGTTGTAACAGCGTGGACCTTTTACATTGTAAGTAACTCATAATGAGGATTCCAAAAATCCTCCCTCCCTCTAATCGCCCATTCCTTCATTATTGACACCTCGAATGAAAAACTGCCGAGTGTATTATTGTTGGTACAGTCCGACCACAGTACGAAGAACCACGGTTGGCATAGTGCCAAGACGATTCTATTCACTCTGTAGGTAAGGCTGCTGAGGAAGGAGGGGGAAAAGTCTCGTATTCTCTCGACATTCTTTAGAATCGGTTACTAACTGCGCTTGCTTGCTTTTTCCTCGTCTGTTATTTTGATTATTATATTAAAATTACTGGATCCTTTACCCAACACGACTGCTCGGAATAAGCCGTTCCGTAGTGATTGTGAACGTATAATACACAATGTAATTGAATTGTGTGATAACGAAGCACTGGAAGGAAATGTTATTGTTCCACTTTGGAAATACCTAAAGAGAGCTAGTGAAATGACCGGGATATCAATGTCCAGAGTAAAAAAAATACGCAGAGAAGCAAAGGGTGAAGAAACTCCAAAATTTGAATCTCCGAGGAAACGTCAGAAAAAAAGAACCACCGAAAACGTAGCTTTAGATAATTTTGATCGTGATGTAATCCGAAAGCATCCACTCCTATAAAACTCCTATTTTTAAATAGATTTGCTTCGCTTCTTTCTTTTTATTATTTTGAAATTATTATTCAAATATTCGATCAAAAATAAAGTTTTAAAAAATAACTTTAAAATTGCGGACAAAAAGCAGTCTGAAATACATTCCGTATTTCATAAACAAACACATCCGAAAATATGACGTTTTCCCCTATTTTCTAAGTAGACTAGCTTTTCTCGCGCATGCGTAACAGCTTCCAGGGACCTCGCTTCCGTGGTCGGACAGTATACGTTGAGTTTTTTGTGTTGTTGTAGTTCTTCTTGTGACATCCTCTGTCACTTGGCTATCTCGTGGCCGAGATTTTTGCTGTATGCATGAATTATAAAGCTTAATTTAATTCAGGAATTTATTAACATTCCTGAGTAAAATTAACCTGCCCGAGTTTTATTAAATAATCTCATTGTTAACATAGGACCATAGGAAATGGGTCGCAACTGCAATTCCTGGGCCACGCCCTCAATTGCAGACTTTCGGGTAATAAGCAGAGGGGAACCAATGAAACAGAGTATAGGAAAGGAGTGAAATGATTGGGTCGCTGCTAATCCGTGAGTTCATAGTAAAAGAAAAAGTGAGTAAGCATCTTCTACAAACGAGGTCTACAAACGATGCAAAGATGAATAAAATTAAAAGAGAAAGTTTAAGGATAGAAATGCATTTTTATTTGTTTTTATAACATTTTTTGTTGTTTTTTACCTTGGCAAGCCAAGTATTATTTTTTATTTTTTTTATAATAAGGACGAAGGACAAAACATTTAAGAAAATGGCAGGATGGCTCTAGGCCGTTTCCTGTTAGAGGGGTCAGCATGATCATAATTTGCTAAATCTTTAAGTAAATGATTATCGATATTGTAGTGAAAGTTAATGGCTAGATTTTGAAGGTGTTTTTTAAGAGTGGGGAGACCGATTTCATTGTAGATGTCAACATTACGGAAGTACCAAGGGGCATTTATTATTTGTCTGATCGTGCTGCTCTGCTAGTTTTTTTAATATGCATTTCAGAACAGTATGACCATGCTGGCCCACCATAAGTTAGTATAGGACGAAGAAACGATTTATACATGAGCAATTTATTTTTGAATGCTTAATTTGCTGTTCCGAGCAAATCAAGAATTGTTAACATGAGGATTTTTTTAAAATTATAATACGTATACATAGCAGGAATTACTGGTAACACAATGCTAAAAAAAGAATATTGTATTACTTTTGAATACTTTTTTTACAGGCCTAATTGTCCTGGTTTGTGAAAACAAAAGCAAAAATTCGCAGATTCAAGCACTGGTGGGTTTCAAATTTGTGATATTGAAGACTACGACTTCGCAAAGTAAAATTAAGCAGTGAGTTTTTTTATGTTTCGTGAAACAAGTAAGCACAACGTCGTCAGTCCAACGGTACTGTGAAAGAAATCATACATAGCTCATTGAGACAACCCATGACAAAGAAAATGAATTATTGCTCGGGCAATTCAAAATAGACATATCCAGTCGACATCCCTATAGAAATCGTATCACAGAAGTTCAGACACAACTACTTCTAGTTTGTTAGTTTTTTCCCCTCGAACGTAATTACCAAACACGGAAAATCTCTTAGTTACGGTAAACGTGAGAAAGAAATTTTAAAACAGGGAATCATTGAGAATATAGCCCTGATTGGATCAGTTAACCTTTAGCTTACGGGGCCCATTTTTCTGATTTCCCTATTTAGAACGG
>OU015496.1:1074510-1165474 GCA_907164885.2 Dolomedes plantarius
GACTGCTGGACTTTTTGTCACCAAAATTAGGACACGACTCAATGATAATTCAATCAATACGCTAGTTTTCTCAGTACGTATTTTAAGAACTCTTCTAATAAATAACTTGCCTTTGTTCTATTATTCTTTTGTTTTATTTAAAAATGAAATGATTTTTTTGCATTTTTAAATTTAACAAATTTTTTAAATAATAAATATTAGAAACCCGGTTTTCCCGGGAATCTCTTTAAAATGTTCTTGCTTGCCGAGATCCATTTTTTGCCGGGAAATGAGAAACCCTAGTCAAGACGGTTGTTATTACGTTAGGGCATTACTAGTAGTTTGACAAAAGGGTCATTGTCCAAGATTCATTTTTATGTTTATTTGTTTTTAGAAACATCTATGGATTACTATAATCTTGTCTCCTTCATCCGGAAATTTTCCTTCCTCCCATATCCGAAATTCTTTAACTTTACGGAAAGGATGATCTGGATAAATTTTTTTTTGCAATTAAAATCTGACAGATATTGCAGTAGACAGCAGCTTCCGAACAGCGATAAATGGATTTCTGGGCGTTTGTCTAGGGTTCGCAATTGGAAAGTCTTTCCTGAATCAAAATTTTATAAAAATTTGAATATGAATCCAAATGTTGGAGAAACATAGCCTTCCAGATTATGTGTTATTTTTATGAAAACAGCATCTAAAATAAATCGTAAACCTTCAGCAATATTTACTCCCCTAATGCAGTATTCAATTTTCAGGATGAATTTTTTCGCTTCTGAGCAGCGAATATTGTGGTAAAGAAGCATCATTACGCAGTTGTTGATATAAAAATAATCTTATATACTGATATGAATTTTAGAGGATGAGCATATTGACTTTTTAAATTTATAATGTAGCAGTGGGAATCTGCTACATTTAAATCTTCAACTATAACTTGATGCACCGCCTTTATTTTTACTAGGACAACACATCATTGCCAAACGTTGAAAATCACAATAATGTGCATAATCGGTCTCGTGCTTAGTGAGTATCTAAAGCCGGATTTAAAAATGTCACTGAGCACGCGCAGAGAGCAATTTTTAAAAAAAAATATTGAAAATTAGCGCTAATTAAACAACGCGAAATAAACAATTGCCATCAGGTTTAATCTTATTTTTCACAAAAATAATTTTTATAAAATTTAAAACGGCAGACAGAGATCTAGAGAGACTCCTCGGAACAGACGTGTTTATCATTAAAACATATCACTGAGCATGCGCAAAAACAGTGAGTTTATAAAGCCAGATTTAAGCATGCCGTGAGCTTGCGCAGAAATAAATTTTTAATTGTAAATTATCTCTCATTAATAGAAATTGCGGTTACCAAAAACCAAATTTGACAAATCTACAGATTCCAATCTTTCGTTTAAGACCAAAAAGAAGTAAATAGATGCAGTAGTTTTCTCTCATGGACTGCCCAAAAAGAAGGCTTACCAACTTAAATATATAGAGTTTTATAAAAGTCATCTTTTGATAAAACACTGTTTTGGGAAACGGGATGAGAGGGGTGTCATAGGGACATGACAGTAGTGTCACGGCCAGGGGCAGGAGCATTGAAAAGTACAGGACGAAGTAAAATAATTGTTAAATGCAAGAAATAAACAGGGCAAATGACGGGCAATAAAAGACAAGGGAAGAAAGCCAGCAATATACCGAAACGAAATTTAGAGATTGTGTTTGTAGCAAGAAATAGAAGATAAAAGTTGAAGAGAGTGAGTTGCACGAAGAGAATAAAAGAAAATTTATGATGGCTATAAAACAGCCCATCCTGCTTGAAGCGGAAGCATGGGAAAGTTATATTTGAGGGAGAATTTTATAAAAATTATCCTTTACGATTTTCTTATATATATATATATATATATATATATATATATATATATATATATATATATATATATATATATATATATATATTACGTCAATTGTATACATTGATCGTCGTATTTATCATATAATATATATATATATATATATATATATTTGGTATGAATTGTATACATTGACCGTTGTATTTAATTAGAATATACTCCGTAGCGAAGTACGGGTTTTCAGCTAGTCATTTGTATAAATCCTAATTATTGGATATCATTATGAAAGATTAAAAGCCTTCTTTGCTTGTTCTAACGACCAATAATTCAGGCGGAGTCAACATGTTTCCCTTTCACTTAACTTTTTACCATGTTTTTATTAACTCGCTTTCTTGTTTGTGTGTGTGTTTGTCCGGTGCAAATCTTGCAATCGATTTTTAACTAACTTCCCGACTAGCTAGAATTTTGAAACTTTTAGAATAGCTCAGAACACGATGACAATGCATTATTTTAATACTTTTAGCCATCTTTAGGCAGACTTGAATTCTTTTTCAGTTAATTTTGTTTTGTAGACTGGTGGAGCCATCTAACGGCCGGGACGGGAACGAAAAGTTAAACGCGAGTTAACTTCCAATTAACTTCATTGTCTTTCAAGTTGACGGGATAATTCATCAAAAAATTTTAAAAAAGTGTTTATTAATACATAGAATTGTCAAGTTTATATGAATGAACAGAAAATTTAAAAACACGGTACATAAAAAAAGTTCTTTTTATCTTGTAATTATCGTTTAGTGAAATTACCTGGCTTTCGGTCAGAACTACAAAAGCAGTACAAGTCAAGATATCTGCTCTCTGTGTAACGTACGTTTGGCTTATCTTTCTATTGAATTAATTTACTGTCTCAAATCACATTAAATCTCAGTCCTTCTCACTGGGTTTTCTTTAAACCCAGTATGAACAGAGGCTTGGAAATCAGCAGTCTAGGACCTGTCTAGCCTGTAAAATGAGGGCAGAATTTTCGCGACCGTAAATAATCTCTTTATTGAATAATACTTATGTATTGATCTTCTGTTTTCCTGCACACTCTACGAATGAACATCCTACCGATAAGAGTATTTAATTTTGAAAATTTAGAAGGCAAATAAGTCTCAGTTCCTGCAAACGTTTATTGAAAATTCAGCAGTTAAGCAACTAAATAACAATAAAATATCGCTTATTTATGATATCTTCAAATTTTTAAACAACTGCACACTGAAGACGTCAAACACTGTTTATTTACGTGCTTTAATGCTTGTCTTTTACAAATGAACTGTAATGGCCTTACCCTGTATGCTTGTGCGAGTCCTGAATTATCACAGATATTGTCATCTAATGTTTGGTTTCCATTCACCTGAAAAAGAAATGCATAAATATCACGCAAAGATATAAAAGCACGTAAAGAAAATGTTAGACAGTAAAGCAAATTAATTCTAAGACCATGCATTACAGCGTTTTCCTGGTAGTTACAAAATTAATATAATTTAAATGCCTCTAAACGTATCAAATTATAATTGCGGATAGTCTGTTTATGAACCCTTTTCATGACATTAATAATAACATTACTAGAAGAAAAGCAATGTTAAATCAAAAACTAAATTGTGTCGTATCCAATCATTTCGAAAAAAAGACGTGACATTTGGGACTTACAAGAAACTTGAGAAAAACTCATACGTCAAATTAAAACGTTGGCCACATGTTTAGGACTTATTAATAGTTCAGCATCAGGGTCGAGGAATAGGTGTGATGATCACTATGAACCTTCATGAATTGTCCAGTGTGATGATCACTATGAGCCTTCATGAATTGTCCAGTGTGATGATCACTATGAGCCTTCATGAATTGTCCAGTGTGATGATCACTATTAACCTTCATGAATTGTCCACAGTGACAGTCACACCTAATGCCCGTCGGCCTTGCGCAGAACTAGTAATTAATTCTGAACATGTATTTTTGTGTGGATTTGAAGATGTGCTTATTACGAGAAATTTGATTTCTTGAAAAAAATTGAGGAGAAAGACTGATTTTCAAAGGATTTTATGGGATAGCAATTTGCAAACATATTTCCGTGTGCTTAATATAACGGATAATTCCATTCTTTTAAAATATTCACATTTTGTAATATTCTTTTTTTTTCGAACGCGGAGGCATTTGTCGCTAGACATTCGCCTGTATGTACACGGCGAGACTGCTGGCCATTCATTTAAGGGGGCACCGTATAGGTGGCCAGCACTACCCCCTACAAGCCGGTCCCGTAATTTAGAACCGAGTCAAGTGACGAGACCGGAACACTTGACCCCGCACCTCCAGAGGTGAATTCGAGAACTTGGAGGACATTGCAGCCACGGCAGATTTTTCGCGCACATTTTGTAATATTGGAATAACTTTTTTATCAGATGATTTGAGTTTCTGAAAACCCATCAAATATTGAAAAATTTATATTGAAAACTTGAGTAAGATGTAAAACTGAGAGTTGATCCATCCTTTAATGTTTTCAGTAACATCCCCCCCCCCCCAGGCACACAAACATCTTACAATGATAACGATAACTAGAATATTTCTAATGTTTTATGGAAATCGATAATCTGTTAATTTTAATTAGTGAATAAAGGGCTAGCCAATAAGAATTATGCTGTTTGTTTAGACTTCTGCCCATAGGCGCTGCCATAGGGCATGCCAGACCAGTTCTCGACTGCGGACAGAGGAATGCGGCTCCAGTTTACAATGCCACTCCAAAGGTCAATGTCCGGTTTTAGCCAGGTAAGTGTTGACAGCCCAATTTTGACCGGGCGACATCTGGAGGACTCATACCTTCTCCCACCATCAGTTGACCTCATAAACTGACTTTCCGGTCGACGGACTTAACGTCCGTATATCCGGTCCGAGACACGGAGGTATTTAGTGGCGTTTGTTGGGATTCAAAATGAGCATCCCCAGTCAGTAACGTAGCGAGCATAATTGGCGCCCAGGGCAAAATACCTTTTTGGCGCCCCCTCCCCGAAAAACATGTAGCAATATAATATATAGAATTAGTGAAAAGGACCATTTGGCGCCCATCTACGAGTGGCGCCCGGGACATGATATACCCCCTTTCCCCCCCTCTTGCTACGCCACTGTCCCCAGTTTGAGGCCCAACGTGCTACCACTAGGCTATCTCGGGGCACAGAATTCTTAGACAGTCGATAATGATGCATTCATTGCCGTAGGTTAGAAAATGCAGTCAACTTACGTTTTGTCCAACCATGTCAATGGACAACTGTGAATACTGCTCGATGTAACAAGAGACTTGTTCCTTGAACTTTTCAACTATCTCGTCGGTCCACCACTGAGTGAAGTTGCCAGCCTTGTCATACTTCCTGCCTGACAGAGAGAGTAGTGATCAGGAGGTTTTCAATAATAATTAATATTAAATGAGGTTAACCTTTTACACGCCGCACTATGATCGAAATGTAACACAAACTATTTATTGATAAAAATCACATTAAAACTCAAACATAAGAACTATGAGTAGTTTTTTTTTCAAAAAAAAAATTTTGTATATGATTTATAACATGTTCCCAAAAGGGAACATTGGCGGGAAACACTTAGTTTTTCCACATGTTTTTATAAAATATGATTAACGACCCTTACATTCAAATTTCCATTTCTGTACCCAATTTTTTTAATAGTTATAAATAAATTTTTTAAAAGTTATTGAGTAATAGCACAGGTTAAGCAGAAAAATAGTCGGGGTCCCCCCCCATGGTCGGGGTCGAGCCGTGGTGGTGCTCAAGTGCTACACCACCTTAACTAGTCAAGAGGTGCAACAAAGATTTCGAAAGAAAAAATTTTCTAACTAAATTTAAAAAAAATTAATTTTACAGTTGATGAGCAAGAATTACTATATTGAAACAATTTTACAATTATTTATTAGCATGTTAATCAAACAATTGAAAAACCATTAGAAAAAAGGAATTAACAGATAATCTTTGTGTAAAAATTCACAGCACAATAATAATATGAATGAAAATCTAAAAAATACAAGAAGAAATAAAAAAAAACCTACCGAAATTCTTTAAAATAAGAAAAAGAAAACGAAAAAAGATTTTTGTTCTTAGCTTTTTTGCTCTACGTGTTTTCTACTGTCCGGTAGGCAGGAAAGTATTTCTCATGCAGTCTTTTCTCACACAAAATATTTATTTCTAGTATTCGTTTGGCATACAACCCAACATCCTTGTGCTGATGGCACAATAAAATATGCATCTGATTGTCTCAAAGATTCACAGCAATGTGCGTAAGGTCCAGGAACAGAGTGGATTTTCAATTTCATGCGAAGCAAACACAAAGTTGCTTCTCTCCTGAAATTGAGATGCGATAGTTCTGCTGTTGTACCTTTGTGCAAATGTAAATGCAGAATCCATCCAGCAGCGACAGCCATGTTTAGCACATTGCTTAATAGACTTCAATACCATTTTTTGTTTCTAAACATAGGTCGATATGATCCAAGAAGTCTGTCTAGTAAATCGACACCTCCCATCCCCTCATTATACATTTTTATCAGATGTGGCTGAGAAACATCAATTCTTTTATTTTTGTGCTTGACAAAATCGCTTGGTTTTACCGATAGGCTCATGGGTCGAATAATTGGATGCTATAGTTACTACAGCACTGTCCAGCGACAAATATAAGCTTGTCCATCACTTCGGCACTCAAAATTTCCTATTTGCCATTTTGATACTTCCTTTTGTGATTTGAGAAAGCATCTTCCTGTCCGAAATTCCTAAATCGTGCCAGTTGCTTTGAAACCCTTTTCAGACAACTCAGTAAACAGCTTGTGTGATTAGAAAAAGTTGTCAATGAAAATGTCATGCATCTCTGGATTTTCAACACTGGATAGAAGTTCCCACACAACTCTAGATCCAAGAGGAGAGTTTTCTATTTCTGAACTTTTTCCACTATAGATTCTCATAGCATATGGATAGCCACTGCTGGAACACAACATCCATATTTTAAAATCAAACTGTATTGGTTTACCCAGTATACACAATTTAGCCGAATGATGACCATAACAGGGCACTATGGATTCATCTATACTCAATTTAGATTGGAAGTGACATATCCTCTCTCAACTGAAGAAAATCGCAGAGTAAAGGAAAATAATGAGAACTCATAATCACGCGTTTTCCAACATATTATGTGCCCCTCCAATAGAGCCATAAACAACGTCTAACTATCAACAAACACACGTTTTTCAGCGGCAGCTATGAGTCATCCACTTCAGACCCATCAGAGTCCCCCTCCCCCTCTCCTCCACACACGTGGGGGAGAGGGGTAAACAGGGGTAATGAAAGTAGATCACAGTCATAAACATATTTCCTTGATACGTACTAATAGCTCTCGTATTCGAAAAAATTTTATCAGTACTCCTATGCACTGTAATCAAAAGAACTGAATTATGTTGAAAAACTAACCTTTACATGCCAATGTTCCCTTTTGGGAACATGCAAATTTTTCATCTAATAGTAACAACAAAATTTAATTTTTATTGTTATAACTTATGTTCTACCAAGAAAATGATCATTTTTAATTACTCCCTCTTAATTTTAAAACCATTTGTTAAATTTGGAATTTTATACGAATTTTTGAATTTTGTTCGACGAAAAGTTAGAAAAAAGCCAAAGTTACGATTTTTTCCCCCTAGACACTATTTATTTTATTAACATAACCTCGATGCCAAAAAATCAATCCATATATTCGTTCTAAGTAATAATTTTTATAGAGCAATATGAATAAAATTGTATTTTTCACAGAATTTTGAAGTTGATGTTCCCTTTTGGGAACATTGGCGTGTAAAAGGTTAATATAACATGGCAGTGATATTAAAAACAGCAGAAATATTTATTATCTGTATATATAAAACAGTTCCGTAACTGACTGACTCACTGACTGACTGATTGACTGACTGTCATACAACGCACAGACCAAACCGCTAGACCGAAAGGCTGAAATTTTGCATGGCGATTCTTCTTATGGTGTAGGGGTGCGCTAAGAAAGATTTTTGAAAAAATTCTTCTTAGATTTTTTTAAAATTAAATTTTTAAGTTGTTTTTGTAACTTTTTTAAAGTTTGCATTTAAAATAATAATTTGAGGGTAATGAAATTTATATCACGAGAAAGATCATAAAAATTCCTTTAAAATGAAATTTATTTTCGGATCTTTACCTCCATTTTCTGATTTTTGGTGAATTTTGAAAGATTAATTTTTAGAATTTAATTTATTAAATGCTGATCACGTGATTTACTTTTCTGGTGCTTTAAATAAATTTATCGCCACGTTCATAACAACGAAATAGACAAAAAAAAATTTTCTTGCTAATGCGGCAGACGATTGGACATTATCCAAAAAAATATTAAAATGCAGCAAAAGATATGTTCCTCAAACTGTACTATATCCTTTAGTATTCTTTATATTATATTTAATTAGATTATCAAACAACCCCCAACTGCAACCGCGGACGCATCTACATGAATCTGGAAAGGTAGATTGCAGTCCGGTGTAGATAAAGCAGTTACCTCGCATAATGCATTCTTTAATCATTGGAAAGCTTCTTCCTGCTTCCCCCAAAAAATATTTCCTGATTTTTTTCCTTTAGTTAACTCAGTTAGTGGGCGAGCTAGCTCCGCGTAGTTAGGAATATAACTTCGATAAAAACCCATCAGACCTAATACTGATCTTACCTCCTTTTTTGTGGAAGGTCTCTTTAATTGCTTGATGGTTAAAATTTTCTCATCGTCTGGCGCATGCTTACCGTCACCCAATTTATGACCCAAGAACGTTATTTCCTTAGCCGCGAATGTGCACTTTTTTAATCGTACAGAAAATCCTAGTTCCTCTAAATCAGATAACAATTTGTGCAAATGACTCAAATGTGCCTCCCATGTTTTGGAAAACACCACGATATCGTCAATGTACGCTTGTGCATACTGAGAATGATACCGTAACACTTCATTCATCGTCCTCTGAAAGGTTCCCGATGCTCCCGCCAAGCCAAACGGCATAACTTTCCATTGGTATACGCCATTATGGGTAGCGAAAGCAGTTGGACTTTTACTCCCCTCATGCATTCTTATTTGATAGTAACCTTTCAATAAGTCTAAACAAGTTAACCACTGAGCCATCCCTGCAGTAAAAATCAATTCCTGCATATCTTTCATCGGGTAACGGGGAACTCTGGTTACCGAAATAAGAGCTCTGTAGTCAACACACATTCTAATGGAAGCATCCTTCTTGGCGACGCACACTATCGGGTATGTGATCTCGGCCTCTGAGTGTTCGATGAGGTTGAGGTCAAAAAGTTCTTGGACTTGCTTATCCACTTCAGTACGATAGGACATTGGTACGCTGTACGCATGAGGTTTGCGTCTGGTAGAATTAGGAAGCAGTTCAATCTTATGTTCTCCGACCATTATAGGTTGTACTGGTCGTGACAATAGTAGTTCGAACTGTTCTAAAAGCTCAATCAATTGTTCTCGTTGAATCTGATTCAAACTTGGCGTTTTAATAGCAAGAATTTTTTGATGAAATGCAGAGTTTCCGTCTAACAGAGGTCTACTTTCTACACCCCCAAATTCTTCTTCTCCTTCAAAAATTACATTCACCGTACTACAACTTGCACTAACGAACTCTCTGATTTTGTTCTGATGAACATGCTTTATACCATTGTCTGGCATCTTTACAAAAAACGAATGTTCATTCTTTTTTGATTCTATGACACCTGGACCTTGCCATCTAGCTAACAGTTTGTTACTGGAATCTGGTATGAGCACAATAACTTTGTCTCCAGGTTTAAAGGTTTTCTTTGAAGATCTCAAATTATAGTGATAGGCCATTTTTTCTTGCTGTATCTCCGTTGTGATCTTTGCCCTTTCAGCCGCATCTTCTAATTGAGCCTTAAGCTTCTCCATGTAACTGGACACCGGAGTAGTATCCAATTGCAAAGCTTCTAGCTTACCAGACCATGTGTTCGTGAGAACAGATAATGGACCTTCTGGCTTTCGTCCATATAACAACTGGAAATGTGCAACACCTGTGGTACTATTTGAGACTTCTCTATAGGCCCATAGAATAAATGGTATTTTTGTATGCCACTTACGGGGCTCGTCTCGAATGACATGATGAAGCATGCGTTTCAAAGTTTGGTTGAATTGTTCTACTAATCCATTAGACTGTGGATATAATGGAGTGGAAAATACCGGGCTAGAGCCGATTCTTGCGTTAGAGCAGAATTAAAATTGGTTCCGTTATCTGAGGCTATAACATTCGGTATTCCAGTCCGCATAAAGATTGACAACAATGCTTCACAGGTAGCTTTCGCATTAAGACTAGTCAAAGGAATTGCGTCAGCCCAACGGGTATGCTGGTCTACCATACATAAAATGTATCGATGTCCTTTAGAACTTGGAGGCTGGATTGGACCTATCAAATCTACATTTACAACTTGAAAAGGTAGACTTCGTCTTGTTACGGGTGTAATTGGGGCTATATCTTTCTGTTGTACTCGTCTGGTCATTTGGCAGTCTTCACAGAGTTCACAAAACCTTCTGACATCTTTGGACATACAAATCCAATAAAACGAGTATCTTATCCTTTCAATCGTCTTCCTGGTACCCATATGACTTCCAAATATTGAGCAATGGGCCAATTTCATAATTTCCTCTCTTCTATTCTTAGGCAAAACCAATTGGCCTACAGTTTCCACCAATACCTTTTCTTTATGGAATAAAAATTTGCCATAATAACAGAATCCTCCTGTCCCTTCTTTAGCCCTCTTTCTAGCTTCTTTTAGGTCGTCACACTTTTCCTGTTCCTTCCTAAAAAGTTCCGATATGGCAACCTGTCATCATCATCAGGAGTTTCCACAGCCTGGACCTCCAGGATCATTGTCGAACTTGCATCTCTTCCGTTTATAATGTCATTCTCATTAGGAATTTTTTCAACTTCATCTTTATCCTCTTGATGAGTGATACTGTCCCCAGTTTCAGCGTTCTGATTGCAACTAAGGATGTTCCTTATGTCTGGCGGCATTAAAACATCTTCCACTAGTAAAGGAGCAACTGCACAGAGAATTTCCTGATGAATCACATTAACTTGTCCTCCCAAGATAAGACTCATTGGAATATTCACCAGGGGACATTTCTCTGCTGGACCGAAAATACCTTTTATAAAAATCGATGGCTTATCTTCTAACTGGTAGTCTGAAATAATGTCCTTTCTCACAACAGAAATTTCAGATCCAGAGTCTATTAACTCTTTAGCTGGTTTACCATTATCACTATGTCTATTCTTTCTAAATCACAAAGTTTCTCTCCTAAGACGCTTCCTTGGTGAGACATGACCTTAGCTACAACCGCTGTTCCACTTCTAGTTCCCTTTTCTTCTGTATTCCTTTCCACGGTCGCATTATGGACAGTGGCTTTACTTTTCACATCCTGATTTGCCTTAGCTTTGTATACCTCCGGACAAAATTTCTTTGTATGCCCGTCTTTCCCACACGAATAGCACGTAAACGCTGGGCGTACTTTCCCATTAACAGCTGGTGGATTAGTGTCTGACCTTTTAATATCTTGCGTACTACCCTTCTTTTCTTCCTGACTATATCCAAAGCTTGGTGTTCTATAAGGTTTATTCCAATTTTCCTTATAAGACGTTTCCTTCGGTTTCTTATAAAATGATGTTTTGATATTTTCATAATCATCCAACTTGCTGGAAATTATGTCCCAAGACTCAAATAGTGACCACTCATCAAAAAAATGATCTCGTACTTCAGGAGGCACTTTCCTTTTTATTTGGTCAGTAACAATCAAATCACCTAATTCCTCAAATGTCGAAATTTCTAATCCTCGAATCCATTCCCTGAAATATTTTTTAACTCATATGAAAAGTCGCTCCAGGTTATGTCCGCTTTTTTTATGTGTCTGGTGAACAACTGTCGAAACCTTTCAGGAGTAAGCTTAAATCTTTTCAGTAGCAGTTCTTTGACTTTCTCATAGTCATCTGCGTTTTCTTCGCTTTCCCTAGCAATAATCTCCGCAATTTCATATGGCAAAAGTCCAATAAGGTGAGAGACCCAAAATTTTTCCTTTATATCTGCCCTTTTTACCTGTCGCTCAAATAAAACTAAATAAAGGCTAATATCACAGACCTTAGGGTCAAATTTCTGTATGATGTTATACAACTTCATCCGGGGTTTCTCATCAGTTCCCATTGCCACACCATTTTTGACACTAAGTTCGAGCTTTTCCTTTTCAATCTGCATTCTTTTCAATTCAAATTCCATCTCTTGTTTCCGAAATTCATCCTTTCTTTTGCGTTCTTCCCTTTCTAATTCATCCCTTCTTTTACGTTCTTCCATTTCTTCCTTTCGACGGAACTTTTCTACTTCTTCATCTCGTTTTCTATCCTCAATAACCGTGTTCAAAAACCCTTTTATAAATTCCTCGTCATACCCGTCAACCTTCAAAATGGCATTTCTTAGTTCCAGCACCTTTAATTTGTCAGCGTCTGGAATTCCCAGCTCAACTGCGACCAGCTGCAGATCCCTCTTATTTCCGTTAGAGAGGAATGCCATGTTTGAAATGATCCCCAGAAAAATATTTAACTAAATAAAAAAAATAACCCCAAAAATACTGCAGAGATGCTCTTACAATAAATACATGAACATGAATATGTTTATTTGGATACGTTAATACAGCAACATTAAAAAAAAAATCCCATTTCGAATTACACATTAGCACCTCTTTTAAATACGGAAATAACCAACATTACATCAATAATAAATATACTAGATCATTAAAACTATGTATACATAATTGCTAGACCAAATAAATAAAAGTTAATTCCCAATATACGGTGCCCCTTGTATTTCACTGCATTGGAACCGCCATCTTGGTTTCGTCTCCCGTCGCCAATTTGGCGATGGGAGACGGAACCAAGATGGCGGTTCCAATGCAGTCAAATAATATAAATGAGAACATGCAGAACTTTCATTGAAAATTTATCCAGAAAATAAAAAAATGAAGTTAAATGAGGGCAGTCGATTTTATTTTTTTAAATTTTTTGTCAGCCAGCAGAACGCGTATTTTTGGAACTGGAAAGTCTGAAAAGTCCCAAAAATATGCATTTTTTAAACTGTACGACCACAATAAAGCACAAAAACACACAAATACAAAAAATGAAAGCTGAAAAATAATGAGAAATTTGTTATGGAAATTTGTTGGGGGGGGGGCTGCCGCCCCCCCAACCCCCCGCTAAAAAAAGTCAGTATATTGCAAATAATTCATTTAAATAAATATAAAATACATCTTGAGGGAAGAGTTCCGTATCTTGTGCCGGGAAATTTGGCGATTTTTTTTGGCGATAAATATTTCAATATGGTATATTATCATTCGTTTGTATTAGGATGTTTTTATGGTGGTTTCTTATTCGGGTACTTACATATTAACGCCACCGCAGCTACAGAGTTTGTGGAGAGAAGTCATAAGAAATAAGCTCCTGATGTACGGACATTTCTAATAGAATCTGTCGGTAAAATGTTATACTTTTTCGGCATTGGTTATTTGACTTTTACGGCAAAAGTTTCTATATATATGCATTCTTTATGCATGTTTCTCTGTATCTCTCTATCTAATATATATATATATATATAAAATTGCATATATATATAATAACATATATATATATATATATATATATATATATATATATAATTTCTATCTATCTATCTATACACACACACACACACACACATATATATATATAATTTCAGGTTATCTCTTCTACTGAAACTACCGCAGGTTAAGTAATGCAAACAAAACAACATTTAGCAGTTTACCGGCTGTTGTTCGCACGCGCACGCAGTTATCTTTTGGATTCCTTGTTGCCTGGTTGTTTGCTCATTCTTGACGCCATTTTTTAGTGCTACGAAATGCGTATTTGGGATTTGCCAAAAACAGAAGAAGATGCAATTTTATTTTTTCAGGAGTGAAATATTTTACCAAAAAAACGAAAATGTACCAATTTCCATGACATGAAACTTTATTTTGGTAAACGTTAAGTTTTGGAAATGTAATTTAAGACAGTGTGATCAGCAAGTGGGACTTAGAAAAGACAACTGGTTTGAGGGAAGCAGAATTCCATTTTGTTCAGCTTTGAGATTCATATACTGCTGGTGCGAGGAGTTGACGTCGATTAAATTTTGTGAAAAGCAACTTGATTTATCGGATAAAACTGTTATAGATTGGAACAATTACATGCGTGAATTATGTGTCTTGGATATGGAGAATAAACCAAACAAGAAGGTAGGTGGACCAGATTGCATTGTGGAAATTGATGAAAGTTTGTTTACTAAACGTAAAAATAATTGCGGTCGAGTATTACCCGAACAGTGGGTGTTTGGTGGTATATATAGCGAAACAAAAGATTCGTTTGTTGTCACTGTTCCTAATAGAAATGGCTCTACCCTTCTTGATAAAATTATGCAGAACATTGCAGATGGTAGCACAATTTATTCTGACAGTTGGAAAGGTTACCAAACAAATAGAATAGAAATATGTGTTTATTATAAAATTTATTTTGTTTCTATTTGTTTTGTTTTTAAGTCTAAGTGACACCTAAAAGATGGCGTCGCTTAGATAGGTTGCAATAATCTGAGTTTTCCGCCAAACGCGGAAAAATCAGAAATCGTGCCAAATAGCGCCAAGCGGCACAGGATACGGAACTCTTCCCCATCTTGATTAAATATATCAGCAAGTAAAAAAATGAAAGTTCTGCATGTTGTCATTTATATTATTTCATGTTAATTAAAAAAAAAAAAACACTTACCGGTTATTCACTTTCGGTTTAGCTTCTTTTACGTTTTGTTGATTTTTCGGTGTTTTTGGATACCCCCAATTCGTCTGTAATCCAAGAACACGGCGTTTTTTTACCCATAAATAAGTTAATTTTAAAACCGTAATTAAATCCAATTTACTCGCTTCGAACCGGGAACCACATCTAATAGATCTTTTAACGCAATGTTCAGATCTTTCCTCTCAGTTAGTCATTTGCAAATTACAATTAAGACAATAATAAATATTAGCTATTAACTCAACATAAATGCAATAATCTATAATAGTTCTCTTACCCGCATTTTGTAAATCCCGAAAAAAATCCAAATCAACCCTCCCATTCGTAAAAGAAGCCATACCTCGCAAATAAAACGTCCGAGCGCTGGAACTGCAATCCCCGAAAAGAATATTCAACGGTTTAATTTTTGAAACAGGCGCGTTATATAAAATCCAGATAACCCTCGTTTACAAGTAAATCACAAGCTCTGATTGGCTGCTAATTATTCAAATCGGAAGCTATACTAAACGGAACTATACTATCGGAAGCTTTAACTTTAAAAAGTATTTGACAACACAAACCACATTTAGCATTTTATCGTCAACTTGGCAAAAATCTAAAAAACATCGCCAAAAAAATATCGCCATCTTATTGAAATCGAGAGCAATAAATGGTTACCTTAAAAGCATTTTACAAACACAAACCACATTTGGCGTTTCATCGCCAAATTGGCAAAAATCTAAAAAAATCTAAAAAACTTATCGCCAAGCTGCGGCACCGTGTATTGGGAATGAGCCTAAATGGTTAAAATGTATAATGAATAAACACACGCACTATATTCTCTTTTCTCTAGCAAATCCCTTAAAATATATTGCTGTGCAATTTAACACTTCTTTACTCAACAGAGAGAGCGAAAAGGAAAGAAAAAAACCTTATTTTAAATTTACTTAATTGGCATTAAGTGTAAACGAACCCTTTTATTTCACAAAAAACCTACAGAAATAGAAATTAATAGCATGTAAATTCCTTCATTCGTGATTCGTGAAATAAATAAATACGAATAATATTTCACAGATTATTTTTCCCTTTTGCACCCATGAATGAATGATCTGTTTAAATAAGAATTGAAATGTTAAATGGCGCCAACTTCGTCGCCAATTTATCAATTTGTCTCCACCTGTACCAGAATGAAATTCAAATGGTGTGAAATGGAATTCATTCAATTTATGGTGTGATCCCCGACTAACACAGTAAATTATATTATATGTTACTAAAATAAACAATAATACACATAATATGGGTATAAATATCATGAAATAATAGATATTTAAAACTTAAATACAAAACAGAACTTTTAATCTTATTTATTAACCAAACAAGAATGCATGACAGGTAACCTAAACTAACGTACTGATGTACAATTAAATATTTTACGTTTGTGTTAAAGTAAACATATGAAATTTCACTGGCGTGAACAGAACATATAACAGCCGTTTACTGGCGTAAACTAATGTACTGATGTACAATTAAATTATTTACGTTTGTATTAAAGTAACTACATGAAATTTCACTGGCGTGAACAGAACATATAATATCAGCCGTTTACTGGCGTAAACTCAAGTACTGATGTACAATTAAACTATTAATCCTTAATACACAACGCTAATAAATTTAATTCAAGAAATGTATTTTGTAAATACGATAACCCTACACATAATAAAACTATGGCAAAAATAACCACTCACTCGTTGCTTGGGTTCGGATCCGAGAGCTGCCACCATAATGTAAGTTATCACCTCTTACTATCTTGAAGAACATTCCTTGTCTCTTCGTAAAAGGAAGAATACCTACACTAGTTTGTTATTGTGTATACGAAGAATTACACTTTTTTTTTCTCTTGAAAAAACACTTTACTTACAAAACGACACATTTTTACAATTAAATACAAGCAAAAAAAAGAACATGTATATATTTGCTACAATCTTTGCTGCGCGCACGTCATCTACCATTTTCATCCATCTCGCTTCTCTCTTCTTCCATCTGGCGCCCGTCGCGCCACCTGCTGGTTTTCGGAAGTGCGTCATATGACGTCACATTCACTTTCATGGTGTTGGTTATTCATGTGTATTCGCTAGCTAAAATTATACATTTATTAATTCAAGTATGGACTTTCTGTTTTGTATAAATTTTCTTCTTAGAAATACTTGGAAAATTCTCACTTCCTGCTTATATTCATAGTATTTACCTTTGAATTTCCCTAGATCGTTCTGCTGTTTAAATTTATTATCAAGGACCAGTCGCCAGAACTACCTTTAATTTTGCAATTTAATCTTTTCGATGATATTTCATTGGAGAATTTAAATATACTCAGTGTCTAGATTAATTTGACTTGAAGCTTCTACGTTCGTTTTTTATTTTTCAATAGGTAACTCACAATAAAATTTCACTAACAATAAACTACTTACCGTTGTTATCAAAACCATGAGTAATTTCATGCCCAATAATAACTCCTAACATTCCATAATTTAAATACCTAGAAAAAAAAATTAATAAAGTTAAATATATGAACAACATTTCAAATTTTTAGAAACAAATTTCCATCACCCGAAATAGCTTGCGTGTTTGTTGCAAAAAATATTTAAAAAATTCAGAAACCTTTCTCATTTGCCTTTAAAATTCAACTAGGTAAAATTTGTAAAAAAAAATAAAATCCTATTCTTAGGTGAGATGGCTGATTACTTTGTTTGTAGCTATCTCATACATTTTCGGATACTTCGTTAACGCGAGACGATAATGCAACCATAATGGCCTCATTACTGAAAAAATATTTTTTGAGGTAAATTGTTTATTAATCATAAGTTATTACGAAACAATACAAGGAGAGCGTAATTTCAAACTTTGATGGGCTGTGTTGCATTATAATAGAAGGGAAAAATTGTAGGAAAAGCAAGAAACCGAGTATAATGAGATGTAGAACTTTCGAGGAATTTATTTTAATGATGCATGAAGTTAAAAATAATTGCAAGATAAAAAGAACTTTTTATATACCACGTTTTTAAATTTTCTGTTGAATCATATAAACTTTACAATTCTATGTATACTTAAAAATTTTTTTTTTGGATGAATTATCCCATCAACTTGAAAGAAACTTGATCAGCCTGCACTGTGCACAAAATGCAAGGATGTACTGAGAACCACGCAGTTCTGTACCTCGGAAAAAAACTCTTCTCCAAAGGACAGACTTACGTCGCATTAAGCCTAGTTAGAACCTGGGAGGGACTGTACATCGAAGAGTTTGACTGCTCCAAACTTACTGGAAAGACCTCTTATTTCGCCAAATCACAATTTTAATATTTTCCTATTTCATTATTTTTCACTTGAATTTATTTTTATTTTTCTCTCCTTTTCTCTCTTAATTGCACAAAGAATCTCTCTTAATTGCACAAACCTTCACTTAATTATTCTTTTACACTTCCTTTTATTTAATTTTAATCACTTTTTTGTCGTTTCCACTATCCACAGACTTTATAAACTGCTAAACTTTTATAATTTAAAAAAAATTTTTTTGCACAATATTTTTGTAATCAAACTAAATTCACATGTATTCTGTTTTCAAAATCGTCAAACGCCGTTACGCAAAAGTGCAAGCATTGAATTCGATCGAAGCGCCACCTTGCGGATTTTTCTGCTTGAAGATGGCTGAAAGTATTGAAAGAATGCATTGTCATCGTGTTCTGATCTATTCTAAAAGTTTCAAATGTCTAGCTAGTCGGGAAGTTAGTTAATATCGATTGCAAGATTTGTACTGGACAAAGAAGAAAGCGAGTTAATAAAAACGTGGTAAAAGGGTGTTTCAAGTGATTCTGCTAAGATTATATAAGGTTTCTCATGTTCTTTTGCTTGGTGTGTCTGAACATGATATCATAATATCTGCGTAAGGCATTATTTGCCTTTAATAATATCACTAGTTACAAACACATGTACTTACCTACTACTTTAATGCATCACTCTTATTTATTCCTAAAGGCCTCGTGACCAGAGATTTCTTACTTTGCCTGAATCATTGAATTTAAATCAAGGTTTTATGTATGCGGCGTTTGATCCATAAATTAGTCATCTAATATGACATTGGGGTATTTAATGTCACAGTTTATTCTGAATGACCCCTTGTTTTCAGTTTCACAGCTTCTTCGATCCACAGCTTGCTGAATCTTGATTACGTCAAGTTCAGAGATAGTTTAGTAAACTCCAGTTAGTAGTATGGCGTGTTGCTATGTGTCTTTTTTCCCATCTCTAGTCTTGTATGGGCAATCTTAAAATTAAGGTTAAATTATATTGTTGCTCTTAATTTTCTACATATTTACAATTTTAATGTTCAATTTTAAATATCACAGTGCAAGAAAAATACTCGGGAGCAGATCTGAAGTTCTTCGTTCGAAACTTCGGCACCACATGGTTCACAAAATTAACCTCTTTGCACTGGACATTTTTTTTCCAATGCGACAGACGGTCCTTACTGCCATAGTACGCCGCAGTTTTGCTAGACTTTATGGGGGCACCATACGTATAGCCGGACTAGCATTACCCCCTATGAAGGGACGACGCAAACGGAGGCTTTTAATGGCGCAACACCGGGATTCGATCCGAGCACTCTCAGCACCGAAAATCAGCGTGCTGTACAAGCCCCTTTTACTGGACATAAAACGATACATAAAGCCTAGAAAAATTGCAACGTCTGAGCTACTTATGAATCCTAATAATATATCCCCATGACATTGTGTCTGACTATGTTAAAACTCTTAGAGTGGGATTGAAATGTAACAGGATTCTCTTGCTGAAAAATTTCCCTCGGAGAATGCATAAATTCTTCGAGGGAACAAGTAGCACGTACATGTGGGACCAACCCATTGCCGACGTTTAAACGACGTTAGTAGGTCGCGTCCGATTCCAATCTGTGTGTGTCTACTTGTTAAAACCCCAAAACAAAAGCCTTTTAGAAAATCAAGAGCGTGATATTTGCGTGGGCGCTGAGCGCGTGCCGAATGAGTCAGCAATGGATTCATAGTCTCGTGATGGTGAGTCAGAGAGCACGTGCTTCTCCGTCACACCAGCTTCCTCGAACACAATGACGCTCTCTGAATGCGGACAGCTCAGTATAGTGGTGTCACCTATTGACATTTCCCTCCCTATTCTCCAAACATCCCGTAACCACTAGAATTTGTGTGTATATATATACACTCTGTCTCACAAAAAAAAACTATGCACCCAGAAGAAATTGAGCTACTATCACGAAACTTGGCAGGAATGTAGTCTGGTAATGTATATGCAAATGATTAAAATTTTGACGCCAATAAGACAAGGGTAAGCGCACTATGCGCATATAAGATGCGCAGCTGGGAGACTTTAAAAGCATGATTACTCGTACCATAGGGTTATTCAAACAAATCTGTCGACTTGGATGGACGGTATTCTGACTAGAGATGCCTTTGAGACGTAACCGGAGACAGTACGGACAATTGTCGGACTTTGAGAGTTGGCGTATAGTAGGCCTCAGAGAAACAGGTTGGTCGAACAGGCGTATCGGTCGGAGCGATATGGTAGTTGCTCGGTGTTGGCAACAATGGATCACGGAAGGGATAGTCTACCGTCGCGGATGGTCAGGGCGTCCCAGGAACACAAATGCGCGCGAGGAACGCGCAATTATAAGAGCGGCCACGTCGGCACCAACAACGTCGCTAGAATCGGTTCGACGCCATTTACCACCTTCCAGACATCCGGTGGTATCAAGGGAAACCATTCGGAGACGACTGGCCGACGTCCATTAAGACGCCTACCACTGAATCCACACCATAGGCAGTGCCGATTGAATTTTTGCCGACCTCGGGCAAGCTGGAGTGTGACCGACTGGAGGCGTGTGATCTTCAGCGATGGATCCCGACTCAGTCTCAATGCTGATGACCAGCGCATGCACGCGTGGAGGCGGCCATGCCACCGGTCCGATCCGGCATTTGTTGTCGAGAGGTATACGGCGATTACACAAGGTGTGACAGTGTGGGGAGCGATTTGTTGGGACACACGATCACCTCTAGTCGTCCTTCAACACACATTGACGGCACGCAGTTACGTGGACGATATTTTTAACGCCAGTTGTACTGCCTATGCTATCAAGTCACCCAGGTGCCATTTATCAGCAAGACAACGCTCGTCCCCATTTCTGCGCGACTCTCTCAACAATGTCTTCAAGGATAGGACGTACTCCATGGCCTGCCAGGTCACCAGACCTCTCGGCAATAGAGCTGATCTGGAACGTGCTTGGAATGCAACTGCAGCCGTTCCGGAATACTGTGAATTAACTGCTCAGTCGCAAAGATTATGGCATAATTGTCCGCAGGATGTCATAGGTGACCTGATTGATTCGATGCCACGCCGTATTTCGGCCTGTATAGCTGCCAGGGAAGGATTTACTACTCACTGATTTTAGACTTTTATCATGCCATATCTTCGGTCTGTTCTTTTGAATTTGTAATCATTTTCTTATCTCCTCATGTACTACATACATGTTAAGTTTCGTGATAGTAGATCGTTTCCTTTGGGGCATATATTATATTGTGACAGAGTGTATGTGTGTATATATATGTTATATATATGTGTTATATATATATATATATATATATATATATATATATATATATATATATAGTTTGTGGTATTAGGAATCGCCCAACGCTGCTGTGTTCTGTAGTCGTCGGTCTAACAACGAATCCGCCATTGCAGTGGTAGGTCCGACGTCACAGTTGACAACCGACCCGACCGTTGGGGTCATGGGCATGACGTCGTCGGATAGCCTCCGTAAACTGTCGTCGGTCCGGCATGGTTGTCCATAATTTTGCATTCCCCAGTAGCACAACATCTTTGTGGGTATAAAAAAATGGACGAACAGATGAATGGCTTAGAAATGAACGTTTTTCTGAGCGAATCTGTTGTAAAAGGAATCTTTCCAAAGGTTGTCAGGAACTTTTGGAATTAAGACGTCAAACTACTGTTTGTTTGCGAACTCTTTGGAAAATATTATGCAGCAGGATATGTCGCTGAAGATTTAATTTCTACCAACATCTTCTATAGCATTCTTGTAGCCGTAAATGGCGAACAAAAGGGGGGGGGATTCTTTCATCAAGGTACATGCATAATTTATACTCCTAGGAAGCGAAATGGAATGAAATTTTTCTGGAATTGCTGTTACTGTTGGATTTTAAAATGAGATGTAACAGACGAAGCACAAAAGACAAGAAAAAGAAGGAATTTACATTTAACGTAATTATAATATATAACTATAATTAATTGCGTGTAATGTGAGGATTTAGCATCAAAGACGGGAATACTTAAAACCCCCAGGTTTTGAAAAATAGTGTTGAAATATAAAGTAGGTGGGAGTATGTATGGATTTTTATCTCATAAATTTTAATGATAAATGAGATATTTTAATATTTAATGAATTTGGAATTTTATCTCATAAATTTTAATTTGTAACTCCATGAATTTTAATGTGATAAATTACATATTTTAATATTTAATGAATTTGGAATTGCTACTCAATTGCACCATAACGTTTTGGAAAGGGTTTCGCTCGAAAGCGGTTAGGAGTATTTTTATATGTTTCTGAAATTATGCATTTAAAGTGCAGTTGTTTTGTTCAAGATGTGAGAAGGCAATTGTATCTAAGTGTGTGGTCACGTGATCTGGTTTTCAAGGCGTAAAAATATTATTACTGAAGCAACACGTCCCTGAGTAAATAAAATTTTGAAGAAAACATAATGAATTATTCACTTAAATTACTTTTCGTTATAATGTGAATTGGTTGGAAGTTACTCTTTCAGATAATTGCATATTAATAAGTTTACATTATTATAATAACATCAACGAGTTTTCAGAAAATACAGAGTCATGTTAAATGGGGTTTTAATAAGATTCAAAACCACCAATAAGGGATTTAATTCCCATCTATATATATAAAGAGTTTCGTAACTGACTGACTGACTGACTGACAGATAACGCACAGACCAACCGCTGTACCTAGAGGGCTGAAATTTTGCATGGCGATTTTTTTTTTATAGCGAGGGATGTACTAAGAAAGATTTGAAAAGTTCTTATATAATTTTTAAAATTTTTAAGCTGTTTTTGTAACATTCTTTAAAGTTTGCATTTTAAATAATACTCCGAGGGATATAAAATTTATATCACGAGAAAGATCATAAAAAGTCCTTTAAATTGAAATCTTTTTCGAATATTTATCGCGATTTTCTGATTTTTGGTGAATTTTAAAGATGAATTTTTAGAATTTAATTTATTAAATGCTGATCACGTGGTTTCTTCTCTTTTTGTGATACTTTAAACTAATTTTGCGTCACGTGCATAACAACGAAATAGAAAAAAAAATATTTTTTTCTCTCTAATGCGGCAAACGATTGGACATTATCCAAAAAAAATATTAAAATACAGTAAAAGAAATGTTCTTAAAGCTGTAGTATATTCTTTAGTATGTTCTATTAGATTTAATTTGAATATTTTCTTCTACATTATTTTGTCTATAAAAATATCCGTTACGATTTTTTTTATATATTTTTTCGTTTTTCTTACATCAATTGCATACATTGATCGTTGTATTTTATATATATATATATATATTGTTACGGCTTACCTTGGCATTTGTAAAAGGCCGCCAACCTTGGCGCTCCACTAGAAAAGCTTTATGGTTGCTAATGGCAACAGTTCAGTTTCAGAAACTGTTCTGAATAGTCGCATTTTAGTATTAGTTGTATGTTTCGCAGTATGGTCTGCATTGTTCTTGCCATAGGGCAAACTAGTTAGTTGTTATGTTTGTTTTTGTGTGTAATAAAACTACTTAAAAGACATTGCAGTTTTGAATTAGAAAAATATGGTATACAGTCCATTGAAGAAGGATCATTTTTTTTTGGTCACGTCGTTTGGAGAAGAACTGGTATTTTACATTTGGTTTAAATTCATCGATAGGATGAACAATCAGTTGAAATCATGACTGATAAAAATAAATTAGTAGCTCTTAATCGTCAAAGAGGGGCCAGTTGACTAGAATTGCAAGTTTCCTCGATGACGAGAAGAGAAAAGAGACATTGGAATACCAAGTAAAATTAGATAGTATACAGAAAGTTATGTCGCATTTGCATGACTTGAAAATCGAATATTTTGGAATAGTTGTAGATGAGAAAGAGTTGGAAAATCATCTAGCAGCCTTCACAGAAATAGAAGAAGAAGCTGAAAACCTAGAGGTAAGGCTTAGAAAATTCTTACTCTCTAATGCTAATAATATGTATAGCGAAACCGAAAGTGATTCAAATAGCTCTAAATTATGTAATTCAAATGCTAATTTTAAATTGCCTGATATACCTCTACCGAAATTTTCTGGAAATTATCAAGACTGGTATATGTTCAAAGATAAGTTTAAAACATTAATCGATTCGAATGATAGTTTAAGTGATACACAGAAGCTGTATTATTTAAAATCTACCTTGAGCGATACTGCTTTAGATGTTGTTACTGCGGATGATTCCTATAAATCGCTTTTCAAAGCATTAGAAAATCGTTTCCAGAACGAACGTTTTATCGTTAATAGTCATTTGAATGAAATATTATCTATGGAAATGTCAACACAGGACGCAGCTAAAGTCTAAAGAGCTGTAGTTGACGGATGTCAAAAGCATATTAGAGCGCTTAAAACAATAGGTTTAGAACTTAATCAGTTTTCAGAAATCATGTTGATAAATATAGTTCTTAAAAAACTAGATAAAGAAACAAAAAAGCAATTTCAGCTTTCGCTAACTACCACAGAATTACCTCATTGGCAAGATTTTATTGACTTTCTACAAAAACGATGTTTAGTTTTAGAAAATTTACAAAGTAGTGTAACCGTTAAACCTAAGCAGTTAGCATGTGAAAGAAATCAAAAGTTGAAGAATTTGTTTGTAAAAAGAATTCCTACACTGGGAATAATACTAAATGTGTTTTTTGTCAATCAACAAGTCATTCTATTTTTAAGTGTGACAATTTCTTAATATTAAAGAGTATGACAGATATTTAATCGTTAAAAAACTCAATCTTTGCTTGAATTGTCTCAGTTCGAAACATAAATTGCTAAGTGTCCATCAGCATCTCGTTGTGGACTTTGCTCGAAAAAGCATAACACTTTGCTCCATAGAGGTGAATCATCCGCGCCAGTTGAAAACGATAGTAGCCAACAAATAGACAAAAAGAAATTACTGCCTCGCCAAGCAATAAATTAAAAGGAGAGGTTTCGCAATCATTATGCAGTGAGATTTGTTTATCGGGCAAAAATGAAAATAGAGTGCTTTTAACCACGTGTATTATTTATGTGGAAGATTCGCATGGGGTTAGAATTCCGGTGCGTGGACTTTTAGACAACGGTTCACAGATCAACATAATGAGTAATAGGCTAACCCAGTCTTTAGCAGTAAAGAAAAATAAAACGAAGGTTTCGGTTTCGGGGATTAATGGAAATATTTCAAATATAAAATCGAAAGTGCAGACAACTATTTCAAATAAAGATGGTTCGTTTAGTAGATCGATTCAATTTTTAATTATGCCAAAAATAACAACTTGGGTACCGTCAAGCAATATAGATGACACTAATTTGGAAGTACCGAAAAATATAGATCTAGCGGACCCTAATTTTGGAAAATCATCTAAAATTGACATTCTCATTGGGGCTGAGCTCTTCTATGAGATTTTAAAAACTGAGAAGCATAAAATTAAGCAATTAATCTTTCAAAACACTGTTTTCGGATTTATTGTTTCCGGAACAGTAGAAAATAAATGTCATCAGACATTTTGTGGCCTTGTTAAGCAAGCAGATATGTTAGATGAAAACCTGCAAAAATTTTGGAAAATTGAAAGTGTTGAGGATGAATCGATTCCTATTAGCACCGAAGACCAACTATGTGAGAATCATTTTTTAGAAACTTATAGCCGAGATAACACCGGAAGATTTGTAGTTACTATGCCTCTAAAGGAGGATCCGGTTGCCCTAGGAGATTCCAAAGTAGTCGCTGAGAAAAGGTTACAGCAATTGTGGAATCGTCTTGAAAAAACTCCCTTAATGCGAGAACTTTATTGCGCATTTAAGAAAGAATATGAGACCCTTGGTCACATGACAAAAGTTAGGGACAATATAGAAAATACAGGTTGTTATTACCTTCCGCATCATGGGGTGTACCGTCCAGAAAACACCACAACGAAGCTGCGCGTAGTATTTAATGCGTTAAGCCCTACAACCAATGGTAAGTCATTAAATGATATTCTCTACAAAGGACTAGTAAAGGAAGAAATGTACGAAATTATGATTCGCTTTAGGAAACATAGGTTTGTGTTTCTCGCTGACATCGAAAAGATGTACCGACAAATAGTGATAAATGCGGAACAAAGGAAAATTGTTAGAATCTTATGGAAGCCAGATACGACCACGCCAGTAGAAGTCTACGAATTGAACACGGTGACTTACGGAACATCTTGTGCTCCTTTTTTGACCATTAGAACCTTAAAACAACTGGCTATAGAAGAAGTAGAACGGTTTAGTAAGGCTTCGGAAGTTCTTTTGAATGATTGTTACATGGATGACGTCATCAGTGGCGAAGACAGTCTTGAAGCTGTGACAGAACTCCAGTCTCAGCTAATACAACTGCTAAGATCGGCCGGAATGCACTTGCATAAATGGAATGCCAATCACCCTGCGTTACTTGAGCGTGTTAATAATGGGACTTTAGAAGGTTATTCATTTTTAGAAAATGAAACCAAAGCTTTAGGCGTTACCTGGAAACCTAGCTTGGATGTCTTTACATTCAAAGTAAAAATTGATCAACAAGAAAAATTGACTAAAACGGCTATTCTATCTGACATCGCCCGACTTTTCGATCCGCTTGGTCTTATAGGACCGGTTATTACAAAAGCCAAAACGTTCATGCAAGAACTTTGGAAATCAAAATTAGATTGGAATGATCCTATTCCTGAGTTTATAGCCCAGTCCTGGATTCATTTTACAAGTTCTTTAAAATCTTTAGAAAGTCTTAACATTAGTCGTTACATTTTAAAGCCTTGTGCTCAACAGATAGCTTTGCATGGATTTGCTGATGCCTCATCCAAGGCATTTGGAGCTGTTGTCTACATTCAATCTTCATATCCGGCTCAAACGTCATGTCATTTGATTAGTAGCAAATCTCAAGTAGCCCCATTAAAAACAGTCACTATACCGAGACTCGAGCTGTCAGCGTGTCTCCTATTAGCCAAGTTAGTCGTCAAAGTTTTGAACGCCTTAAAACTGAACATTAACGACATCTACTTATATACCGATTCACAAATAGCCTTGGCCTGGATACGAACCCCAGCATGGAAGCTAAAAACATTCGTCAGCAATCGGGTTGCGAAGATCCAAGGTTATACACAGAACTTTCAATGGAAACACACTGCGTCTAGCAGCAATCCTGCGGATTTAATTTCGAGAGGTTTAGATGCTACAGACTTACTGGAGAATCAACTTTGGTGGCATGGGCCAGACTTTCTCACTCATCCGATTAGTGTGCCTGGTACTAGAAATCCTCATCTATCGTCAGAGGACCAGGACGTTATTATGAAAGAGATGAAAGATGTTTCTAATGAACCTCCATGTCAAGAGACTCTAAACTTGTGTGGACTAGCAGCCTTAGCTGTTTCACTTACACCTAACAATTTTAATTTTATTTTTTGTATACCTAATAATTTCATGAAACTAATTAGAATTTGTAGTTTCATTTTTAGATTTATTCACAATTGTAGAACTGTAAATAGCAAAAATTTAGGACCCTTGACCTTACCAGAATTAAAGAGTGCTGAAGCCTGCTTGATCAAACAGGTACAGTATGTCTTCTTTGCTGAAGATATCCAGCATCTGCAGAATCAAAGGACCCTGTCAGGTAATAGTAAATTGAAATTTTAAACCCATTATAGATCCTGAGGGCATTGTTAGAGTAGGCGGTCGCTTAGACAATTCCAGTCTGACCTATAGAAAAAAAACATCCTGTCGTGTTGCCCCGCAACCACAAATTGAGTGAAATGATCTTGGAATATTTTCACAAGAAGTTTTTCCATCTCGGGCCACAAGCCTTACTACATCACGTCAGGCAAAGTTACTGGATAATCAATGGAAGATCTCTGGCTCGTAAAGTAGTCCACAAATGTGTAGTTTGTTTTAGAAACAGTCCCATAGGAGTCAATCAAATACTGGGAAATTTACCCCCAGAAGAGTAAACCCTAGCCCGCCTTTTCACCATTGTGGCATGACTTTTGCGGTCACATTCTTTATAAAGTACAAAAATCAAAGAACAGGAACTTATAGTAAAATTTATGTAGCATTGTTTGTCTGCCTAGTCTCTAAGGCAATTCACATATATAGTCACTGATTTAACAACAGATTCATTCATTGCTACCCTAAACGATTCTTTTGCCCGCAGAGGTAAAAGTTCCACTTATCATGACCGACAATGGCACTACCTTCGTAGGAGCAAATACTGAGCTGAAAAAATTGCATGCCATAGTAAATAAACCTGACAACGATTTGGGACTACTTATTTGTCGTCTGAGGCTATTAATTTTAAATTCCTTCCCCCTCGCTCACCGAACTTTGGTGGATTATGGAAGCAGGGGTGAAAGCTTTTAAGTACCATTTGAAACGCACCTTAGGCAATTCCCGAGTAACTTTAGAAGAATTTGGACTCTTAATTGCCAAGATAGAAAGGAATTCTCAATTCCGCCCTTTGCTACCTTTATCGTCGGACCCCTAATGAAATTGACGTCCTGACACCTGCCTCATTTTCTTGATTGGACGGCTATTATTTCAATAACCGAACCGGATATAACAACCCTATCAGCGAAAATTAGTGTACTATCTAATTGGCAAAAAATAACCAAAATGACCCAAAACTATTTGGAAGAGATGGCAGCTATGGAGGAATAATCTTAAGGAAGGATGCATGGTTATCCTAAAGGATGAAATTTACCACCAGGTAAATGGTCTTTAGGCCGAGTCATTAAAGTAATTTCGGGTTCAGATGGAAAAGTAAGAGTATTAGAAATTAAAACCTTATCAGGTGTTGTAACCCGATTCAATGTTCGAAATTTGTCCTCTTCCATTGAAGAAAAATTTATAATTTTGTAATTTTGAAACTGTCATTTTGCATGATTAGTATTTACCTCTTGTATATGTATAGTGTATCTTGGAAGTAATTTAGTGTATACCATTGTTTATTTAGTATTGTGTGACATTATATTATGAATGTTGGGACATGTCAATGGGGGCCGGTATGTTACGGCTTACCTTGGCATTTGTAATGCCCGCCAACCTTGGCGCTCCACTAGAAAAGCTTTATGGTTGCTAATGGCAACAGTTCAGTTTCAGAAAACTGTTCTGAATAGTCGCATTTAGCTAGTAGTTGTATGTTTCGCAGTATGGTCTGCATTGTTCTTGCCATAGGGCAAACTAGTTAGTTGTTATGTTTGTTTTTTGTGTGTAATAAAACAACTTAAAAGACATTGCAGTTTTTGAATTAGAAAAATATAGTATACAGTCCATTGAATAAGGATCATCTTATATATTATATATATATATATATCATATATATATATATCTATATATATATCATATATATATATATAAAGATCCAGAATTGAGTCTGGTATTTTTTTTCCCGTTTTAGAAAGAAATTTGATGATTAAAGTCATTCGTTATTTAAACTGTTATAGAATATAACTATTTATTACGCAATTTATAGTGAACGGTCGAGTTGCCTTGAATCCCAAGGCTAAAGATGAATCAGCTGCGCTTAATGATCGAGAAGCCATTAAGCCTATTATCAATGCGAAAGCTAAGGAAGGAATGATTCAGGGCTTGCAAAATTTAGAATCAGTTCTTGATACGTATATTATCTTATGATGATTTTACAGATCACAAGGCAAACAGAGTACAGTTGATCCCAAAAAATAGGTCTAGGATCATGCTAAGATCGTCAATGTTTTGGATAGGAAGATCCCTACCAGTTTACACTGCACTAGTTACATTCGTGAAGTTGTTATTTCAAATTATAAGACAGAGGTAAGTAGCATTATCAAGAATAGATGATAAATACATGTATAATACAACCAGGGGCTACGCTCGCTTTTCGTACGGGCCTGCAGGCCCTTAACACAGGTCTACTTCGTAAAAAACAGCTAATAAGGCTTAAAAGCGGAATATTTTACTCGCAAAAGGCCCCTAATAAGGCTTACTCGTAAAAAAATATTTATGATTGCAATGTGATATTAACGTGTCCGACAACGTTGAAAACGTCGATTTTCGACAATTTGTCGAAATTTTTTAAAATTTGTGTTTCTATACTTTGGACCTCGCTGTTTCGGAGGAGTTAGCGTGACAAGCTTTTGACAGCGGGGTCAGCGGGAGTTACTTTCTTTTTAGAATAGAGAGATTTTTTCATCTTTCCTCTGTTAGGGCTAATAGCGAGATACATAGGGGTGATGTAACAGCTTCCATCCATTTACTGTTGTCACCCTTATTCGAAGGGCTTTTTATCACCGTTGAATTATCAGCTTTAAAATTCAATTAAAAATCAAAATTTTAAGATAAGACTTGAAATGAGGTTTATATGAATAAGAAAGCTTTCAGATGATGTAAATATTTTCGTTGTAAGATAAAAACTCGAGGAGCATCGATATTACATCCACATAGGGGACGATATTTCTTGAAAAACTGTTTAATTTTTTGATGAAAATATTAGTCTGTTTAAAAATGTTTTTAAACAAATGGGATCTAGTTTGAAAGAGAAATGTCTGTAGTCTTAGACTGTAAAAAGATCAAAATTCTACGATCATTTTTGGCGAGTTATTGTAATCTGAAGTGAATGTTAATATTTTCCCCACAAAACATAAAATAAAAAAAAATTAAAGTCCGACGAAGATGAGGACATGTCTTACTTTGGTCCCCCTATTTGTCCTGCATCCATTGTTATCGCTCTCGACCCCATACCCCCAGCGGTTTCGAGGAGATAGCGTGACAAGCTTTTGACAGCGACGGCAGCGGAAGTTACTTTTTTTTAGAATAGAGAGTACTTCAATATTTAGCTAACCATGTTTAAATTTAAATTCTTCAGTCATGTCTGCCTAATTTCATCATTTTATGATACAATTTATTTTTTTCATATAACCTGGGAAGTTAGCATTGTAACTACTTTCCCAACATACGTTGTCAAACGAATAAAATACGAATGCAATTTAGTATTTGCTGTCGTTTTAGTTTCACTGCGCCTTTTGGAAGGAAAATATTTTTAAATTATCTGTTACTTACCATTGTGTTCTGCAATCGTTTTTTTTTTTTTTAAAGTGGAGCACTTGTCGTTTCAAACATTCGCCTATACTACGCCGCGGTTTTAACTGACCATTCATAGTATGGGGGCACCGTATAGGAAGACATCATTACCCCCTATGAAGGGACGACCCAAACGGAGGCGTTTTCGCGGCGCGACGCCGGGATTCGATCAGAGTACCCTCAGCACCAAACCAAGCGCGTTTGTACCACAGGGCCACCCACAGCTCGTGTTCTGTAATCTATCTATACTTATATATAAGAGAGAGAGCGATTTTGTACGTGGAGGGTAATCTCCGGAACCACTGCACCTATTTGAAAAATTCTTTCACTGTTTGAAAGGTACATTATCCAGATGGAACATAGGCTATATATTATGTATATCTGATCAGTAGAAATAAAGTTAGGGGGGATACTCTAGATTTGTGTGCACGGCCGCCATCTTGCATTTTTCCGCCAGGGTTTGGCGCATTTCGCATGGCGATAATTATTGCGTTCTGGTAAAAAATAACCCAATGTCAAATTCTCTAATTTTAAGATCAACAGTTATTTCTGATGTGATCTTTTAATTACAGTATAATCATTTAGGTCAGATCTTGGCCTTGACCTGGAAATCTGAGTCAAATTGACTATACTCAAAAGAGTAAATTATTTTTAAATCTAAGAGTCTTTTTGTTGAAAATTTTGAATCCATTATCAGTTTTTCGTTTAACTTATTAAATTTAAGTTGCTTTTAATTTTTTTTATCGATGTCAATTAGTATACTATAATGATACACCATTTCATTTATTTGAAGTAAAAATTATCTGCCATCCTTTTTTCGTAAAATTGTAAAATACATAACATTTTATAATCTATACTTATTATAAAGAGAGAGCGACTTTTGTACGTGGAGGGTAACTTCAGAACCACTGTACCTATTTGAAAAATTCTTTCACTGTTTGAAAGGTATATTATTTCAGATGGAGCATAGGCTATATATTATGTATATCTCATCAGTAGAAATAAAGTTAGGGGCTTAATCCTAACAATCTCCATTGTACACGCTATTGTCCTCTACCCGCTTTTTGTGCCGAGTCTTCAACTATCCCTAGCGTGGTGGTTTTATTGCCGGTGGGCTTCTGTTCTGCACGAGTAGTGGTTCGAACCTAGCCGTTCTTCAGCACGCCTTTTTCTTTTAAAAAATTAACTTTAATTATTTACTAACGTAATATAATTTGAATATTATTTTAGGGAATATTATTTGAAAAAAAAATTTAATATTATTTAAAAAAACCATTCTTTACTAAAATCCTTTTTTTTTATTTTTTATTTTTATTTCACCCTCTTAACCTCTCTCTTTTAAAAAGTTAACTTTAATTAATAACTAACGTAATATGAATTTGAATACTATTTAGGTGCTTAAATAATTAAAAAACATTCTTTACTTAAAATCCTTTTTTTATGTTTTGTATTTTTATTTCGTCTCTTAACCTCTCTCTTTTAAAAAATTAACTTTAATTAATACTAACGTAATATTAATTTGAATACTATTTTAGGTGCTTAAAAAATTAAAAAAAACATTCTTTCACTAAAATCCTTTTTTTATTTTTGAATAAAACTACGGTCTCAAGCACACCTCTTCGTTTAAAAAAAATGACTTTAATTAATAACTAACGTAATATTAATTTGAATATTATTTTAAGGTGCTTAAAATATTTTAAAAAATTCTTTACTTAAAGTCCTTTTTTATTTTTGTATTTTTATTTCATCTCTTATTCTAATTTTGGGATACCAATGTGTATCTATACTTCTATAATAATATATAAAAAGAGAGAGCAGATTTTTATGTGGTGGGTACAACTTTTGTACATTAAAATGTACAACTTTTGTACATTAAAATGTACCTTACATCTGTTCCTTTGTCAACTACAGTCAAGTAACCATAGCAAAACCCTTTAGCTTACGGGATCAGTTTTTCGAAATCGCTCTTTACAATGGGAAAATGTTATCTACTTCCTATCCCCATTTTACGGGGGGAGGACATTCAGAGTGGGGAGTCAGGGAGTAGACCCAGTGGGGGACCAAAGAGTGGTTAAGAATTGAATAGTAGTTCATCGGTACTCCGTAACTCTTTCATCTCTGAAAAGGCAGAAATGGATGAACCGCGGGTGAACCGCCCTTCTGATGTCTCTCGCCTGAAAAGAAATAGCCTCTAGCTAGAACGACAAAAGATTATTATTCAGTCCTTTTCAGCAAGTTTCACCCTCCGTTCCCGGAATGTCACCCAATTGTTATTTGGGGGCAAAGCCGTTCGGAAAGTCACAACGAAGTGGAATTTGAGACTATATCTCTGCCGACATCACACCGTATTTTTGGAGAGTATGTGCTTCGGATATATGCTATCCCACCCAGTAAGGAAAAGGTTTAATATTTTTAAGATTCAAGTAGAGGAGGTATTGATAAATACAAAAAGGATTTTTGAAACTGGCAACGTTAAAGGGTTTATTGAAGAAAACTACATTTGGAACTACGCTTTTTATTGGACATTTAAGGTTTACAAAAAGATTTACACTTTATTGGCCACCAACGTGAAATTTATAGGTATAATATTTTGTTCAACCCGGACAAAGTCGGGACGGGCCGCTAGTCTTATATCATTTGCAAGATACCCTGAAGAAATGAGGCCACATAAATCTTATTAGCGAACCCTTGATCTTGACTATTCCAAACCTAGAGTCCAGCTATACCTTCAGTATGAAAATTGGTTTAGACATTTAAGAATATTAAAAAAATCTATTAACTGTAATTTTGATCAAAAGATTTTCATTTTTTAACCAAACTGAATTCGTCTTTGTTAAGCATGGTTTTTACGTTTAATGGTATTAAATACATTCTGAAAAATACCCTGTGCACTCAAACGCTTTTATATGTATACACATGTATTATGTATGTATTACACATTCAGACAAATTAAAGTTAAAATTATATTAGAGTTGTCACATGAAGAATTTAGTGTATTTTAGGCGTACTATAAACTCTCCCTGTCTCAATCTACTGCAAAAGCACCCGACAATTGTTTTATAATATATTGATAAAGGAAAATGCTTCCCAGTTGACTTAATACGATATTATAGGTCATCCGATGAAAAACCACTAAGTTTACAGTTTTAAAATAAATATTAAGTTTTGACGAATCGGAAAATTTAAAGCGGAATACTTTCAGTTCTTGAAAATAAAGAATTCTAGCAATATCTATGGATAAAGATTTCGAAGTTCGGTTTTAATGGGAAGTCCATAAAGATGGGAAGTTCAAAGCCCCGCCTTTTAATTTAGCTCTTATATCTTGCTCTGATTTTGCGCGGAAGATTTCGAGACTTGTTTTGTTAATGCGCTATTTTAACAAATCTTTGTCCAAAAAAATTACCGAGGTACTGTCCGACCACGGAAGCAAGGTCCCTGGAAGCTGTTGCCCATGCGCGAGAAAAGCTAGTCTACTTAGAAAATAGGGGAAAGTGTCATATTTTCGGATGTGTTTGTTTGTGAAATACGGAATGTATTTCAGACTGCTTTTTGTCCGCAATTTTAAAGTTATTTTTTAAAACTTTATTTTTGATCGAATATGTGAATAATAATTTCAAAATAATAAAAAGAAAGAAGCAAATTATTTAAAAAATAGGAGTTTTATAGGAGTGGATATTTTTCGGATTACATCACAATCAAATTATCTAAAGCTATGTTATGAGGGGTACCAGAGATACCCCTTTGCGTTGTGTAAATTTAGGGAGGTGAACTCCAAAGGTAACTATGCGTTTATAAATAAAAATAACAACATTATTATACAATATTTTACAAGAAAAGGTCGGGTTTACATATTATATTTAAGATCTTGGCTATACATATTTTTAACCGAATTAGGGCATACTTCATCCGCTTCCTGCGGCATAACCATTACGGGTCGAGTGAAATAAAAGTCTCGTAATCTCTCAGAAGGCATGAGCACTATTTAGAGGGGGAATTTATGACCAACCTGGGGAGTTTTGGTGAAAACAGCAGAGCATGGCTTCGTGAGGTACTTCTACAGGAGGAGGATTTAGGCATCGGGTAGAAATTCATGTGGCTCTTCACTGGCGGAAGCAACAGGATTCGGCGCTGGCGGTTGAAGACGGGTATCTCGCCATTTTACGGGGGCGTCTTTTCTTTCCAGGCTCTCTTGCAGCTCGCTACCTCCAATCGCTCCCTCGCTCTCTCTCCGAACGTCGTTTTCTCCCACACTCGGGTCTCCTCCATTCTTCAGTATAACCCCTCACCAGGTTAGTTATTCACGTAAATTTATTGCCTCTTCGAGTTTTTTATTCGAGGGCAGGATGCTCTGACATTCCCATGGTTGACCCACGTGGTACGCTTATTTCCAAGAAAATTGGAAGTCCGTTGAATTTCCTGGAATTTCTTTCCCGCGTCCTGAGGAATTCAGGAGGGGTGATGTTTCTTGGAAAATTGGTGCAGTTCCAATATGGCCGTTTTATGCCCCGTAATCGTGTTGGAAGAACAAAATGGCTATAACGTTGGAAGGAGTTCAAAATGTCCAAATTGTGGATCCTTCAGGCCCGTTGCACACACAGCGTTTTTATCTCTAGCGGAAATTTTGTATCGGACGTCGTTCCAACAGTAGACCACAGAAGTCAATTGGAGCTTGCACACACAGCGGAAAATGAAATTTTTCTTCGACGGTAGCCTGTGCAGCTGTCGAGTGCCACTGTGTGCCGACGGATTCGTTGACGCCAGATTGAAGTAGTTATCCATGTGACCCTATGCACGCTTACACACACAGCGGACTCTACCGTCGTAGGGTCTTTTGCGAGGGTGTGGTTGGGGGTTTGCTGGGGGGGAGGCGCGCTGGTTTTCTTGGAATCGTAAAGGGAATTCGAAAAGGAGGGCTGGGCCTTTTCCCCGGCGACGGAGGTTTTCGCCGTGTGTGTAAGCTCTACTTTTAGAACGACGTCCGATGGAAAATCTCCGCCTACGCTGTGTGTGCAACGGGCCTCACAACAGCTACGTTTTCGGTGGTTATTTTTTTCTGAAGTTTCCTCGGAGATTCAAATTTTGGAGTTCCTTCACCATTTGCTTCTCTGCGTACTCTTTTTACACTGGACATTGATATCCCGGTCATTTCACTAGATCTCTTTAGGGATTGCGAAAGTGGAACAATAACATTTCCTTCTAGTGCTTCTTTATCACACAATTTAATTACATTGTGTATTATACGTTTACAATCACTACGGAACGGCTTATTCCGAGCAGTTGTGCTGGGTAAAGGATCCATTAATTTTAATATAATAATCAAAATAACAGACGAGGTAAAAGCAAGCAAGCGCAGTTAGTAACCGATTCTAAAGAATGTCGAGAGACTACGAGACTTTTCCCCCTCCTTCCTCAGCAGCCTTACCTACAGCGTGAATAGAACCGTCTTGGCACTATGCCAACCGTGGTTCTTCGTACTGTGGTCGGACTGTAATGGAAACAACTATCTGTAGTTGACATATCCAATATTACGAAAACAACTGCCTAGAAAATGTTTTGGTAGCCTTATCATGTAATTGTTTTATTCAGCCGAGAATGAAGGATTTTATATTAATTCTTCATACTCTCTGTGAAATGCCCATAGAGACAATCTCTTCGTCTTGAGGAAGAACTATTAATTTAAACCACTTGCCGCGCTTTTATTTCATTGAGGATACGAGGGAGCCGTGAGATCCCGGAATGACTTCATATTAAAACTAATTGGAGAAAAGAGTTTCTCTTAGTAATGTAAATGTACAGTAAAAAAAATTTGAAACTTACTTCGGTCTATGCGGTGTAAAAATTGGTCTTCTGAGAATTCCGACTGGAAAAACTGAAAATAATGAAACAGCGTAAATGAAACTATTATGGTCACTTATCATTAACTTTTTATTCAATACTGGAATTATGAGCATGCACAATCTTTCAATTTGAATTTTTCAACGTTTCCATACGGATGCGATTAAGCATTTCGTAGTTATAAAGTTAAAAATGATACTTTTTCGAACTAGACTGCAATCCGTTTGACGGCTTTAAAAGGATATCTCAAAAGGCCCAGAATGTGGTATGTCGGATATAAAGTCGTAGAAATTTGTAGCTGCATACTAGTGAAGATACTGTTTTAACTTTAAATTTCACAAGTTAAGAAAATAATTTTTCACAATTTTTGCTCTTATTACTAGATAATTTGCTACGTAAATTCCTTTTGAATTTGACAGCATTTTTTTGTTAACCTTTAGTTTTCGTGGCCCATTTTTCCGATTCTCTCTTTAGAACGGGAAATTTCATACCCCATTTGTAAGAATGGCCATTAACAGGTTATCTCTTTCTCTCTCTCTCTCTCTCTCTTTATATATACATATATATTGTTGGTGTTCTGTAAGAAGGGTGAAAATGTATGTAAATCTCTATGGGTATTCGTCCTTTTAACAGAGCACCGACGATATATATTTGTATATATATATATATATATTTGTATATATATATATATATATATATATATATATATATATATATATATATATATATATATATATATATATATATATATATATATTATACATATATATATTCATTCTTGGGATACATGCTATCTCACCCCGTAAGGAAAAGATTAAACGTCAAAAGTTTTTTTCACTTTCTATTTTTGCTAAATGTTAAACTACCGTGAAAAATTTCGAATACTTGAAATTTTATGAACACCATGATATAAACATTAGGTTGCAAAAATGTGATGGATAGTATCACGTAACGGAGTAAAGTATTTAAAATTTTCTTTGAACGGTCTGATTCAACTTAATCTTGCGCCGAAATCACCTTCTGCATATTGTGTTAATTTCGTCGGGCCGTGCTATTAATGAATCGAATTGCATTGAATTTTTATAATATCTGAACCTTGGGAGACACGATTTCCCGTTCAAAGTATTTTATTATTCGCGTTTGAACAGAGGGAGATTTTATTTCCCAAACTATGCTTCTAAGAAATATTGCTTTCTAGCTATTTCTAAATAACATTGCTCCTAGGAAATGTCTTATATTCTAAATTTGATTTCTGCTGTATGTTTTATTAAACGCGACATTTCAAGCGAGTAAAAAATTAAATACAAATATTTCCTTTTATTCCACTATTTAAATTATTTTTTTTATATTGCAATGTCTCCTTACTACACTGCTGGCCACCCAAATTGCAACACCAAGAAAGACAAGAGATATCACAGCAAAATTTATTTTGTAGATAACATGTTGACCAAGTATCAAATGATTAAATTTATAGACTTCTGTGAAGTGTGGTTCCTGCCAAAATCAGTAGCCAGAGTAGCCGCCATTATTGGAGATCACCGCTGCCACACGCCTCGGCATTGATTCAAAGAGACTTTGGATGAGTTCTTGGGGTACAGCAGACCAAGCAGCTTCCACACGTTGCCAAAGTTGATCTGCTGTGGCAGCTGGGGATGGAATCTGGGTCAATCGTAGAGCAACCATGGACCACATGTTTTCTATCGGCGAAAGATCCGGAGAGCGAGGCGGCCAGGGAAGGAATTCCATCTGGCGATTGACGAAGAACCGTTGGACAATGCGTGCCACGTGTGGTCGCGCATTATCCTGTTGAAATATGGCTGTGGGCAAGCCCTGAAGGTAAGGAAGGACAACTGGCTCCAACACCTCGGAGATGTAGCGCTGGCTGTTTAAAGTACCGGCAATGCGTACTAGAGGTGTGCGAGATTGATATCCAATACCGCCTCATACCATAATACCCGGTGCAGGACCAGTGTGGCGGTGCATGACGCAGCTGTTCAGCATCCTCTCTTCACGGTGTCTCCAGACTCGAATGCGACCATCGTGGTGTTGCAGACAGAAGCGTGACTCGTCAGTAAAGATAATTTCATTCCATTCTGCCGTCCACATCCTTCTGTCATCGCACCATTGGCGGCGGAGACGGCTGTGGTTCTGCGTCAAGGGTAGACAAAGCAATGGACGTCTTGCGGACAGACCACTCTGCTGAAACGGCGTCGAATGGTACACGCAGACACTGGATGATGCGTTACAGACTGCATGTGCTGTGCTATGGTTCGTGATGTGACTGAGCGATCCGTCACTGCCATGCGCACAATTTGCCTGTCATCACGTGAAGTGGTGCGCTGAGGTGGAGGCGATCGAACACGCCGGTCCGTCGTACGCTCCTGCATCCAACGATCACATATCCGCATTACAGTTGTTTGGTTTCGTCCAACACGACTACCGATTTCCCTGAAAGATAATCCACAATCTCGGTAGGCCACTATCCTTCCTCTGTCGAACTCGGATACTTGATCAACAGATGATCGCTGTTTTCGACGAGGCATAATTGATCGTTTTTTTGAAAAACCACAAGAAAAACACAATTGCCGAACTTGAAATCGTCGAAATCTCCAAGCCTTAAATAGCGCTTTGAAGTGGCGCCACAGGCGCGCGTGATGTGCGTCTGCGCTGAAATTCTAATCATTTGCATATCTCACCTCCGCTAATGCATGTTGTAAATTTCATGTTATTTGCATGTTTCCTTCAGGGTGTTGCATTTACAGTGGCCAGCAGTGTATAAACCAATGCAAAATATAAATTTCACGTGATTTTGCCGAGAAAAATATTAGAATTACCCTTGGCTGGAGGGTTAAATGCATATTAATGACAATATGCTTCCCGTTTCATTCGGAGATTTTCTATTCGAAATTTGAACATTCGTAACTCCTCTATTTGAATTGTTTAGTGTTTAGTAAGCAATTTGCTGATATAAATGATTAGTGATATACCTTTGTCCAGCATGACAGTGCAGATGCCTTTTAAGCGAGAAACGTAAGGATAGTAAGCCATTCCCATCAGATCTATAACAAACTAATCAGTTAAATACGATTCAAGTCGATCGATTAAAATCTTTTAACTCGATCAACTCGTAATAGACACCCACTTTGCAGACGAAAACTGTTGGCTTACAATATTACGACAATGAGCCTGTAGAGTGAACTAATGAATGGATTTTTAAGGATTAATGCGCTCATTTCTAGCTTCATATGTTCTGAAAAAGCGTCATCGAATTTTTCAGGTTAAGTGCGAAGACTTGAAACTTATTAACTAAACATATTACTTTCGTCTCTCTTCCAGTTAACTGCCTTATTCTAATGAGAACGAGTTTTCGTTGGAAATGACCCTCAATAACTGTTGCTTTTATTAAATTCCCTTTTGTGCAAATTGGTATAAAATATTATTTCAGAATAAATTTCGAGTTTTTACTTTGTTTTCCTTCGATTATTTACGGTATTGTAAAAGGATTTAAATGCTATAAGGTGTGAATACTTAAATAACGCTGAATTTTTAATACTTGTAAATTTGTTCTAGATTCAATACTATGGGCTTTAATGCTAAATTGCACGCGAACTGAAAGTCGACGTATGGAAAAATGAATATAATTCGTCTATATAATGAATAAGTTACTTACTGACAGTATTTCCTGAACCTTCATAGTATGCGTTCACGACGAGAGGTTGAACGAACCAGTCTCTGAAATAAGAAATTGGAATCATATGCCGTTAGACGATAGATTAAATACTCAGTCATTGCCAGTGTAATTTTTATATTCTTTGTGACAATAAAATGTAGTAGTGTATTAAAGCTGAATGTAACCTTTACTACTTATAAATGTACACTATAATCACCATTTAACTATTGGGCTTCCTTTTTTCAGGTAGATTAAGAGGAACTTAAAAGGGGACTCACTACTCTTAAATCTTTAAAACATTTGATTTTTTGAAAAAAAAATATGTTAAAGCCTGATCATTTCTGAACAAAATAAAGCAAACCGCATGAAAATATTCCACTTCGTTCCGGAGATATTGATATTCTAAATATTTAATTACTGATCAAGTTTATGGTAAGAAAAATTTTAAACTCATTTTTCTCAAAATGTAATTTTGCATCATTCCGCAACTGATATCTAAAAAACTATGAAACATAATTCCATGAAATTTTTATCACTGCATAATCATGTTATTTTATTGCGTCTGAACTAGAATTATTGTAATCACTGCATATTTTGTTATTTTTTCAGGGAAAATTTGTTATTTTTTCAAAAAATTTAAGAAAATTTTAAGTATATTTTGAGCAGTTTTAAAAAAATTGAAAAAAAATTTCAATGTTGATTGTTTCAGTTCAATTGTATTTTCAATTATTTATTTTAAATATAAAACAGGAATTATACATTTAAGTGTAAAATTAATTTCATAGTTCTGCGCGCAAGCCAGTATACAATAAAAATACTTAAAAAACCGAGGTATATCTAAAGCATTTAAGAAAAAATTATTTAAAATTATTTTGAGAGATGAAAATTTTTTTACTAAAATAAATATGTCAATTTATCATATACATAAAATTTGGAAAAATTGGGAGTAAATTGAAATAGTTACAAAGAATCAAAAAGTATGAAAATATGCCTTATTTCCTCGACTTAAGAGTCGTGAGTCCCCTTTAAACAATACGTATGTGCATGTAAATAAAAAGTACTTAGTCCACAATTTTTCTTTTCAACACAAAACAGCCTCTTTCTTTTAATCCATGTATAAACAACCTAATTTAGAATTTATATAAGCCCTCTAGCCATGTACTGAGTTTTCTATATACATTCTTTCCCAAGCATTGGACATTCCTCATCACCAGATAAAATTAAGACTATCGTATATGGATATGAAAACAACTATAGCCCACTAGAAGATTTAATATGGACGTCTCACTAATCAAGTAGCTATAAACAATGTGTTTATAGCTGATTATCAACTAATGAACTGCCAATAATCGGTCTTGCCCCCATACCCTGGGAAATATCACCATGACAATTATAAACACAGTCACGTAGGCATAAAATGACGTAAATTTCGTCCCACAACCGTTATCCAATTAAATGCCGGGATACACCTACAATGATGAAGTCCAACCAGTTAGAGGTTCTAATCCTTGTGGTCAAATAGAGAAATAAACATTTTAGATACCCGGGAAGGATGATAGTCCGGTTTCTTCCAATTTTGCTGTTGGCTTGATCAAACGCACTGCTGGCGTGTAACTCTCCTGCTTGTTTGGAATGGCTAAGTTCGTATCCGTATATATACATCATATCCATATAATATATATATATATATATATATATATATATATAATATTAATGTAATAAATATATATATATATATATATATGTGTAATAATACTATTTTTTCATGGTAAAAGTCATATTCTGCCCACTTGCTGTCCTCCAAACTCAGCTTCATTTAGTTTTTATTTCTAGAACGATTTTTAGCGTGGAAATTTTTTCGGTACTTACGTATTATAGCTGAAACTTTGCGGTTTGGCGAGAAAACGGGAATAAAGCGCCAATTATACGCCCCATCCTTCTTGATAGTATTGTTTTCGCCATTCATTGCTTTTCGCTCCCGTTTTAAGTTTCGTTTCGAAGATTTTCTTTATTTTTTTACGTTATGAAAGTTATTTGACAAAGATCTTTTATAAAATAAGTTTGACGAGAAATTTTACAGTGTAATACCTCAACTTTGATAAAAAGATAACTTTTATAAAAGTTGGGCCCTTCGTCAAAGTTTTATAAAAGATTTCGGTGCCCGGATGTTATAAACAACATTTCGAGCAATAGCATGTTAAAAAAATACAAATGTGTGGAAAACGCGGGAGATAAAGCACAAGATTTCGATTCGAAATAATTTTAGCTCTAATTAAAAATTGCGCACTAATGACAAAACAGAAATACACGAAAAATATTCAAAATGAGTATGTTAAAAACGCAAATCTTTCGAAGGAAAAGTCATAGGATGCTGAAATTTTGCATGGTGGTTACTCTTAAGCTCTACATGCCTACTAAGAAATATTTTTAAAAAGTACAAATTTTAAGGGGTTTAAAAGGGGCTTAACCCCCTCCCCCACTGAAAGAAAACCCGTTGTATCTCTGAAACCATAGGACCCAGGAAGCTGAAATTTCGTATGGTGGTTCCCCTTAAGCCCTAGGTGCCTCACTAAAAAATCTTTTTGAAAAATGCAAATTTTAAGAGGTTAAAAGGGGCTTAACCCCCCTATAAAAAAACCCCATTGTATCTCTGGAACCATAAGGCCTAGAAAGCTGAAATTTTGCATGGTGGTTCCCCTTAAGCGCTAGGTACACACCAATAAATCTTTTTTAAGAGCTCGAATTTTAAGGGGTTTAGCCCCCTCCCCCCTAAAAAATCCCACTGTATCTCTGAAACCATAGGGTCTAGGAAGCTGAAATTTTGTATGGTACTTCCCCTTAAGCCCTAGGTACACACCAATAAATCTTTTTTAAGAGCTCGAATTTTAAGGGATTTAGCCCCTTTATATAGAAATAACTTTTATAAAACATCTTTGTCAAAGAACTTTGATAGTGTAATAGGGGTATTTTGAGGTTATAGCATTTCTTTTATGTATAACTGTTATAAAAGATACAAATAACTTTTAAAAAATATCTTTCTCAAAGAACTTTGATAGAGTAATATAGGCCAAAAGAAAGAAGATGCAGTGTCTTTTCTCCAGATCCGTGGAATTTTGCCCAGTCAGCGTGTATGCCCGAACTTTCACAACATGCGTGCCTATTTTAATCGACCAGTAGCTGGAGATGTCATATTAAAGATTGCGGCAAAACAGTCAGAATTCACAAGGAAAACTGGTTCTACGGTTCCCGATTGCCATTACTTTAAAATCCCGATTACCAAACTTTAAATATTTGCATTTTCCGTCGAAACCTGTATGCATATCAATTTGTGCCCAATTTGCATTACCCCTTCTTGGCGCGTCGCTTTTTTTTTTGACTAAGAGTGTATTCCTATTTTGTCTTTAATATGAAATTTTTAATTAGATCTAAAATTATGTATAGCGAAATCTTGTTCTTCAGCTGCTTATTTTTTTTTTTCACTTTTCCATGTGTTTTCCAAATACTCTTTTAAACATGCTGCTGCTCAAAATGTTGATGCATGTTTAATAACTGCTTTCGTAAGTTTTATACACGTGCTTCGCCACATATTACACCAGTGCCATGAATTATGTCATTTGGTTCATTTAATTTCAATTAACTTTAGCAGTTATGTGGGGTCATTTCTCATGAGGAGTTCATCGCAGAATTTAACGACAGTGGTCCGAATTTAAATACGAGTTTTGGATATTTCATTTTTATTTTGGGGATTTTTACAACCTCCTAAAAAGTTGCTTTTTAAACATCTTTCTTGGCCAGCATCTAGAGCCTTAGAGGAACCGCCATGCAAAAGTTCAACTTCTTCGGCCTTATTGTTCCAGAGATACAGTGGGATATTTTTTTTTTTGGGGGGGGGGGGAATAAACCCCTTAAAATTTGAATGTAAAAAAATATTTATTGGTGTGCACCTAGGGCTCAAGTAAAACCAACCAACAAAAATTTCAGCTTCCCAGGCCTTATAGTTCCAGAGATACAGAGGGTTTATTTATATATATTTTTTTTGGGGGGGGGGGCTAAACCCCTTAAAATTTGAACTAAAAAAATTATTGGTGTGCTCCTAGGGCTCAAGGGAAACCAACCAACGAAATTTCAGCTTCCCAGGCCTTATAGTTCTAGATATACAGTGGGTTTATTTCTTTTTTTTTCTGGGGGGGGGGGCTAAACCCCTTAAAATCTGAACTAAAAAAAATTATTGGTGTGCACCTAGGGCTTAAGGGAAACCAACCAAGCAAATTTCAGCTTCACAGGCCTTATGGTTCCAGAGATACAGTGGGTTATTTTTTTTTGGGGGGGGACGGGGGCTAAACCCCTTAAAATTTGAACTTTAAAAAAAAGATTTATTGGTGTGTACCTAGGGCTTAAGGGGAACCACCATACAAAATTTCAACTTCCCGGACCCTTTTGTTCAAGAGATACATTGGATGCATTTTAGTGGGGGAGGGGGGGGGTAAAGCCCCTTTTAATACCCTGAAAATTTGTAATTTTTTAAAAATATTTTTTAGTGCGCACGTAAGACTTTGGAGTAACCACCATGCAAAATTTTAGCATCCTAAGACTTAAGCTTCGAAAGTTTTGCGTTTGTTTTAAAATACTCATTTTGAATATTTTTCATGCATTTCTGTTTTGTCATTAGTACGCAATTTTTAATTAAAGCTAAAATTATTTATAATCGAAATCTTGTTCTTCATCTGACACGTTTTCTACATATTTATAATTTTTAAACATGCTATTGCTGGAACTGTTGCTTATAACTTCCGGTTAGAAAATAGGTTGCCACTGTGAAATTAGGTGTTGGCGGGCGGATATTGCGCCAAGGGTAAAAAGCTGCCAAGTTTCAGCTATAATACGTAAGTACCATTTTTACTGTTAATTTGACACTACATCCAGAGGGATTGAAATAAGGGTTAAATATCAAGGGTCAACTAAACACGGAGTTACAGTTTAAAGTATTTAATATCTTACCTTGCTTTAAAAGGAATTCAGAAATAATTGTTACCTTTCTTTGTCTACGGGTCTAGTAATTTTGCTGAGATCTTTTGTTTCTTCGTAACGATTAATCTTTAATATATTAGAGAGAAAATGGTCTTCCGTCACATCGAGCTGTAATAAATTAGATGATAATTTTATTGCGCATTATAATAGCAGTAAAGTAATAGATGTTAACAGTTCAAAAGTTTTCAATGCTTATAAATATTTTATTTTTATGCTATACGTGAATACAGTGGCTCCCAAAAGTATTCGTACACTTACGATTTTCAATGAAACAAGGGGCCATAGGGGTCATGCTGTTTGTTGTTTCTTTACGACTACGAGCCATTTTTAAAGAATAAATAGAATATTACGGAGTAGGCAAGCAAAAATTAAAGCCAAACGATATTTTAAATGCCACCACAATTCAAAATAAAAATAAAGCGCCAGACGATAATTTTAATTATGAATTTATCCGAAAATATTTAAGTGTACGATAACTTTTGTGAGATAAAAGTTTGTCTCTTTTTGATTATTGGTTTCTTAAAAATAAAGTTTTACTATGTTTTCAAAATATTTTATGTAGTTTTGTTAAGAATAGATTATAGATCTTATTATTAAATACCCATTCTGAAATATTCATTTTAATTAATGGATAGATCCCTATTTCATTGAAAATCGTAAGTGTATGAACACGTTTGGGAGCCATTATAAGTAAAATAGGGTTGCATAAAGTAGTAAATATAAGTTACTTATGCATAAATACTGATTCTATTCACATTTCGGGTTTCACGGGGAATAGCGGACAGATCCCATGAAACTCTAGTATAAATATGCTCGCACAATAATATCCACGTACCGAACTTCGGTACGTGGATTATTTACGTATTATTTTCACGTTCTCATGCAGACAATCCTCAACACAAACCTCCCGGCAAAAATTCCTCCAATCACACACAGAACGATTACTCACTTTCAGCTCTCTTTCGATATTTTCACTTCTATACTTATAAACCCACATGCACGTCATTTTCAAAATAACATTCATCGAGAACTTACTTTCACTGAACCAAGATCCTATCCTTACCGACCTACGAATAAAATGTGCATTTTCTCCATACACACGACACCGCCATTCAAACCCATCCGAAATATCCTTTCGTTCACATAATTCCATTTTTCTATTACACCTCTCGCATTCCAAAGCACTCGATATTAAACCATTCTCCATACAAAAATCAATCACATACCTGGTTCCCATAAAATCCATTCGAAACAACACACTCAAGTCAATTACGTCACTCATTTTGCAACAAGCTACTCTCTAGAAGACACGAACACAAAATTTAACTTTAAGCGCCGCATTTAAAATTGTTCCATATCGCAAGTTTCTTCTAGTTTGTCAGGATAAATCACCTGACAACATCACGTGATATATGCGTCACGAAATAGTCACATGACAAACACGTCAGAAATTTGCAGCAATAACAGCTTAGCGCCATTATCGCCGCAGCTTGGCGACCGTATCATGACCGTATCATGTTCTTCATATTAGCCAAAACGGTAACTGACAATGTTACTTTTGATAAAAATATGTTTGAATATATTTAGAACATTTTTGCGATTTAAATTTTAGTTTCTCCGTTGTTTTGGTAATCGAAATACTTTACTACAAATGCCCAGAAGATTAGCTATGACGCCATTTGTTCTAGAATAAAGGGAGAGACTGCTGGCCATTCATTTAACGGGGCAAGAGACTTTCAACCTTGTTTTTTTTTAATTTTCAAAATTTTACTCTATATTAAAAAATGAGAATAAATAATATTGTTTTTAATACATTTAAGACACTTAGAATTCTCAAATAAGTATTTTGTGGAAGGAAACGACCTGTTTATCAAATAATTCTTCAAAATTGTAGAATTTTTCAAATTGTTCCATGCGCCTAATTTTCTTCCGATTTCTTCCAAATTATTCACGATTGTTAATTACAACGTTTGTCATAAAACTTTGCATCATTCTTTGAAAAAAAAAATTTTTCAATTTTATAGACTATTAAATAAAGTACAAACAAGCAGAAACACTAAAGAAATAACAGACAGATTTTAAAAAAATCTATTTTTGACTTTTGATTTATAGAAAAAAAAATTCAATGCAAATTTATGTTTATATATATATGTGGTAAACGTATATTAAAAAATTGAAGATTCTTAAATGATATGGGATGCGCATGGAGCATTTTGAAAAATGCTGGTATTTTTGAAAAAAAAATTTTGAAAAAATGGCAAAATTCTGCCAAAAAATCCTTATTTTCTATTCCAAGTGGTTTCATTTTAGTAAAAAAGAATATTAATTATTCTCATTCTATATATAGAGTTAAAAATTGAAAAATTAAAAATTCGAGGTTGAGGATCCATTGTCCCCTTAGGGGGCACTGTATAGGTGGGCAGCACTACACCCTACAAGCCGGTCCCGTAATTTAGAACCGAGTCAAGTGACGAGAGGTTGTCTATATCTAAGTCTTGTGAGTTAGTGTCAGAGAATGATAAATTTCGTTCATGACTATTTTTAAAAATTTTATTAACATTGCGTATAAAAAAACCTATACAAAGCAGAAGTCAGACATTTGTAACAGTTAGGAATTTGTAAATAATAGCTTTTCAAAGTCTACAATCAAAATTTAAAATAACTTTTTAAAACTAGATACAATTCTGCAATCAGCATGACGCTGAATATCACTAGACGTTGGATATGATTGTATTTACGAACTGTTCTCAAAGCGAATATTAGACGAAATCACTAGAAGTTAGATATGATATAATTTACAAACTGTTCGCAAAGCGAATATTAACTGCATCGATATAAGTAGAGGAATCAAAGGAACTTTCTGGAAGTGTCTTTCTCGATTCCGATGAGTCATTATTTCTAGATTCTTTAATAAATTTTCCTATCTGTTCAACAAAATGCTCAGGGAAACCAAAATTCATGAAATAATGGCTGAAAAATTATTACACATCTCATGGCTTTGATAATGAATTTAAATTTCGTGTGTTTAGTACGAATTGTATAAAACCATGATTGTTACCATTTATTTTTTAAACATTTAAAATAATTAAATGCTGTTGAATAACTAGAAATATTCAAAGCTTTTTTAGTAAATATATGTTGAAAAAGGCAATTGCGAAAAACGCGTTTAAAATTGGGTCCTTAAAAGTTTAACTGTTATTAAAAATTTATTAAAAATCTATCCAAATCTCTGATTTTACATTTCCAGAGGGGAGACGTACTCACGTGAGAACGTATTGGTGGGACGAGCAACTAACGAGTAAAAGAAGTCAAGTAAGAGCGGTAAGAAGAAGGTGTCGAACAGAAACAGATGCGGCTGAACGGGCCAGAGGGGTGGCCAAATTTAAGAAAGAACGAGGAAAATATAGAAAGATGATTTTCAACGCGAAAAGGAATCAATTTAAAGAATTTGTATATAAATTGACAGTAAAAGATACATTCGGAACAATTAAGAATACTATAATAAGAGATAAAAAGCAAAATGTCTTGGAAGAAGTTGTAGATGAAGATGGCATAATAAAACACCGTGTAGAAGACATTGAAAAAGTATTAGCAAAATATCACTTTAATAATTAAGAGATAGAAATAGGAGATAAATCACAGGTAAAAATAAATCACAGGTATATAAAGCATGCGATGATTTTTTACATAAATTACAAAATGCACTCTTCGAATTTAAAACGAAATTTTTTGCTTTGTTTTGGAAATGCGGAGGTTTAGGTTTCACATTGCAACCAGTCTTTTGCAAATTTTCAAGAATTTGACATCTTTCTTCAAGAAACGAAATAAATGCATTCCACTTTGGCAAATCCGAAGAAGTTAAAGTTATCTCATACTCCTTACGTGTTATTCTATCTAGCTTTTGCAACACTATGTTTATTAACAGGTTTTCACTAAATTTATCCATTTCAATTTTCATTACTTTTAAAGCTCTGACGTGTTTTAATACACAATCCAAAAGCATTCTTAGCCTTTCAGCCGATTCAAATGCAATATTTTCTAAACCTAGTAGAGAATTTATGTGGCTATTTACAATTAAACGGTCATTTTGGTAACTATTTTTAAGAGCATTTAATAACGAATCAAATGTGTCGTCAATACTTTGGATTTGTTTAGCATTTACAACAAGACAAGATTGCAAATAAAAAAGCCTTTGGCTATCAGATAACATTTCATTAGTTACAATTATACTATCAAATTGCATTATAAAAGTATTCCAGTTTTCATAATTTCCATCAAATTTAGGTAAGGTAATTTCTGGAAGTTTAATGTTTAATCTTTTATTGCCTTCAAAATTATCATGCACAGTTTTATTATTAGATTGTTCAAACGCATTAATTTTCTTAAGTTCTAAAACATTTTTCAACCTTACCTTTTGCTTCTGAAGTTCGTCATCTATCTCCTCAAATTGTAATTCGCAATCTTTCACTTCTTCATCTTTTATTATCTTGTAATATTCCATTTTTAAATCATCAAGTCTATTTTAACAATTTTTCTAAAGTTTCTATTTTGTTTTGAATATCTAATCTATCAAAGTTTTTAATTTCATCATCACTAAAGTTCGAAATTTTTGTTATTTGGGCTTTTATACCGCCCCTACGTCTATTCAAACTAGTAGCATCCATTCTTGATCCAAAATGTCCATCTCCGACGAACCAAAATAAGATGTTGACGTTAATTTTTAAATTTTATAATCGATAATAAGCAGACTGTAAATCTACTAACAAGCATTTATTGAATTCACCTACACCTCGAAACACTATACTACAAAAAGGTTCATTATTGGATACAACTGTGGAGGGCACCATAACATCCGTCCACATTTTTTAATCACATTCTATTTTCTACCATTTTCGGTAACTCCCAAGCAAAAGCTTGGCGAGCAGCCAATTCACCAAATGGCGCAGAATCGCGCTAAAAAGGGCGCCAACACAAACCGTAAGCTTATCTGCGCACCACACTCCTTCCCATCGATCTTATTTCTGCACACCCAAACATACCCATCAAAAACATTATTCTTTTTTCTTAATTTCATTTTTAAATCACATTTCTCGCAAAATATATCAGGCTTTAAAAACTTCAAATCCCACAAGAATTCGGAAAATATCATTCGATCAGAATGAATAAACCCATGTACAAGTGACTCATTTACCACCGCTTCCGTATATCTATCACAAGAATAACGCCCTCTAACATTACCCAAAACCTTCGCCTGGTGATTACTAACAACATTCTTCACACTCAAAATGGCCGCCATCATAACAATTCAAAATCAAAAAACTTTCAAACTAATACAAGCAACAACAAAAAACTATTAAATACCCATAATTGGTCAAAATAAATCACGTGATACATCCGTCACAAAATAATCACATGATAAAAACGTCACGAATTTACAGGAGCCACAACGTTGGGGCCTTAATCGCCTCAACTTGGTAACCAAAAAATTTCGCCAAAATCGCACGTTTATCACGCCATACACAAAATCGCCAAACTTGGCAGGGCGGTGCGTCTGCGAAAGCTGTACCCCCCCCCCCCCCCCCGTCCCCCTGGCCAAAGCTCAGAATGTGTTGAGGAGAAGATTGCCTCCAATCATCCCTCACTCTTCTCCAAATATAGACACTTGCCCCAAAGAAGAGCTGTCAAAGCTCGAACATGTGTCTCTTTCTGGCGATTGTTGATGGTTTAAAACAAAACCAGGGAGAAAAACTAAATACTATAGTTGCAACATGCGAAATTGTTATGCAACATGCGAAATTACTGCCCAAGATTCTCAGAGCTATTAAAAAGGTTAAAACTTTCTTTATGCCTCCACCACACCCTTATTTTCCTCCTACGCCCCCATTTGCACCCGAGGCTGATACCGCCCCCTGGGGGCGGTATCGCCCACTTTGGGAAACCCTGCTATATACAGATGGTTCAAAGAAAGAAAGTAGAGCTGGTGCAGGGGTAATTATATACAAGAAAGATCGAGAAAAGGAAGTTATAAGAATATCAGGAGGGAATTCACATATTGCAGAACTAAGAGCACTGCAAATAGCAGTAAGAATAATTACAAGATAAAAAGAACTTTTTATATACCATGTTTTTAAATTTTCTGTCGAATCCTATAAACCTGACAATTCTATGTAATAATAAATACTTTTTAAAATTTTTTTTGATGAATTATCCCATCAACTTGAAGAAAATGAAGTTAATTGGAAGTTAACTTGCGTTTAACTTTTCGTTCCCTTTCCGGCCGATAGATGGCTTCACCAGTCTACAAAACAAAATTAACTGAAAATTAATGTAATTCTGCTTAAAGACGGCTAAAAGTATTAAAATAATGCATTGTCATCGTGTTCTGAGCTATTCTAAAAGTTTCAAATGTCTAGCTAGTCGGGAAGTTAGTTTAAAATCCATTGCAAGATTTGAACTGGACACACACACACACACACACACAAACAAACAAACAAACAAGAAAGCGAGTTAATAGAAACATGGTAAAAATGAAAGAAGAAAGGATTAAATAATTCGATATATACACGGATTCAAAGAGCTCTGAATTTAAAATATTATGTGAGACATATTTCTAGTTGTATCCTATTATTCAATGTTATTGAATAGGTGAGTACTAAAACAGTCTTTGCAAGATTTCCATTGGAACCGCAAGTTTTAAATACATACGAAGCTATTTACACAAAATAGGGAAACTGTATCCCCGTGAACCAGTGACTGACGATAGCAAAGAAATGCGAGTTCCAGACACATGCGAATTCATTAAAGCAGATTCGAAGTTGGAAACAGTAGGTAAATAAAGTATACTTACTCCTGTGTAATCGGCATCTAACTGCAAAGGTTCCAAAATATACCGTGGGAAACCTATCTTATTACCCATAGCACTAATCTGTAATCAAGAGATATTAATAAGGAAAAATAGTCTTTTTATAAAAACTATACATAATATGTAAACTATACATTTATATATATATGTATATATATATATATATATATGTACATACAGTACCTATATAATTAAAAACCCATTAAGGGTGGGTGGGATTGGGGCCTCTGACTTTATCAAGAAAAGTCATAAGAAATGAGCTCCTGATGAACGGACATTTCTTTTAAAATTTGCCGGAAAATTGTTATTTTTTTTTCGGCATTGGTTATTCCATTTTTACGGCAAGAGTTTCTATATATATATATTTATGCATGCATCTATATATATGTATATATATATATATATATATATATATATATATATATATATATATATATATATATATATATATATGTATATATATATATATATATATATATATACATATATATTTATATATATATACATATATATATATATATATACATATATATATATACATATATATATATACATATATATATATACATATATATATATATACATATATATATATATACATATATATATATACATATATATATATACATATATATATATATATACATATACATATATATATATACATATATATATGTATATATATATACATATATACATATATATATATATATATATATATACATATATATATATATATATATACACATATATAGATGCATGCATAAATATATATATATAGAAACTCTTGCCGTAAAAATGGAATAACGAATGCCGATAAAGAGTAACAATTTTCCGGCAAATTCTAAAAGAAATGTCCGTACATCAGGAGCTCATTTCTTATGACTTTTCTTGACAAAGCCGGAGGTTATACATTCAATTACATTTATTGATTGGAATAGACCAGTTCATGTCTTGAAGGAATTAGAATTAGTTTTTAGTCAACAGATAGCGTCAATCAAATTTGAGATCAACACAACTTTTTCCTGAACTGTATGCATAACTGAAACGTTAATGCTCATATCTTGGTAACCCATGGTTCGATTTTCATGTAACTTGTTTTTCTATCTTTCAACTCATTCGTTTTTTCGCTCATTCCTTTTTTTATTTTGCTCAAGTGATTTACAAACTTAGTTTTAGCCAATTATAGGTGACTTGCAGTTACCTGTAGAGTAAATAGCATTTTAACACGGAAAATGTATACTTTATTACTGGAAGTGGTAAGGGAAGGGTGATCACAATTATCACCCAGGAAGCTTTGCCTGTTCCTTTCTAATTTCCCACAGTTTTTTAGTCAAGGAAAATCGTTTTTAGTTTGCGGGAGCAGTACTGCTTCTTAAGGCTGCTATGTACTAAGAAAAAAAAATCGTATTTCCCATTTCCTCTTCTTGCAGACTCTTGTGGTGGGAGGAGTCCAGTTGACAGTTCGAGAATTCCACCCCCCTTAGGATTGACATTTTGATGGATTGTAATGGCTCTCTCTCTAGAGGGGGGTTAAGCGCTGCCCCCAAATTGTTTATTTAAAATATATTTATGTCAACTATTTACAGGTACATAAATGCTGATAATCAAATAAAACTGGTATTGTCAGAGAGCCTGTACTTTTCTGCAAAGCGCTACAGGATTCCTTTTATAAATTTAGTCCACCGAAGGAATTTATGAGCGTTTAAAACACACTATACCAGATTTTTCCCCGAATCATTTAAATTTTAAAATATCAATTGCATTTTTATAAAAAAACGAAAAATGTACACAAATGTAAACTTTCTTTCTCTATGACGGAGTACAATTTTAAAAAAAAAATCTTTGAATCCAAGTCGGCAATCCGGGGACAAATTTTCTCCATAGGTTAACCTTGAGGCGAGCGAATACAACGGGGTTAGTACATAGCAGCCTTAAGCAAGACTGTTGTGTCGAGCGAATTATTTTTTGTGTGCTATCGGCTTGGCGGATCTAAGGAATTGTTGGTTTTAGAACTTTAGCTTGCTTTTTGCGCCATTTTTTTCTGATCTGAGCGAACACTTTAGGGTGGCCATATGCATGCAGGAAATCCTCAGGGAAAGAGTGCTGGATTTCCTTGAGGATTTCTTTAAGTGAACCTTCGCGCACACACGTGCAACACACGCGCACTTATTTCAATCGGGATTTCGGGCATTCTACAGTACGCCACCGGTATCAAGGCTTCCACACATGATGGGGAAATCCTTAAGGTTTGGACTTTGGACTCCTAAAGGACGACCTAAAGGATCCCTTAGTCAAAACCTAAAGGATTTCCTCTTTGTGTATGGGTACCTTTAGTTAACCTGCTGAAGGCAACAGCCCGAAAAAATTTCTTCAACACTTTCCCTTAAGATATGAGTCAAAATGATCCTACCTAACGGAAGGTAATTTTTCTTAATTGAAAATTAAGTTCGATTTAGATATTCAGCGAAACCTTATGAAAAATTACTAAAATACAAAAAATTATACCTTGAAGGAGTTTATATTTATCATTTCTTTCATGTTTCAGGCGATGTTCTGTTTATCATTTCATCACTTTAAGGTATCCGACTACGTTTAAAACTTCGATTTTGATGAAAATTCCTATTTTTTTATTCCCGTTTCTTAAAAAATGAAAATTCATGTCTCTAAATCTGCTTTTTTTTCAGTCATAAAAAATTAAATGAGAGCGATTTAAAGAAGAGCAAAAGCTGTCAATTACAATACGAGAGAAAATTTTAATTGTATTTTCTGAAGAACTTGTTGTTTATCAAAAATGTAAAAGACTATTGTGATAACTGAAAATATAATCATGATATATCTATGAAATTTTAAGGTAGGTTTTCCATAATACTGAGAACGCAATGAACGAGAGATTTGGCTCTAGGTCTATTATTTGTTGATTTGTAGCAGCATTTATAAAAAATTCTCACGAGAAATGACTGAATTCTTTTATACAATTGCATATAATCGCCTGTATTTCTTTTAGATATCAAAATATTGATTAGGTCATTGCACTGACGGGTGTGTTTACGTACATATGTTAAAAATAAATTAATGATACATGCATTATTATTATTTTTAATCCTTAAATCCTTATATTATCTTAAACCCTACCCACTTATATCAATTTTTCTTACCTTTTCTTCGCACATTACTTTCGTATCGTGGTCTAGCCATGTTTGTTTGTGAATGCCTTTGACGAAAGCCTCCTTTAAAGACGATATTAAGAATTTTATCTGAAAAAAGAATTCAAAGTTACATCTTTTGTTAACTTCATAAGAATCGAAACATAAAATATGCTAATATCTATGCATTATTATTATAATATAACTAATTATGTATCAAACATTGAAAAGCATGTCAGTTATATAATTTCAAGATAAAAAGAACTTTTTATGTACCACGTTTTTAAATTTTCTGTTGAATCATATAAACTTGACAATTCTATGTATTAATAAATACTTTTTAAAAATGTTTTTTATGAATTATCCCATCAACTTGAAAGAAAATGAAGTTAATTGGAAGTTATCTTGCGTTTAACTTTTCGTTCCCGTCCCGGCCGATAGATGGCTGCACCAGTCTACAAAGCAAAATTAACTGAAATTGAATTCAGTGCTGCTTAAAGAGGGCTAAAAGTATCAAAATAATGCATTGTCATCGCGTTCTGAGCTATTCTAAAAGTTTCAAATGTCTAGCTAGTCGGGAAGTTAGTTAAAAATCGATTGCAAGATGTGTAAGGGACAAACACACACACAAACAAACAAGAAAGCAAGTTAATAAAAACCTGGTAATAAAACTCTTTGTATAACCCAATGTCCAAAAAAACAATTTTTTATTTGGCACGCATCCATAACGCGTAAAAAGTTCTTGGGTAATCAACTTCATTTTAATGGTTTTTACCTTTGTTGATGATTCGATAATACCAAATCCTCAATAAGCTCAAATACATTTGAGCTTAGGGATTGCTTTTCAACAACAAACGCGTTGTTGTGTTGTTGTTGTGATTTACGCTTGCCTGGCTGGTACATGCCACACCGGGCTTCTTTTGTAGCCAGAGTGGAATGCAGCTCAGGTTTACAATGGCACCACAAGGATCGGAGTCGGACTTAGCTGTGTGCCACCTCAATTTTGACCGAACATCCCCAAGGAGGAGGACATCTGGAGGCTCGTACGTCCCATCCCCCCTCTGACCACATGGAAGGACTTTCCCGTCTACGGATTTAACGTACCCATATCTGGTATAAACGTAGGGGCATTAAAAGGAGCTCGTCGGAATGCGAACATATTATCCTCCGTCCGTGCTCCCCAATGCGCTACCACTTTGTTACCCCGGGCCTAGTGGTATCAAAATATTTTTTTATTTTACCCTGAAAGCATCGAAAATATTCTTTCATTTTTAAAAATTAGTCTGTAAACATTTAAACTAAAAATATTTGTTATTTTATGCATAATACTCCTTCGCTTTGGGGGTCACACTACCTTTGACTACACTGAAATGACCGTAAACATGATCAAATTCGAGCTACTGAAACTCCGATAATATTAATGTATATATATATATATATATATATATATATATATAAAATGTATATATATATATATATATATATATATATATATATATATATATATATATATATGTATGTATGTATGTATGTATGTATATATATATATATATATATATATATATATATATATATATATGTATGTATGTATGTATGTATGTATGTATGTATGTATGTATATATATATATATATATATATATATATATATATATATATATATATATATATATATATATATATATATATATATATATAATTTTTTTGTTTTATATATAAATTTCAATTCTTCAGTTATATTTTAAACAAAAATAGAACTTGCAAATCAATAAATAATTTTTAGATTTTATTTTTAAATGTACACATTACTAAAAAGGGAAAAAAATCATTGGATGTTTCGCGCATCATAAAATTAAGAAATATGCATACAGAAACTATTTTTTGGTCAAATTAAATTAATAATATACTCAAGTTTAATGTAAAACCAAAAAATATAGTTTGAATTGAAAAATTTAGATAAAATTAAAAAAAATTAAAATTTAACAATTTTTTAAAAACATTTTAAATTTGTAAAAAAATTTTTACATTTAATTTTTATTATTTTTGTTTTAGTATGTAAAGAAGCCTAAAATACAAATCCAATAAAAATTTTGTATATCTAGCACACGTAGTTTGGGAGTAACAGTGCGCGTAATCCAAAAATTTACATATATGAGACTAACGAAGTTAGAGTTGGAATATACATAGCCATGGCAACAGAGAAATACATAAACTCTCATAACTCGAGAAAGCTTTACATAGCTCTACAGAGCTTTACATAAACTCTCATAACTCGAGAAATAATGCGAATTTTTTTATGCGGTTTTTTGCATATTGTTCAGAAATGTCCCAAAAATCAGAATATAGCAAAAACCAAAAATCGATTTTTTGAAGTTTTAAAGGTTATGTGCTACCTTAATTTTGTATTGTACTTTGCTATGCTTCTGAATTTAGTATCGAACTGAAGGAACGTTTTTTAAAATCTGGAACTACGATGTAAAGTTTTGGAAGAATTTTGAAATATTTGTTGTATCTGTCTCCCTTTTTTGAGTTTATCTAGGATATGATTCTGCCATCAACAACTCTAAAAGCCTGTTCACATAAAATCCGTCATTTAAAGATTCCTTTGTCGCTGATTGGTTAAGTAGGTCAATGATTGGAATATGACTGGTTAAAAATTTTAACGCTGATGCTGACGGATTCTATGTGAACAGGCCCTAAATCTATGGACAACGAAGTAAAATAATGAAACTGGGATGCAACAAAATTCCAGTTACATACCGGAAAGAAAATCAATATTTCTCAAATGGTTTTCCCCTGCATTTAGCATCACAGACAACCAAATCGACAAAGTTTAATCAAACTGACGCATTAATATGAAAATTCGAGACATTTTAATCTCAAAATTAGAATAATGATCACCCAAAAATATTGGGTTACTCGGAAAAAGTTGACAGATTGCCAGATTTAGCGTGACTGCCGTTTAAACTTCATTCAAAGTGTTTTTAAGACTTTTATAATTAAAATTTTTAATTACGAGTTTTACAACTAATCTGGAAATACGGATTGGAAAAATAGTGGTTTCTGTTATATTAGAAAAACGTTAGCCAGTGAAATAGCTGAAAGTATCCCAAATATTATGTTAAGTGTGAGAAAATGTACGATTCACAATGCATTTCCGAAATATCAAAATACTAATTTATTTGAAAACTAAGAATTGTATCCCCAAGGTGATTTTCTGAGCATAAACGTAAGGGAATTGTAAGGGAATGCTTCTTGAATATAAATTGAGGCATTTAAAACAATTTTTTAGCACAACGAATATTTAAAAAATAACTTCTAAATGTTTATACTGTGATAAATTCAGAAAGCATAATGTCAGGGTACGAGAAGAAATAAATTAAACCTAATACAAACACCAGGTTAGATTTCTCAGGCCTGAGCAATTAGTCTGAAGAATTTTGAAACTTCATTATGTTTTTCATGAAATCAAATATAATAATTTTGGATGTGGTGATGGAACACGTAGAAATGAACCCCCCCCCCCCCCCAGGAGTACAATTGTGACCACAAACTTAAAAACAAACGCACAAAGTAAAATCTCACAAGTTAGTTTAGTCCTCGTGCAAAACACTACCCTAGTACTGTAAACCGTCCAACCAAATTCCCTCGAGTAAAATATGGTGGTGTATAGCGATTGCTTTAAAGGTAAGGCGTTTACATTTGATTGTCACAAAAGGGAGAATTTGGGTTTTAAATGTCTTTAAAATATAAATGTTGGGAATTTAAAAACAGGAGGGTCTGAAAGTATGCGACAGATGGAAACATCAACGTTCCAAACTTCCTAGAGCAGTGCTGAATGGGCCGTCTAACCTATTTTATTTGGACTATTATTGTCGTAGATTCATTACGATTGTAATGAACAACCTATTAGATGAACATTACCCTTTTCAGGGTACCTCACATTCCTAGATTTGTTGGGAATAACGAAACTTGGCCTATATTTATTATTTATAACTGCGTAAAATATTTACCACTATGTAGGTTTGGTTTACCATTAGTAATTTGGTTTTTTATCTCGGGCCTGGCCCTTCAGACGGGTCGGATTTTTTTTGAATTTCTCCATGGGTTAATGTCATAGTGTCAAGTTTAATGTGTTTGTTTCGATGTTCATGGAAAGAATAGTTAGTTGAAAGAGTTTTGCTATGTATAATTGTTAGCAAAGGTGTTTATAATTGTATACAAATGTCTAATGCAGTTATAGTTTGTATATGAGCTTATACAATTAGTTTATTGGCCTAGTTTCAATTGCTTGAGGTTTGTTTACATTTTTGAACACTTTTTATGTGCTTAATGGTTATGCTTATATTGTTTGTAAAGGTGCTATTTTTAGATTTAAAGTTAAGTTTATAATTCTGGTTTGCTGTTTATATTTCAAAGTAAATTTTGTATTTTACGTATTGGAAGTAGTCAACATGAGGTTCAGTGGTTAAAAGTTCCTATCAAACGACAAAAGAAACGAAAGTCAACAGAATTAATATTAAGAATAACATTTAATGAAAATAGAATGTGCTCTTAGTAAGAAGCACCCTTTCGAAGTGACAAAAATGTACTTAACGCGGGAATCGAAATGTTGAAATTCAATGCGCATGCGCGCTATACAGGAAGTGATCTATTTATAGAAATCTTGCGCTACAATTCACTACAGCAGCTGTTAGTAGAATTACATTGGGAACAGTTTATGATTAAAAATAAATAAAAAGAGTTAATATAATCGAAGGAGGAAAAGTCCGGAGATGATCAGACTGGAACACTCCGGAACACTGTGATAAATTGTAGTAATTGTATATATATGATTAATTGTAGTTATGGATGTATTTGAGGTTTTCTCGTGTATTGAGCTATGAGGCTTTTGAACTTTGCTGTTTTGAATTACGTAAGAAATGTAATTTAATTGTTGAAGTTTGTAAGCTATCGCACGTCTAGTCGTCAGTCATTACTTACCGTATACCTTCGGGAATGACCGGAATTACTTTTGGATTAAAAAAAAGGAGTACTTTCAAATTTTAAGCTTCATCAGAATAATGATCCAAAATATAAATTTCATATTTGTAGTGCGTGAACTTCATACAAATATTCAAGATGGAGCCAGTCCGATGGAGTTAAGTGCAAAACTTTTGCACTTAATCCAGATCGCAAACCTATTGAAAATATTTAGGATCATCTACGACATAGGATTGGTGAACTTGCTCTAATCGCAATTATCTTAAAGCAAACGTCGTTGCAGAATTGAGAAAAATATAGCCCAATCATGCTGTGAAAATATTGTGTGCCGAATCAAGTGAGATGTAATCATCCGTAAAGGATTTATTAGTCCAGCTGACGTGTTACTTTTTGTCAATCATTTTAAAGTGAAAAGTCGCATTCACTGTTCTATTTTTAAAGCTTTATAACTTTAGTTTAGTCCTGATAAGATAGTTTGTGTAATGGAAAAATTTGAAGTTTCATAGTTTTTCAATAAATGATAGTTTGTTGCATCCAACCACTTTATTGAATTTTTGCAAGCAAAGTTAGTCGACAATGAAGAAAAATGGGGTACATTCTTTTGAGCTAAAGTTACGATTGCGCTTCATTTGCGTATAGGCATTTTTAAACTAACATTAAAAAGATGAATAAAATAGCTTTAGGAAGAGCAACGCTTTTTGAACCATTTTACGATTTTGTCATTTCAAGACAAGCGATGTGAAGTAAAATTCAGTCCAAAGGAATGTCCAGTTGCAAAGTTTGTGAATGTTTAGGTCAGTGACGAATGTTTAGGCCAGGGGGTGTGCCAAGGGGCCCTGCCCCACCCAAAGAAATAGAAATTGCATTATGAATATGGAATTTGAATTATAAATATTTTTATCCGTTCAACTTGGGCCACCCCCAAGATTAAATCCTGAGTGCTCCACTAGTTTAGATATCAGAAGTTATGTCATCAATATTTAAAGTACAAGTTTATTTTCTTTATTCGAAAAAAGTTTAAACTTAAAAAGTTAATACTAAAAGTTTAAACTATAAGTATAAAGAAAATAACTATAGTTTAAACTAAAAGTTTAAACTATAGTTATTTTCTTTATTCGAAAAAGTAATATGAAATTCTATTTCCTAATCTGAGTTATACTTCATTTTCCATGTCTTCGTTGAATTCATCTTTCACGTAAAGGGAAGCGAGGGCCATTCCGAATCCTTCGGTGGCGATGTGCACGCACTCCTTCCATCTTGCGAAAAATGTTCTCTCCTCTGCCCGAACCGGCACCTCCCGCCTGAAGTCGTAGTAAAGCCGCCTGAAGTGGATGTCTAAGTAAGGCATATATTTCATCACAAATCGCCAGGTCAGATAGTTTATGGCAGTCCTAGAAATATTCATATTTATTAATTCCAGTCAAGATAAATACATATGTCGCAAGAAAAGTGGCACCGCAGTTGCGATCAGGAGTACATAGAGTTGAACTAATTGACTCACACGGACGTAGGCGTTGTCGGTTAGTTCAAGTCTATTGTACTCCTGATCGCAACTGCACGACACCGGATCGCTCGTGTGCGCCGAGCCTTAAGATTACGATACAGCTTGAACTAGCATTGGAAATGAAACCGTTGCAACTGCGCTCAGAGGGACAAATTGCGAGATAGAGGTGTGTAGCTTTTCGTGCACGATGGGGCACTTCAGACATCAGTGGCATAACCTCGAAATTGCCAGTTTTTGACTTGTGCCACTTTTCTTACCGGGATGCGATGTGTTGGGAAATCATTAAGTACATATTTTAATAACTTGTCCAGAACCCTTTGTTTGTTACTCGTTCCAGCAGGACGAATTTATTTTCTATTCTTTTATATATAAAACAGTTCCGTGACTTACTGACTGACATATAACGCACAGACCTAGTGATGCTACATCGATAACAAAACATCGATGTTTTGAAACATCGATATTCAATATTAAAACATCGATGCGAATAAAACATCGCCCAAAAACCATCGATGTTTTCGAACATCCATTTTTAAAAACTGGTTTAGTAATCTCTAACATTAATGTTACTTCCGTTAGTCGTGGGGGGAGGGGGTGATTTAATTTTACTATCTGATTGGGCAGGCACAAATGACAAAAACTTGGTTGCTTTGGGTTACATTGATGACTCAAAATTCTCGCTGTAAATACCGCCATGTTTCGCCTTCAAATGTCCAGATAAATTCGTGGTATTGCCAGAAGTTTTGAGGGACTTAAGGCAAATAATGCATTTCGCCAATTTGTCAGTGGTTTTCTAAAAATATTTCCATACGGTACTTTTGGGAGGCATCTTACTAGTAATATTAACGTCAACTTATATAAAACCAGAACAAAACAAAAACTTAAATGGATGCACTCGTGTATATACTATTTGTAAAATAAAACCCCATGAAAGGTTCTGGAGTGTCAGGAACATTCGAAGCCCTCTGATTGGTTCATTGGTTGTTAATTGCCATTTGTCTGTTTGCTAAGGAATCATTCCCCCTTTTGTATTCGTCCTTTTCAGAATTCAGACTTACATTTACTGAGTTTTAAATTATGCTACTTGGTAATTTTTTTTTATTATGGTACTTTTTCATTAAAAAAAAAATCGAGACAACGTAAAACATCGAGCACAAAACATCGATGTTAAAAAAACATCGGCTTCAATAAATCGATGTTTAAAACATCGACATCGATGTCGCATCCCTACACAGACCAAACCGCTGGAACTAAAGGGCTGAAATTTTGCATGGCGATTCTTCTTGTAGTGTTGGGGTGCACTAAGAAAGAGTTTTAAAAAATTCTTCTTAGATTTTTTAAAATCAAATTTGTAAGCTGTTTTTTGTAATTTTTTTAAAGTTTGTTTATTTAAAATAATAATTTTAGGGTTATAAAATTTATATCACGAGAAAGATCATAAAAAACCTTTAAAATGAAATCTTTTTCGAATCTTTACCTCCATTTTCTGATTTTTAGTGAATTTTTAAACATTAGTTTTTAGAATTGAATTTATTAAATCCTGATCACGTGGTTTCTTTTCTTTTTGTGATACTTTAAACTAATTTTGCGTCACGTGCATAACAACGAAATAGACAAAAATATTTTTTTTTCTTGCTAATGCGGCAGACGATTGCACATCATCCAAAATAATATTAAAATACAGTAAAATATGTGTTCCTCAAATTGTACTATATTAACTGTACTATATTCTTTAGTATGTTCTATTAGATTTAATTTCAATATTTTCTTTTACATTATTTTGTGTATAAAAATATCCGTTACGATTTTATATATATATATATATATATATATATATATATATATATATTGACATTAATTGCATACATTGACCGTTGTAATTAATTTGAATGTACTCCGTAGAGAAGCACGGGTATTCAGCTAGTTCTTCTATATATGAAAGGAAACTAAAGCATCATAACCACCTGCTTAACAAATATCGTCACCTAAAAAGTCCCCGGATGGTCTACTGGAGAGTAAGAGTACCTGTAAGAGTACCTGTAATGAGTTGGCAAGAAGGAGCCGGGTTCCTTTCCTGCCGGAATCCAGATACTTTTTGTATAAACACGATGTTTTAGCTTAACCCTTTAAGGGGCAATAGCCTCCACATTTGCATGGTGCAGATTTTTTTTATCGATTTTTTAACCTTAAGAATCTTGAAAATTTTTCCATTGAAAGGTTGCAAAATGTTTTTGCTTCTTTAAACTGATAACAGATGGCAGTACTAACCATTTTCTGCTCATTTAACTGGAATACATTGAATGCAAGTGAAAAAAAGAACTAGATATAGGCGTTTGCACTGTGCAAACGGCGCCCTTCAAAGGGTTAAAACAGCACTTAGATAACTTTCTGTTTGAAACTGCAGTCCCCAAAAGCCCCAAAGTTTTTCTAGTTACGCTACTAATGTTTAATTACACAGATGCTGATGCATCCCACATTTTCTCTACTTGGATTAGAGATTTTTGAAATCTAGGAACAAGGCCTTGAATTCTTCATTGGGATTTTTAAGCAGTTTCTAATGAACTGAGGCAAATTATAAAGTCCAGTAATCGCGCTAAGAGAGACCGCTTTTCCTTGCCAGGAAGTACCGTTCTTGGCGGATAAAGCTTAGCAGGCAAGACCAACGTAAAATCTAGCCGTGATTGAAAATTTGGATCGTAAAATTTAGGAAATCTATACTTATATATAAAGAGAGAGCGATTTTGTACGTGGAGGGTAATCTCCAGAACCACTGCACCTATTTGAAAAATTCTTTCTCTGTTTGAAAAGTACATTATTCCAGATGGACATAGGCTATATATTATGTATATCTGACCAGTAGAAATAAAGTCAGGGGCTTAATCCTAACAATCTCCATTGTTACCGCTACTGTCCTCTACCGCTTTTTGTGCCGAAGTCTTCAAAGATCCTTACCGTGGTGCTATCGCGGTGGGCTTCTGTTCTGACGCTAGCGGTTCGAAACTAGCCGTTCTCCGGCACGCTTTTTTCTTTTAAAAAATTAACTTTAATTATTAACTAACGTAATATTAATTTGAATACTATTTTAAGAATATTATTTTTAAAAAAAATTGAATATTTAAAAAAAAAACATTATTTACTATCCTTTTTTTATTTTTTTATTTTTATTTCACCTCTTAACCTCTTTCTATTAATTTGAATACTATTTTAGGTGCTTAAAATAATTAAGAAAACATTCTTTTCTTAAAATCCTTTTTTTTATTTTTGAATAAAACTACGGTCTCAAGCACACCTCTTTCTTTTAAAAAATTACTTTTTCTATTAATTTGAATACTATTTTAGGTGCTTAAAATAATTTAAAAAAACATAATTAAAAAAAGATAATTGTTCAGCCCGGATAAAGTCGGGACGGGCCGCTAGTAATTTCTATACCTAAAAGTACAGAATTTGAAACAAAATTTCCGATAGCTACATGCTACATGTAACTAGATAAGCTTTTGAGGTTATGTCTACAAAAGGATGTTTAAAGTTATGTGCTTTAGATGTTACATAATACATGTAGTCACTTGAATTTTCTTTAAAAATCTGATATTCTGAAAGAACAAAAAACGATTTAAGCAGAAAATTCTGTTAAGGCATGTGAAAATTCAATAATACATTAATTTTAGTGATGCAGCTCTAAGGCAAATACCTGCATGGTAATTTCATGCATGCAGCATGCGACTAAAAACTGTAAAGCTTATAAAATGTATTTCTTGGTGTAGAATGTTTAAATTTCACGATGAGGTCATATTATCTAATCCCTTCCCAGGTACATAAAGTTAACTGTTGAAAATTTAAAAATCTCATGAAAGGTATATAGTGTAAAAAAAATTATTTTTCTTAATCCTAGAAGCCCCAAAATATCCTCAATGAATATCAGTCAATATCTAATACAATACAAACTTTAAAAAATAAGTTATAATGGTCTTACTTAGGGGGTGTTCTGTTGAGCAAGAGAACCAAGTGCCTCAGATATTTTTCGCAGTGAACAACAAAACTGATATCTATCGTTTCTGTAGAGAGCCCAATATAGTCAAATATGTATTCAATCAGGACATTCCATTTTATCTGAAATACAAAATGGGTAAAGCAACAAATTAGTTCAATATAATTGTATATCTCTATATATAAAACAATTCCGTAATTGACTCACTGACATACAACGCACAGACCAAACCGCTGGGCCTAAAGGGCTGAAATTTTGCATGCCGATTCTTCTTATGGTGTAGGGGTGCACTAAGAAAGATTTTTGAAAAATCCTTCTTAGATTCTTTAAATTAAAATTTTAAACTCTTTTTGTAACTTTTTTTAAAGTTTGAATTTAAAATAATAATTTGAGGGTTATAAAATTTATATCACGAGAAAGATCATAAAAATTCATTTAAAATTAAATCTTTTTCGAACCTTTACCTCGATTTTCTGATTTTTGGTGAATTTTTAAAGATTAAATTTTAGAATTTAATTTATTAAATGCCGATCATGTGATTTCTTTCTCTGGTACTTTAAATAAATCTATCGTCACGTGCATAACAACTAAATAGACAAAAAAAATATTCTTCTTCTTTCTAATGCAGCAGACGATTGGATATTATCCAAAAAAAATAAATATCCCTTACGATATTTTTTATAAATATATATATATATATATATATTGCATCAATTGTATACATTGATCGTCGCATTTATTATAATTATATATATTTAATTTTTTTGGCATTAATTGCATACATTGACCGTTGTATTTAATTTGAATGTACTTCGTAGCGAAGCGAGGATTTTTAGCTAGTCATTTTATAAATATACACATGTACATAATATTTAGTGACTGCAATAGTCTCTCTAAAGAGCATAATTTGTATTTATTATGTAATATTGATAACAGTCGTCCATAATCAGCACTTATTTCCCTCTTAAAAGTTCCCTTTTGTTTAACATATTTGTGTACACAAAGCTGAAAATACGATAGCTGACCTGAATCAATGCAAACATAAATAATGATACACAAAATGTAAAATATTTTAATTTTAAAAGTATTGTAAGTTATCCTTTGTTTCACTTCAAATATTCAAGCATTTGCAAGAAACAAGAGATACTCAGTTCTTAGAGATGAAAAACGGAGCAGCCTTGTACTGAGAAAAAGCTCACCTTCTTCATAGAGTGTAGTTTGCAATTTTTCAGAGCAATTTTTCAAAAGCTTACATTTTCTTCTATTTTTTCATCTATTGGAATGACAAAAAAATAAAATGGATGGAAAAATCTTGATAAACAATCGAACCCACGAAAGACTAGTTTTGATAGTTACGGTTACAGTGATTTAACAGGGGTCAAATACTCAACGCAGAGCAAAGGATAATTGCCCTAAATTAATTCTGACCAATGGTTGCTTTTAATTTTTGTATGCCGCTCTACTCTTCTCTATCATAGTAGATTTTTACTTGAAATATTTCTCCACCGAAGTTCAAAGTTGCAGCAACATTTCTATAACCTGATTTTTTTTTAAGAAAGAGTGAATTTGTTTGTCTTACTTATACAAAATGTATCAACTTTGTAAGCACTAAGGTGCTAATGTTGTCACTTTGACACAGTTTCATTTCTGCCTTTCTTCAAATTAGCTAAAATTTCCAATATAACATCAGAACAATGGCTTGGCGAAGTTTAACAGATGTAGAAAAAATATAATAGATTTAATTAATATAAATTGGGGCATATTTGAAATCTCGAACTGAATATTTTAGATTATTCATCTATTTATATAAAACAGTTCAGTAACTTACTGACTCACTGACATACAACTCACAGATCAAACCGCTGGACATAAAGGGCTGAAATTCTGCATGACGATTCTTCTTATAGTGTAGGGGTGCACTTAGAAAGATTTTTGGAAAAATCTTCTTAGATTTTATAAAATTAAATTTTTAAGCTGTTTTAGTAACTTTTTTTAAGTTTGCATTAAAAATAATAATTTGAGGGTTATAAATTTATATCACGAGAAAGATCATAAAAATTCCTTTAAAACGAGATCTTTTTCAAATCTTTACCTCTATTTTCTGATTTTTGGTGAATTTGTAAAGATTAAATTATAGTATTTAATTTATTAAATGCTGATCACGTGATATCTTTTTCTGGTACTTTAAATAAATTTATCGTCACGTGCATAACAATGAAATAGACAAAAAAAATATTTTTTCTTCGTGCTAATGCGGCAGACGATTGGACATTATCCCAAAAAATATTAAAATACAATAAAATATATTATGTTCCTCAAACTGTACTATATTAACTCTACTATATTCTTTAGTATGTCGTATTGCATTTAATTTGAGTATTTTCTTCTACATTATTTTGTCTATAAAAATATCCCTTACGATTTTTTTATAAATATATATTGTTTTTTACATCAATTGTATACATTGATCGTCGTATTTATTATATATATATATATATATATATATATATATATATATATATATATATATATATATTCATTTATTTATTTATTTATTTATTTATTTGGCATTAACTGCATACATTGACCGTTGTATTTAATTTGAATGTACTCCGTAGCAAAGTGCGGGTTTTCACCTAGTCATTTTATAAAATGACTTATAGTAAAAAGCCAAGAATCTTACTGATATATGAGCCGCTCACGTGTCAAATCGGTTAAGTTCCATAAAACAAAAAGTGAAGAAAAGTGATAAAATAACAGACATTTAAAAAAAATCCACTGGAAAAAAAATTTAAATAAACATTGTAGAATGTATTATTGCAGATGAAGCTTTTTCCTGACGTTATACAAAATCCTTAAGATAGAGTATCCTTGGACTAATTAATTGTTATTATTATTACAATTTTTGCGGGACTAAAGGACTTAACTGATATGGAAAGTGAAAAATTAATCCAATTCAGTATTCAAATGATTTTTTAATACAGAAACAATTTAAATAATTGTTTAAGGGAACGGTGGATGTTAAAATTTATTTATTTTTATTTTTTATCATAGAGATACGAAATTTTGTACATGTATACATTTCACTAAGAATATATAGAATACCTTAAAAGAAATTTCCAATCTTATTATAATTTTAAGATTTTTTTAAAAATTTGAAATTTATAAAATAAATTTTAAAATGCTCCTTGCGACTTAAATTTTGTGATATGTCCTCAATTTTGTATTTTAATCACTTTAAATCGTATAACAAACAAAGCTGGGTATCAATTTCTTAATCCTTTGAATAGTTAATTGAGAGATTTTTTTCTGAATTCCATTCCGGTTTTCATCAAAATTTTGCCTTTTAATAAGTTATAAATCAAATTTAATTACCTTAATGAAGTCGAAATGTAAAATGCATACCCATTTTCTTTGTAAACAGTATCCGAATTCTTCCTTATCAATTCATGAATTTTGAACAAAAATTAAGTCGCATGGAGCATTTAAAATATCTAAAAAACCTTGAAAAATCTGTTTTGAGAAAAACAGATTTAAAGTTTATTACTACACTTACCCTTTATAAATTACTTTGTAGAAGCTTTATAAATGATTTTTTACTTGAAAAAACTATTTTGTGACTATTAACTTACAGAAATATATATATTTTACAATAACACAATCAATATTACGAGTACAATGAAGAGATTTGCTCAAATAATGGTCCACCGTTCCCTAATAATTCACGAGTACTTACTTCTGCAGCAGTTGGACTGTAATTGACTAATTTATTTTACTTTTTTTGTGATGCAATAACAATAAACGATTTACCGTTATTATCAAGTACTTTTTTGTGTTTGAATTGCATTACTGAAACGATTGACATTAAAGTAAGGACTTAAGTTTATTGGCTTTTGAAAAAGTGATTCATTATTGATTAAAGTGATTTATTATTCATCCTTATAAGTTTTGAAATGTAATATGAATGCAAAAATTTGGGGGTCAATGAAGTGTTTTTACACTAACATTTCAAAAGTTTTAAAAAATTGGATTTATCTATTTGGCTTGTGAATAGCTCTTATATCTAAGCTTGATCTTCTTACGTTTCAAGTAAGAACCTACAAATCTGTAATCTGTAATATTACCTTATTTAAAGTATACATGGACAATCCTTGTTATTTATCTTTTAAATAGCATTTTACTAGAGAATGCTGGAGTAACTTTTCTAGGATGAGTAACTTACCTCTGGGATCATATCTTCTAGAACTGTCACATTGATTTTATTGAAAACAAAATCATCTTCGATTTGACTTGTATCATTTATTGAATCGAAAGGATCATCTTGAGAGATCTAGGAATAAAGTTAAAAAACACGGATAAGAAAATTATTTGAAGCTTTATTTAAATAGTATACGTCATAGGTCGTTTTAGCGAATATTAACCCCAAGAAATAATCTAATATTTGAAGTCTTGTTTAAAATGCAAAATTCTAGATAACAATAAGATTTAGCTCTTGCCATTTCTAATGTCTAACTATCATAATATTCGATATTAAATTTTTTCTTCGACTAATAACTAGATTATAATCTTCAACGATGACAGAAATACATTCATAATATATCCCTAATATGCTGGTAAAAGGTGATATTTTATCTAATTTTTTATAAGTTAAAAACATAACGAAACTGTTCTCTGGTTCAAAAGTGAAAGTCAAAAGAAGTGGAATTATTCGGAAACTCTGTATGAATAACTGCTCGTTTCTGCTATCATTAGCAATGCTCTTGGGCAATCAGTTCTGTGATCATTCTCATTTCTAACTGAAATTGAATCTAGATATACCGTATAACAGAAGAATTAGTTTGTTGGAAGACCTTGAGCATCAGTTCCCGTCTAATAGCTTTCTGCCGATATTTCATTTTGGTGTCTCAGAACAAACTGGATAAAGACGTTTAACTAAATAAATGTTAAACTAACTTCAGTATGATGGCTAATAAACATTCACTCTAAATGAATCTGCCAAGCTCTGGGATTCCGAATTACCAATGGCATGACCATAACTATCGAAATACATCACCATTTCGAATTATTCATTGTAGACATAGAGAGAACGCAACGGCACACCTGCTGTTCTCAGCGGCGGGTAATACTGCCATTAATTTCGACTGATAGATAGAAATTAGACATAATCGATGTCAGTATGTGATTATCCGTTCAGTTGCTTCTATAATCATGAATAAGTTATGAATTAATGTACGCATGGTTACAGCCATTTTAAGGAAAATGATGATATTTTATTTCTGAATAGCTGTTTTAGGTTGAAACCGTGAGGTTAGTATATTGTATTGCTTTTCCCAAATAGTAGATATTCGTTTTTCTGAAGTTCAAGAAAGATGGAGGATGTTCAAATGTACTTCCATAGCTATCCTTAATGAAATTATAGAGAAGGGATCAAGTGACTTTGAGTTCATGGGATTTATGCTCAGCAGAATTACGAATGCACAAGTTATTTAGAAACAAATGTTATTTTTTAAAAATCTGAAAAGGTAGTCTATTCCAGTAATTTGAAATTTTAGCTCGCAAAACATTGTAAATTAATCAAATACCTGTGAAAATACATGAATATACTTGAAACCAGTCCCCGCACGTAAAAAAAAATACTGTTTAGCATTTTATGCATCTACTTTGTAGAAAAGTAGATGCATAAAATGTTTCACCTTTGTAGATGCATAAAAAGTTTCACCTTTCTAGAAAGGGTGAAACTTTTTTCTTGACACAGTGTGATTAATGTAAATATTTGATTATATCGTAGTTAGAGCTTGAAGCTCGAAAAGTTTAAGCTGTCATTTAAAACAAAATCGTATTTATACAAGTATTTGGAAAACTATTATTTCTTTTATCAAAATCTTTGCGAGAAATCCTCTAACTTTAATGAAACAATGTAGCAAACTTATTTTATTCGCTTTTGTGAACTTTTAATGAAAATGAGTTATTCCTTTGATCCAATCTCTCTAAAAGACGGAAGTAAATGAAGCATCTAAGCCTACGACTTAAATGGATTTCTCTTTGAAGGCTATACAGATTATGTACCGAGAGACTTGGGTAAAAAAAGTGTACTTTTTGATTGAAATACGTTCTGCATTAAACTAAGTCTGTTTACGTCTACTTTAATGCTATGAGAGCAAAAGGGTATTGAAATTTACACTTTTATAGAAGAAAAGACGTGATTTTTTTAAAAAGGAAAATATTGAAGAGTCTAAAGATGAACCTTATTTACTTTTTGCTGGCATGTTTTTTAATGTCAGTTTTCTATCGGCTGAAGTTTATACGCCCTTAACAATTATTCTGTAAGTTTAATTTTTCCATTAGAAGTCTTTAGTTTGTTAATGAAATTTTTCATTGTACTCAATTGCTGTTCTATGGCCAGTACCTAGTTAGTTCATCTGAAGTCTATTTAACATTTATTAATCTAGTTTTTTCAGTATTTCAGTCTGCTCTAAATCACTATTAAGATTTTAAAAGATATTTCATGTGTGACAAATTTAATGTTTTAAAAGGATATACACAACAGCTAAGTCACTATGACCACCTGACAATTTTATGAAAATGAGCTATGACGTCACGTTATTACTGCTAGAGGGTGAGATCGGTATAAATAGAGAAGATTGGGCTAAGAAGCAAAAAAGCAGGTCTCGACATAAACCACGTAGTCGTCAATGGCTACTTGATGCTCGACTTGTCCAGACTTGTTCCCAGTTTCCAGACTTGTCCATTCCAACAGAAGGACAACAGTAAATGAATTTACAGCTAATCTTGACTAGGAACTACTATGGCCAATGAACTTATTGTACGCTGATATTATCGCATATGAAAACCGATGGCCTGTTCGAAAGCCTTTGCTGTCTGCATCTAATAAGATAAATTGTTTCCAGTGCACACAGGATCTCAAGGATAGATTAGTAACTGATATGAGGTGTGATGTTGTCCGACGAATCACTTCTCAACTACATAAAACAGATGACAAAGTGCAAATATGGAGGTAATTGAACGAAAGCATGGATCATTGCTGCATGACTTCAAGCTAACGGATGCAATGTTAGGGTTTATGAGGTGTATTTCTGGCATTTCTTGGGCCCTTTAATTCATATTGAAGAACGTCGGAATACCAAAAGGCATTTAAATATGGTAAGTAGGTAGGCATCAATTTTTGATCTGATACAGTCAAGACTTCTACTCAAAGAAATACTGCAGTCTCATACAAGTAATTGTATCAACAATTATGAGTTTGAGGCTTTTGCCTATATAACTAATGTCTGAAAATACCAGCAATTAGACTCTTGTCTTAGTTCCGTTCTTGTAACTTAAGTATTTAATTGACTGCAGATTCAAAGTCTACATATTTTCGAATAAAAATCTATTCACTTAAATTATTTATATTTTGTAGTTTCTGAAAACTAAGTACCTCAGACATTAGCCGTTTCACCTAGCGTTTTCATTTAGGATTAAGTTTTATTCAACACTACTGTATTCAATATCACTTGAGCGAAATTACTTCTAAAACTATGTTGATATTTACTGTGCAAATACATTTTCCTTTACTTTCATACATACTTACGAAATACGAGTATCAATGATGATAAAACATCTCATTCCAAATGACGCAAAATTCGTATTTGAAAGACCTTTATAACACTTCTATAGAGACTTCGCTCAATGCAAAGCTTAGCAATGCCGTCACTCAGAAAGCGATCCTCGCATCTATTCCCCATTCCATTACTGTTTCTCAATAATAATTCTTAATTCTTTTCTTCTTATTCAAAACATATCCGGTTAAAGAGAAGGAAACAGATGGAGATATCTCATGCAATCATCATTTACTTTCAAAGAGAGATGATAAAATGTATCGCAAACATATCCTTCAAAATATTTTTATGGCGTTAAAAATCTTGCAGATCATTGTTGAAAGTATCATAAACAACACTATCTTGGACTGGTGTTTATTATCTAGAAAGGACTAAAACAAACATAATGGGGTTTATGTGTTACCGAGAAGAATACAAAATAATAACAGAGGAAATAAAGCTTTTTCGTATAAACAAAGGAATTTTTTTAACACTCCACATTTGATTCGCGAACATTAATGCCCTTTTTGATTCTGTGTGTTTAATGCTACGCGGTGGAAAACTAACGCATTCGGATGCATCCTCACATATACATTAAGTACTTTCTTTCGTTTTTGCTTGCTTATTGTGTTTCCCTGTATATAAATATAGTTATGTTTGTTCATTATGTCATTTCATAGATATAGTTGTGTTTGCTGCTCATGCTTTTGAATAGAAGTTTGATTTATGCAGGTTCTAAAATAAATTATTAATATATTTTTCGGATCGTAAGACGCACCTCAAATTTATGGGAAGATTTTTAAAGAAGAATATTTTGCATTTTGTGAGGTGTATAAAGGTATTTTCAATTTCTTACTTAATAAAGATAACACAAATAATGTAAATAATTCGACACGAAACAATGCGTATAAAGAGGGCATACATAGACAGGCAAACAAAATAACAGAAAACCTACTCAAAGTTGAAAAATTTTAACTTTTCAATAAAAGATTGCGCAGTTGCAACAAATCCCCATACTGAAAACAGACAAATATAACTAAAAGTAAATAATTCAACAAAGCAAGATAATTATTAGCAGGAAGAATGCAGACAAAAATAAACCGAAATCACGCACTTAGGGCACCATAATGCAAGATTATGTACCAGTAAAGAAACTAACCATATAACGAGGCAACCGACCAGTCAGTTGTCTCGTTATGTGGTTTAGTTTCTTTACTGCAAATATATATAATATATATAATAAATACGTATATATAATACAGGGTCATCGAAGAAGGTGTCCATGATTTTAATTGTGCATACCGGGAACAACAATCGACAGATCGGATTTTGCGCAGCAGCAGATGATATCTTAACTCTGGGAGTTTTATTTTTCCACGTCATAGTGACCATGATTGCTCTGGGGGGCAAGCGCCGACGCTGTGACGTCGCGCTTCCTCCTACATGAGGTTTGACGTTGGATAGGACATGAAAAACATCGTGTACAATGAGTAGATCCGGGACTACGCCATTTATCGGCCACGATCACTGCTGCAATGGCGACTTCTCCTGCTATGTTCGAGCGTTCCTGGATGGAGATCGACTACCTCCTAGATGTGTGCCGAGCAACGAGGGGTGCTCGTATCGAAACCTACTAGGTGATGTCCAAAACTTGATTCCTTTCTGTATCTTTAGGTGAAAATATAAACATCATGAGTTTTAATATATGGTTCTTTATTTCACGTTGCAATCGCGGGTACCATTTTCGATGAACCTGTATATTGTACCGTAGTCAATAATAAGACAAGTCTTTCGCTTCAATTACTTTACTACGATACGTCAAACATACTACAACTACAACATTTAAAGCAAGTATGTACAGAGAGTTAGAATATATAGTTAGATCATCAGGTTGGCTTCGGGTTCAAAGACAGGTCCGGCCTATAAGGCCTCTGACCAGGAGAGCTCCGTCTCTCTGGCACTCAATAACAGATATCTCTCTGCTCGTGGATTCTTGTCGTCTGTCTTTATACTGTCGGCGAACTCAAAGGGATTTTTCTGGTGTTTGAACTGCTGGTAAGTGTTCGAAGTTTTTGGAATTCCAACCGTCATTATAGTGTCAAAATCTAAAGAGTCCTCGAACCACTCTGGGATTTATGCGTTCTATAACGTCAAAACCGCACATTACAAGAACTTTATGGCCTCTTATCCAAGAGTTTATGAGACCGCCCATATCAACCGTTCGCAGATAGATGACATGTTGAGAGGTAGGAAAGGAGCATTCCATACTTATATAAGTACTAATTGCGTTTAGTAACTGAGGCAATGTCACAATATTAATAAAATATTAATTTCATTTTAATGTTACCTTTGGACCATGAAACGCACCTCAATTTTAAGTCGATTTTTTTATGCTAAAAGGTGATTCTTTTGGTCTGAAAACTGCGGTACTTCACGGCCCATCAATTTCTTCTGTGAATTACTTTTTCTTAAGTTGTCGCCCACATAGTATAGAGGTTAATATTTTGAGCTTCCACGCAGTAGGCTTGGGTTCAAATCCCGAATTAGGTTTAGTCATTACAGTGTCGTCCCCCTTATAGGGATCAACGCTGGCTCACCTAAAATGGTGCTCCCATAGTTGAGTGTTCAGCAGATCTTCATGGACCAATGTCAGAAGAAATACCACCTACCGTTAGAAGACAAGTGCTTGCCGCATTTTTTGGGGGGAAAACCCCCAACTTTTTCTGAAATTTTTCGGAATAATAATAATTTATTGGATAATCGAACTTAAATTAGGAAGTTTGTAAGTGCTATGCGAAAGGCATTCCACGATTTTCCCAATTTTGGTCGTGGCCTGTCTCGTACATCTTTGTCAACGTTTTGCATTGAATCAAACATCATCCTGTTTTATGTTTTCGTTTAGTGGAACAACAAGCTTAAAAAAATCATAAAATTTCATATAAGCCTGTAGGAGAATCCCAATGACAGTCAAAATCTGGGTTCAATCTGGGGTCAAAACCTGGTTATAACTTGAAATTCTAAATTACACAAGAAGTGTACGCTTGAAACCTGGAGAGCAATGCATACTTACATTGGCGAACTCAACTTCAAATTCCAGCATTTCCTCGATATCTTTCTTGGCGTCCGATTCTTGCACTCCTAACAATCTCACGGTTTCAAAAATAAGATTCTTGTAAGAAAGCACGTATCGAACGTAGTCAGGATCTGAAGTGTTGAGGAAGTACTGCGGGTTTAGAAAGGGACCACCAGCATTTATCTGTAGAGAAAAAAACATCCGTGGTTATGTGTACGAAGAGAACCTAAAGATTGCTAAGACACAATAGAGCCAGATCGTGTTTACACAAACTTAACACTTATGTACAATATAAATAAGACATGGGCCCGGGGTAACTTAGAGGTAGATCATCGGCTTTCGGCAATGAGGGTACTCAGTTCGATTCCCGACAAGCACCATTCAACACCTCCGTGTGTAGGCCGGCTATGGGCACGTTAAATACGCAGATCGGAAAGTCCCTCTGGGAGGTCAGAGAGGGTGGGAGACAGTACAATACCCTAGTTGCCGCTCCTGGGGGGGGGTGCTCGGTCAAAATTGAGGTGGCACCTGGTTCAACCGGACTCCGACCCTTGTGGCCGCACACCTCAGACTTTCATGCTGAGGGGTGTGGCAACAAGGCCCTGGCAGGAAAGCCACAAGGTCACAGGGTCCGAAAGTATTCTAGTCCAGGTCCAGCCTACATGGACCTGGGCTGGAATACTTCCGGCCAGGGTGAAATAGAAACGACAACGACATAAATGAGACGCGTCGCATACACATCAGGGACCTTTGAAATATGAGGCCCAGAGCAGTAAGTCCTCTCGTAACGAAATTCAGAACTTAAATATATGACAATGTATTCTCCTCTACGAGGAGAGTCTGGGATGGTTTGGGGGGGGGGGCTATCAACTTACTTGAAACATCAAGGCCTAAATTTTTTTTCAGTAATATGTAGATCAAGCAACTTTCTGTTTATTATTCAAAACTCTACTTGCAACTGTTTCCCCTAAAGGCAGGGATTTTCCAGTGAGACAGTTTGTTACAGGAGACCGTCAAAAAAATTTTCCCACCTGGAGTAAAAATATTTTTGGGGTTTTCTAAAAGGTCCTGGTATAAATCCTATTGGGGGTACTAGTTTATGTTAATGGGGGTTATATTATGTTAGTTTATGTTAATATACTAGTTTATGCCTGGGTACTAGTTTATGTTAACTAGTTTATGCTAATGATAAGCAATAAAATAGAGATAAGATATAAAATAAACTATACCATCTATTTTTACATTATTTAGACCTTAAATAAATATTAGGTTGGCCAAAAGGTTCGTTCGATTTTCAGTAAGATGGCTCTAGTAGCGTTTAGTTGCCTTTAACGTCATTTGGAACAATTTTGTTAGATTGTGTTATGGCAACTCTCATATCAGCGAGTATTCAAAACAAAAACTCTCAAAAATTGATGAATTTTTTTTTAGTCATTTTAACACTGAATATGGAAGAAAACGAGCACCATTTTTGACAATTATGCTTTATTATTTCGAGAGAGACAAGAACGCAACTAAAGCGCATAAAAAAAAATTGTGCAGTGTAAGTTTTGGGTAGATGGAACGATGAAGTTGCTTGAAAGATGGAAGAAGGTAGCGAAACAAGACGGTGAGCATTTTCTTCGTTAAAGTTATTGGTGAAAATCAAAAATGGGCGGCATATTTTTACTTAAAAACTGAATGAACGTTTTGGCCAACCTAATACATACCTTCATAAGCTAAAACCATCAATGGTACTACCGAGTCTGTAAATTGAAAGAGAAGAAAGATTCTACGTGCATATTAGTTGTTTGTTTTAAATAATTCTGTGACTGAGACAGTTGTTTATCCCATCTAAATTAAAGGACTTAATGATTCTAACTTAGTTACTAATTTTTTTTTCAGACTTTGTAGATTATAGTTGGAGATTTAATATCTCCTTACTCTTTCATGTAAGCGATATGTATAGAAAGTGAAATCGAGATAATAGTTTTTCGCCTGTGAATATTCTAAAATACTTATTTACACAAAACCATTCTAGAAATAAGAAAAAGTTTAAAAAAAAATTCTTCCTTCTAAAAGTTCCTCAATTGAATTTGGGATTCTAAAATCCATTTTAAATAACAATAGTTAGTAATAAATTCTTGTTAAAAGTATGGTATACATTTTTATTTTTATTTTCAATATGTTTATTCAACGGTAAGCGAATTTTAATCTTTTCTAATTCAGATTTGAAGAACGTTTCACATATTATTTCGGAATAAAAAATGAATATTAATTTTTTTCTAGATTAAATATTTCCCTAAACAAAAAATATGAGCCCTTTTCTTCATCATTCATTATCTTAAACTAAGATGATGAATGACAATTAATTGTATAGCCGAGAATAGACAATTTAAGATTGAATATTTTAAAGAAAATCCGTTTATCTAAAAGGAAAAAAAAATGAATAACGTAAGCTTAAGAGGATTACTTTTGTCTCTTTAAAATTCGAATTATTAAAATATGAATTAATTTCTTTTAGGATTAAAGCATTCACGAGAAAATACAGATTTAATGATCTAAATTGATTCTAAAAATTGCTCCTTTTTTTCAAAGTAAAGTTAATCCTTTGGCTTTCTTATTGATAAGAAATACGTCCGCATATAAATGAAATATAAACAAATATTAATCTTCCAAATATTATTCATGTTATATGAAATAATTAAGTTATATTTGTAAAATTTTATTTAAAAATAGCGATTAGAAACTTTATAAATCTATTACAGTTTAAGTATTATAAATTTTTGTAAACTTTTTTCAACATTTATCATTAAAAGTCGTAAAAGCAATGCCCTAGGCATACTTTTAAGAGTAAAGGTACCTTTGAAAGCAGTAAAAATAAATGGAACTGAATTCCTTCAAAGCAGATACATTCACCGCTGTGGTATTTTCGATTATCTATTGAGTATTACTAAATCGAAAAATAGTGGTATTTAAAAAGTTGTCGCAGCTACTGTCGCTAGATAGCAATTTTGAAGAACTATTTTATTTCAGAAACAATGACGCAGATTCTGTTATGGACCTTCACTGTAAGGCGAGTTAAAATAATGACACCAAAGAATCGTTCCAAATTCTTTTACGCTCTCCGTATAATTATCTGATCATAAAAAAAGAAAAAGAAAAAAAAGGGAAAGAAACGAGTAAAGTCGAAAAAGAAGTAGGAAAACAAAAACGAGGTCCAACTTCTAAACCAAAACCACGGAGGTGGATCTAGTGAAAAGCATTCTTCCCGAAAGTGTAGAGACCAAGCTCCAAGAAAGAGAGAAGAAGCGGCAAGAACGTTCCCAACAAGAACATCATGATCAGGAGCTAACTTAAGGTAAACATAACCACACAGACAGAGGACACCTCACAAACAAGGTAAAAAAACAGAAGCCTTAATCGGAATACACAAAATAATTTAGGGCCTGAGTCTAGGGGAAGACAAGACTAGAGAGACCAACGAGGAATCAGAAAATCTCAGGCTGTTCTACGACAAAGTCCAGAGAGCTTTTGTAACTCAAAGGGAAATGCCACCACTGGTGGATCAAACTGTTTGGCCTCTCCAGACAACCAGGGAAAGGATTCAAAAATCATTCTGTCAAGCCCAGAGGAGGGCTTGGGGCTATTTTGGCGAGGCCAGCACTTCCGATCCTCGTTTTAATTAATAAAGGTATGAGGTGTTGGGGACCTCTAATTTTGGCAGTTTTATTCTAGTTCGTATGTTTCCGAGACACACTTTTTCTGGAAACCTCGACCTTATAATGGTTCACCACAGCCGATTTTGTCAGTTTTTGCTGATTTTTTGTTTGTTAAGGGAATATTGAGCACCCATTTCATCGGAATGCATCCACTTATGTAATCGATTGAAAAAATAAATCTTCGTTAAAGTCCCTGTTCTACTATTGTTCTAGAGGTCTTTCCGATACCTGAGGAAAAATAAGGCATTCCCCACCGCAATGTCACCGGCAGACAAACCGAGTTCTCTTCTGACGAGTTTCCTTCAACGGAAGGGTACCACTGCCCCTTGGAGAAAGGGGAAGTACCACGATTCATTAAGGTCTAAACCGAACGGGCAAGGAAATCAACATTTAGATCCAGTGGACACAACGCGAAGAAGAGTCTCGTGGTAACATCGTGGTGATGTGACCAGGATTCGAACCTGGGGAATTCAACGAATGCTGTTACAACAACAGAGGAACAAAATTAGTTGAACAATAGGACACTGTTATTGCATATATAAAAACACCCGCATATACACTTAACTCAGGTAATCAGGTTCACTAATTACCTTAGTAAATAAACTCCATGACAAATAAGGGGATAGGGCCTATTACGACTAAATATTTGAAGGCATTCATAATTCCTAGGATCATAGATAGGGAAATTTATCAGTATATTACCCTAATACTTAATTTCCACGTAATTCCAAAATGCTATTCCCTTTCTACTTTCCCTTTTACATACTTCCTTTACGCAGGATTTTTGAATTTTATCCATCATTCTTCGTTGGGTGAGGATTAAAATATAATGAAAACTTTTCTCAGCATGTGCTCTATTCAAATAACAAGACATGTAATTTCAGATACATATATTCTGCGAGATTGGCCATCACTTTTATCCTCCTAGGCAAGAAATAAATTGAACTACTCTTGGGGCCTCATTTGCTCCGTATTACTATAATGACCATGTCATATCACTATATTACGGTTAATTTTCTTCTATATCATATGTTACCTTTCCATGTCTTAAGACACTCCGTTTACGTTTTTCTTGATGTTCGCGTTTAGTAAATTTTGATCGCAGTATCTCCCTTTTTTGTGTGAAGTTTTAATATATAAGGATTAGATTTCTTAGGTATACAGCTTAGTTAACCTAAAAATAATATAAACATAAAACTCATGTAAAAAAAAGTGTTTTAAATGTTACACTTGTCTTTTTTAGAATAAAACTGCCCCTGAAAGTGACCTGATAATCCATTTTGAAGCCAATCTGCCTAAGTATTGAGTCAAAAATTGTCCAATATTAGAAAATGTAACCCATATATACACTGAGCAGTTACACTCTACTGAATTATAAAAAAATTATTAAACTATACAGGAATTGTTGCAAAATAGGGATTTGTTTAGGAATAATTATTTATTGTCCATGAGCTATCAAAAGGGTTTATCACGCGAATGATCTATTTAGAACGCATATTTTTTTTAATAGCACAACTGCTTATGAAATTCCTGGGTGATTAAACCAACATCGGTATATCAATATATATTTATAGGTCTTTAAGCAGTAGGCACTTTCAGGCGATAAGTTAATTTATCAGAGCTATCTAGGCTCTAATTTTCTGTGGCCGACGTAACGAATTATAGCAAAAAGCAGTAGAATATAGTCAAACAATAACAAACCAATAAAATAAGGTTAATATAAAAATTAACAATTAACTTGTAAAAATTGTTATTTTAGAAAAAAAATTAACAAAAGAAGTAAGAGGTGAAATTTTCCAGAAACTTTCTTAAAAACATCAGGTAGATAACAAATGAGTAGTAAATTTTGGTGACTATTTTTGCAGGCCTGACTGAAAGTTACGACAAATCTTTTACAACCATTACGAGGTTTTAAAATGCGATGCCATTTTAAACTTTAAATAAATGTTTGTTAAATGCAATTAATATATAATTTCAGTAAATTAAAAAAAACGTGTTAACTATTAAACTGGAGTAGGTGCATGAACGTAGCACCCCGATGCTCGACAAAAATTAACTATTATGAATGCTTATCTGCCTACGTTCAAAGCATATTTTTCGAAAAATATACATTACTGATTAATTAAATATACTTTTTCTTCAAACGGGATATAACACCATGAAAACAAATATAATTCTAATAAAAGTTTTTAATAATTTTTTTAATGTAATTTTTTTTATAAAATTTTAGAAAAAAATAATGGTTTACACCAGACATACTATACTCAATTCAGCTAATTACATTTTGATTTTCTTTATATTGTATACTACTGTGACATTTGCCTGTTTTATAAACTAAAAGTTTTATATTTCTGAAAACCACTCAAATACAGTGGAACCTCGCTTAACGAACACCTCGCATAACGAGTATTTCGCTTAAGGAGCAAAATAAATCGTTAAAAAATGGCTCGCTTAACGAGCAACATTTCGCATAACGAGTGACGTGGAAGGAAGTCCCCTCTTCACGTCAGTCGGATCTTCACATCACCAGGATCATCAACGGCCGAAAAATAAGTTTTTAAGGGTAGTCATGGATGGTTCGAGAAGCAAATATCATGGGACTGGAGGATAACAATGATATTGAGGAGCTTGTGGAAGAGCACAACCAAGAGCTCTCCACCGAACAGCTATTAGAATTGCAGTGTCTTTCACAGCAAGCAGTTGTAGAGCAGAGTTTGTCAGTGGAGAAGGACCAAGAAACAATTTTCTGGCGCAATAAAAGAAACGATGAAAGCGTGGGAAACTGTTGCATCGTAAGTTACGAAGCATCACCCCGATAAGACGGTGGCTATGCGCGCTATAAATTTATTCAGTGACAATGCGGTGACACATTTTCAGCAAATTTTGAAGAGCCGAGAAAAACAAATGTCGCTAGACAGCTTCCTAGTAAAAAAATTAGATATGCGTCATAAATTCGTAAATAATAGACTACATATGGATGATTTTGCTCCTTAAGAATTTATTCATAAGTAATTTTCTTTAAATAATAAACGTTACTTCTAAAAAATTTTGAGTATTTTTTGGCATGGAACGCATTATCGTATTTTACATCAATTTATATGGGAAAAATTTTTTCGCTTAACGAGTATTACGTGTAAGACTCTAGAACGAATTATGCTCGTTATGCGAGGTTCCACTGTATATCAAAATGTGTAGAAAAACTCAGATTTTTTTTTATAAAAAAATTTTCTTTTATGTAGAGGTACCTGTAAAATGATTAAATTAACACTTTTTTCTAAAATTTTATAAAAAAATTACATTTAAAAAAATTATTAAAACTTTTATTAGAATTATATTTGTTTTCATGGTGTTATATCCCGTTTGAGAAAAAAAGTATATTTAATTAATCAGTAATATATATTTTTCGAAAAATATGCTTTGAACGTAGGCAGATAAGCATTCATAATAGTTCATTTTTGTCGAGCTTCGGGGTGCTACGTTCATGCACCTACTCCAGTTTAATAGTTATGTGTTAATAGTTATGTGTATTTAGTTAAAAAAATAGTTAATAACGTGTAAATCATTGTTATAAAATTTTCTTGAAATATACCGGGTGCGTCATAAATTCGTGCAAACTTCAAAAATTCATAATAAAAGAAATAATGCTCGGAAAATTTTTCTGTTTGCGCCAATATGATCAGAGGGATTTTGGATTTTTTTTCATGTAAAAAAAAAAAAAAAAGTTTCTAAAAGTATCCGAAAGAGGGCGCTCACACGTCCTACTGAGACGTTTTATGCAAATCAGGCTATCAATAAAACACCTGGTTGGAAATGGACTGGCCATTCTACAGACAGTCGCTGCCATCGATGGCAACATGCTACACTCCGCTGTAATGGGCGTAGTGACGCGCCTCACTTGCCTATTACCTTGTGCTGGTGGTAATGTTGAACATCTATTACTTTAAAATAAATGCACAGTCTCGTGTTATTGTGATATGTTTGATTTTCTGTTTGTGTTTGCCTGATTTGCATAAAACGTCTCAGTATGACGTGTGAGCGCCCTCTTTCGGTTACTTTTGGAAACTTTTTTTTTTTTACATGGAAAAAAATCCAAAATCCCTCTGATCATATTGGCGCAAACAGAAAATTATTCTGAGCATTATTTCTTTTATTATGAATTTTTAAAGTTTGCACGAATTTATGACGCATCCGGTATTTAAAATTTTTAAGAAATTAGCTTTCGTATACAAAAATAACTGAAAAATAAGTTTTCTAGAAAATTCACTTGAAGATTCTACTTCTAGTCTTTAAAGCATCAAGTCTGGCTAATCAAAGTAGCCATATCTTTTCTTCGGATAGTCATACGAATAAAAATTAAGCAATTTTAGAATCCTAAAAGATTGTATTTTCAAATGAAACAATAAATAATAATAATAATAATAAACTCACAATTTTCCACCAAAACAGTCCTTTCAACGCAGATAGATAAGTGAATAAAATAATGAGAAAATCTGGGAAAATCATTACTGATATCTCTTCAGTATGGTGTTAGGCCATGATCTACTCTAATTACAACTTATATTTTGCATGGGATGGAAGCAGATAAATCCATAACAGTTTGCATAGGTATATTAAATATTTTCCAGCAAGTATTAACCTTTAAGGTAGTATCAGAGGAAGGAATGCCTCTCCCGTTCTCTTTACTAAAACCATCTCTTTAATAAAACCGATAGAGACTGCATAATATTCAAATAACGGGAAAGAGCTGGAAATAGGAGACGCTTAATCTCGCTTTCGTTATTATCGAGCTGTTCTTTAATGCGCGTGGAAACATAAGTGGGAACGATGAAATCCCAAAAGACTGCGTTCTTCTGAGAAAATAAAGTTTGTGGGGTGCATTATGATACTGCAACGTTTTGATGTTCTTGCATGCAGTAATGGTCGTTTTCAGAGTAACAAAAGGATATTATGAACGCTTGAAGAATAGAGCTGAATCCTCTTATATCCATTATTATATTTTCTTGTAGGAAAATTACTGGTGATTAGTACTAAAAATTATTGATATATAAATGAAAATTGGGAAAAAAGAAGCGCAAAGGCGCCGTGATTACCAGTGATTCAAAAGTCAGGAAACATTATAAAAATCCATATATCTTTGGCATTATGGCAGATGTTGATATGTCCGAAAAATTCAATTTTATGTTTTAAGTTGATATGTCACACTTAAAATTGGTTCTTTAATGTGGCAAAAGCTGATATGTGGAATTATCAAATAATACTTAATTATTCGTATTGGTAAATGCTGTTATGTATAAAAGAATTTTTTTCTCAACCCTCCCCCAAAATTTTAGTCCTAAATTGAAAATTTTCATTGAATACCAGACATATGCTTGAGGATGAATATGAGTATTAATTAAAGAATATTTGTATTGAATATTTTAATTGGGTGATTTTATATTTCACAACAACATTTACTTTCTTATTGCCGAAAACATGAAAAAAATGACATGTCAACATCTGCCATAACTCCACAGATATCGGTGAAAAATTAAATTTTGGCAACGCAATAAGTACAGACACGAATGATATAACGTCGAGTGTTTTTTAAGAACTGAAAATTTTTCTTCATAATAAATAACAGATGTCTCCACCAGATGGTGCTCCATCTGTAACAAACGCCTAATAACGTAATAACGCTTCACTCCTTGTATGGGAAGGTCAACATGACAAGCTCGGAATTAACGCTTATTGCCAACTCTATTTCATCGCCATCTGGTGGACATATTTGTAATTAATTACGTAAATTTTTTCCGAGCTAGCAAAATAAAAAGGAAATTTAATATTTGCGGAAGTAGAGTAGCATTTCAACTATATTTCTGTGGTTGGTTAATGTTTATAACTCGCAGTTACACTATTTACATTATCATACTGGAATACAACATCTAACTTACATGGAGCAGGTAGACTGAAGAATTTCTATCGTCCGGTGCCACAAAGGTGGAGAAGAAAGGCTTAACTTCGTGTATATGTAACATAGCGAGTCGCCATTCCATGTCGACTGTTTTATTCCATTTAGGAATCAGAATCGGCCATTCTCCTATTCCCCAGTTTGTGAGCAAGTCCTGAAGAACTTTGACTGATCCATCTTCGATGCTGCCTATGGAAGAAGGAATTCAGTAGAAGGCAAAAAAGGATTATAGTCAGGTACTCTTACGCACTGTGCATTTCTTTTTCATAAATAAATGATAAACATTTATTCTTTAAATAACAATATAAAATGAAAATTTCAGCCGAACAGTTGTTTCCGATGCTTAATTTGCACTGATGAAGCACACAAATATTCCATACGGCGGGAGAAAGTTTAGATATGCACAGTACAAAAAAAAAACACGTTTGTAACAGACATTGGAAAACATTATCGGACGAGAGCCAATACATGTGAATCTGCATGAACTTTGCATATGTAAACAAAGTACAAGTAACTATATGTAAACATAACAAACATATGTAAACATTTTCTGTTATTTTCATAGAAATGCACCCAGTTAAGTTTTTCTTCTTAAGTGTTTTGCTGTATACCGAAATTTTAACACGTGGCTTAATTACTTACGTTCCTTTTGTTCACGGTGGGATTTTTATTAAAGCGAAAGATAGATCTGCACAAAAATTACAAATTACGTAACAAATATCATTAAGTTTTTGGGAAAATACACATACCTCAAAATTGCCCACTTTTAGTTTCGTAGCTGTGGCTTTAAAATAGCAATAAAATGTGAATAGCAATGAAATGTGTTAAACTTCAATGTCTTTCATTAATCATCCCTCTTAAATCACTATTGCCTTCGTAATAAGGCTCCATTTAAACATTTACAACCACATGTTATAATGTCACAGCTCTAGCTTTATTACACCACGGTAAAAAAGAAAACATCTGAATCTCTAAATGTCACTTTTAAACTACAATTTACTCTCCTTTTTATTCAAATGTTTCAAAATAATTTGAAACACTTTTTTTAAAGTCATGGCTGAGACTTTATGATACTGGGTTGAAAAAATCTTTAATGACAAACATGACTGCCGAAACCAATTGCATATACAGGGTGTCCTATCAAGGCCGCATAAACCCTACACAGCAATAAACAGGAAATCCAACGTAAATAAAGCACAAATAGCAGTAAGATACCACTAAGTAGTTGCCACTAAGTTCTTTGCACTGATGAAGAAGCTCCTTTGTAGCTTCGAAACGGCCGTATGCAAAATGATTTCATCTTACTGCTATTTGTGCTTTATTTACGTTCGATTTCCTGTTTATTCCTCGAGCACAAAAGGTTTTATCTTTTCTTTATCTACACAGCAATATTCGCCGCTTGGTGAACATAAAAATGACCAAAGAACTACACCTCTATGACCCTCAGTTTTCGAGAAAAATGCAAAAGAAAAATATGACGTCATATATGGTACACGGAAAAACTTTTTTGGAAATATGAACATCAGAACTTGCACATATTTACATAGGAAGATGTTCAAAATGTCCACTGCACATACCGAGGCAAGCATGCTCGCGCCGCGGAATGGCTGACTGCACACGATCTAGCAGCGTGGTCTCCACATAAGTACACGCAGCGTGAACACAAATAACTAAGTCACTTTATGTAGTAACTGGGGCTCGACAGACCAATTCCTTCAGATGGCCGCATAGAAAGAAATCTAAGGGTGTCAGATCTGGTGATCGTGGTGGCCATAAAACCGGACCGCTTTTTACCAATAAACAGAGGATTAAGGTAACGGGCTAACCCAATTTTTGTTCCTCTGTAAAGACACGAAAGGATTTCAACAATCCCCAGTCTCCTCAGTTCTCTGAACTTCAAGACAACTGAGAAACTTTTCGAGGGGTACGTAAAGAGTCACTGAAATATTCGATTTTCTTTTCTCACTTCATCTGCTCTAGCAGCCTAAAAGAAGGAATACGGTTGTGAAGGGAAATACAGCTACTATCAGATAAAATAGGATTACAAGATAAAAAGAACTTTTTATATACCATGTTTTAAAATTTTTTGTTGAATCATATAAACTTGACAATTCTATGTATAAATAAATACTTTTAAAAATTTTTTTTGATGAATTATCCCATCAACTAGAAAGAAAATGAAGTTAATTGGAAGTTAACTTGCGTTTAACTTTTCGTTCCCGTCCCGGCCAATAGATGGTCTCCAGTCTACCAAAAAAATTAACTTAAAATAACTGAAAATTAATTTAATTCTGCTTAAAGGTGGCTAAAGGTATTAAAAAATGCATTGTCATCATGCTCTGGGCTATTCTAAAAGTTTCAAATGTCCAGCTAGTCGGGAAGTTAGTTGAAAATCGATTGCAAGATTTATAAGGGACAAACACACAAACAAACAAGAAAGTAAGTTGATAAAACCATGGTAATTAAATGGATTAGAGTTTTAACGTGATTATCTAATTGTATTATACAAATTAATAAACATTTTCAAAAAAGATAATACTTTCACCATTTTACTAAACCTTTTTCTACAAAAAAGGCAAAAGTCACATATATTTTAGCCGCTCAGTTGCCAGATCAGTTAAGTCCATAAAACAAAAAGGAGAGAAAAGTAATAAAACAATATAGATTTTTTTTAAATGCCTCTCAAAATAGAAATTCAAATAAACATTGTATTATTGCAGATAGAACTTTTTTTTGACGACTTATAAAATAAGATAGAACATCGTTATTAATCGTTATTATTATCACAATTTTGTCGTGACTACGAGACTTAACCGATTTGCCAAGTGAAAATATGTAATAACATCCAATTCAGTCTTCAAATTATTTTTTTATTATAGAAAAATATTGAAAAAATTGTTTAACAATTCACAAGTACTTACTTCTACAGCCCTTAGACTGTCGCTGACTCATTCATTTTACTTTTTTTGTGTGATGAGACAACACTAAACAATTTACCGTTATCATCAAGTACTTGCCCCTGCGTTTGAACTGCATTATTGCAACAATTTACGTTAGAGTATGTACTTAAATACAGATTGGCATCGGAAATTTGTGAGTAATTATTCTATGTCCCAAAAAAATTGTATCATTGAGTGGTGTTAATTCTTATTAATTGGGAATGTAATAAGTTAAGTTTATTATGAATGTAATAAGTTGAATGGGAATGTGATAACATGTGATAACATAACGATAACATAACACAATGTGATAACATAACGAATATAGTCAATCAATGTCTTTTACACTAAAACTTCAAAACTTTTAAAAAGTGGACTAACTGATTTTGCTTGTGAAGGGCTCATTTACACTCACTATCTAGGTCGTTGGAGATTTAAATAAAGCTTGAAATCTATCCGAGATACAGGAAAGTCGAAAGAGTTGCGAATGAAGAAGACGAACTAATATTTTGCATTCAATCTGGACGTGTATTGCTGGATGGCATTGCAGAATTAAATATGAGTATACTTGTTTTGGTTTAGATGAAAAGTCAACAATAATAATTGCTTCATAAACTTTAGTTTATTGTGTATATATAACGAATAAAATTGTCTATATTAACGCTGCTTACTTGTATTCATACATGACGTGTATAATTTCTTCACTTTAACTATCGCTTCCGAATCGTTGCTTGATGGTGGATGTTCAATCAATCCTGTTATGAGAGAGAAACACACTTAAAATGACACACTTTAAACGCATTATAATCATTTACATTATGTTCACGAGACAACGTTCATATTAAACGTATCATGTCAAAGTCCACTGTGAAAGACTAGGTGGATAACCATGGTGTGTTTGGAAGTTTTATCCGAAAATTTAAAGTTTAATCACGTTCGAGTTACAAGCTTCAGGGAGGTAAATATATGTTTAAAATTAACTGTACGTTTTATAACTATTACACTTGCTCGACTGTACTATATAATGTCAGCTATCACTGAAAATGACTGATTCTCATTTTATGAAAATACCGAATATTACTATTTAAACAATAAGATTATAACTATTATAACGAAAAGTTTTAAGGAAAAAACAATGTATTTTGTGAGGATTTCCTTTTTTAAAAAAAAGGTAAATACATTAGTCTTCACGAGCAAAATATTCAATATGGCCCAGTTGGCAAGTGCAGCGGATATATATATATATATATATATATATATCCGCTGCATTCAACGTACATTCATCCGTTTGCATTCAACGTTAATTAACTTCCCATTTAACCTTTAGCTTACGGGACCCATTTTTGAGATTCCCTCTTTCGAACGAGAAATTTCATACCCCCTTTGTAAGAATGGCCATTAAGGGGGTTATATATATATATATATATATATATATATATATATATATATATATATATATATATATATATATATATATATATATATATATATATACATATATGCATATATACATACATACATACATATATATATAATA
>OU015496.1:1165974-1313474 GCA_907164885.2 Dolomedes plantarius
ATTTCAAACCATCTTTTTTTTTCGCCTCGTCATACTACAATGCACTAGTGTCATCTGATTGGACATTCAGTTGCACGTGATTGAAAAGGCGCCATTAAAGATTGATTACAAGTTCGTTGAAATTAATCCACAAGTAAGTTTCATTCGTTAGTCTTAAATTATTGCCTTTAGATTTTATTTAACACCCTTACATAGTGAACATTATTCTATTTCTGTTATAAGATAGTGTTTTAATCCAAGTTATATATGAATTGACCATATTTCAGATCAAACTCTACTGAACTGAGTGTATTGAATTAGCAATACTTATGGCACTTACGAGCACTTTCGTATGTATAAATAAAAACATTTTGTTTCGGAATAATTTAAGATTCGTGTTTCAGTTAATATTTTAGATGGACAAAGGAAGTAAATGGACTCTTGTGAAAGTCTTAAGTATTTGCTAATTAAATTAATATTTAGAATTGTAATTTGTACGCACTATTTAGATTTTTATATCCTTTAGAAAGTATAAATACATGACACAAATATTCAATTCCAATCTACATAGTTGAAAAATAAAAATGTATGTTCATTTCCAGTATAATATTTTTCCATTTTATTTCTTTAAAGAAATTTGAAAGAAAATTATATGAAATTTTTTTTAATATGTTAATCCAAATTAAACATTTTTTTACTACTGGATTGAAAATCAGTTAACAGGATTCCTCCATAGTAAATTCATGCATAGTATGTCAATGGTGAAAAATTGTCCCATTTTCCTATTAATATATTTTACCAATGTTCTTATTGCCAGATCATAGTGCAACAAATGATCCATGTCTACAATGTTAAAAGATGATTCAAAAACGTTCCACATTATAAAGATTCTAAAAATGAACTTGTAATCATACAAAAGGATCTATTGAATTCCTATCAAATTGTGTTTTGAGTAAACTTTATAAAATACACGCATTTTATACATTATAAAGAAATAAGAACAAATATTCTTAAAATTTTTGTGTTCATAATTTAAAAGAATGTATTTAGTATATTATATATTTTAATTTAAATGCTAAACACTAATAGGTATTTTCATGTATAATCTTAATAGCCTTAAAATATAAGTTTTTTTAAAAAGTCTATTTATAATGTTCTATGTGTACACTCAATTGCTATATATGTATATGTTATTCCTACTTGGGTGAAATTTCTTTATGTCTATCGAGGAGCAAAAGATATATTCAAAATTTCAAAAACCAGATCAAAATATGTGTTTAATCAGTATCCACATGTCAAGTAAATATTGAAACAATAGCAAATATTGGAGCATTTTTTTATCTTGAATATCTCATTAAATAAAAAGCTTATTTAAGGAACATTTTGAATTTCAATTGCTATTAATCAATATTTTGAACTGGCTTTGATATTTAGATTATATTTCTACTCTCTCTGAAGATATAAAATAAAACAATTTCACTCTTAGGAATAACTAATGGTGCATACTTTTTGCAACTGAGTGTATATATTCTTGCAATTGAGTGTATATATATTTTCAAGAATTATTAATTTTTGTATGTATGTGAACTCCATTGTATTCCTGAATTCATTCAAAGAACTCTGGAGTATGAGAAGTTTAGAGTTTTAAATTTGTGTCAATATAGATGCCACGTGCATTTAATTTTCCTAATTTGTATCGTGTTTTGAAATCACTTTTATCAGTGTTATTAGAGATGATGGCAGTGAAAATTATTCCAAAATAGACTATTTAGATACATAAATTGTTTCTTAACTTATTAATTTGCATTCCATGTTTTAAATTATATATTTATAAGTATATAGATTTGTAGATTATCAGAATGTGTACATACAAAAAATTGCTTTATTGTAATAGATATTGTACGATAAGAGTTTTTATAAATCTGAGAAGTTCTCAATAACTATCTATAAGCTGTTCATCTCTAAAGGTCTTTGGAAATTATTTTGTTGTCATGCTGTGCAAAATAAATGTGAACTTAGTGGCTTAATATATATATATAAAGGGTAAAATTAGTTTCTGTTCCCCTTTTATATTAGTGATAAGCAAGTTTATAAAGAACTCTACTTTTTCAATACTTCTTGGTTTGATAAAACATTAAATTTTTATTATGGCATTATAAGAAAATATTGGTTTTTTTACACAGAATTTTGAAACTGAAATCTATTCAGAGCTTCAGGCTTGAAAGACAAATACCACTTGGATCTCATAACCTGCGTAAGTTTTTAACGCCACTGAGCCTACCTTTTTTTATTCTCGAGATATACTTTTATTTTCAGCAGTGTGACTTGTGGCCCAAATCACTGGTTTTAATATTTTTTTAGATTTATTTTTAACTAATTAAATTTTTTCTATGAAAAAAACTAAAATATATTTATTAAACAACTAAAAATTTCAAATTAGTTTTTTTAACTTAGACGCTAATCTGAACTTTCTCATAAACTTTGGTCTCAATAATTTGTGGATAGATATTGATTTTCTTTATTTATTCTTTTTTAACTGTGAAGCTTGTTGTTAAGGTTTTAGGTGAGTGAGAAAGTGCAGTCCGGGGATTTCAGTTAACACGACTCTTGTGAAAGACTTTAACTCTTGCCAAAAAAAGAGATTTATATTATAAAATTATAAAAATGCCAAGGTTTATTTAGAAAATATAAAAATGTGTTCATAGACAAAGTTGTTTATAAAATTGTAGATAAGACATCCATTGTGGAGTTGTGGTTTATTATATCAAAATGTGTGTTTGATAAGTGAATGAAATAACCCTTTCTTAATAATGGAATAGAACTCCTGTATAATCAATGAATTCACGGATACAAGATACAGTTCCAAAAAGCAAAACGCCTGGTTTACAGAGTCTTTTATAATAACAGAAAAATGATATTTATATTATGAAAATGTGAAGTGCCAAGCTTTATTTATTCTTAATGGTTAACATTAAAATTTTAAAAAATATTTTTAGAATTTCCTGATAAGTTGTTAGAGGTTCTTTGATAATTCATTACAGAAGTAGTAAAAAGGAAATTGCTTTTGGATGTATTAGATCATTAGTTAATGGGCTAAGTAATTTTAAATTTTGGTAAAATTTAATTTTATGCATGTCATAAATTTTTCTCTCTGTTAAACATGTTTATTCCATTTTAAGTCTTAATACTTATATAAAGAATTGGATTAAATGAAAACAGTAATGAGTGATGGTGAAAATGTATTAAATGTGGTAATTGAATTGCTTGATGTTCTAAGACATAAAATTTCTGATCATCAAAATACAATAATTGACTTCTTGACTGAACAACTGACTTTATTATTAAACAATATCCTATTTTGCTACCCCCCTTGTTTAAGTATATAATCATCCTTCAAATCCTAATAGACCATTATTTTATATTTTTGATCCTGTACTAAATTTGTACTAATTTTTTAAAATTCCACTGAGCATCTTGTTTAGCTGTTTAAAAAATGGGGGGAAATGCATTGTAAATTGTCTTTACTTTCTCAAAGTTTCATAATTAAATATGTTGATAAAGTTGTGCCTGAAAAATAACTCAACTGATTCTGAACATCAGTTGGAGTTTTATGGAAAGCCAAATTATATGGAAAGTTATACAATAGTTAGTTGAAATTGTTTCTTGGAAGTTTTGCGAGGTAGTAATCTAGTTCATGTATATTAAAGTCTTATTTAATATTGTGCTAAACATATTCAGCACATTGAAAGTCTGATTACTTCTCAACTTTTAATCACCAGGCAATTTTTGGTATTAAATTATATGCTCAGTGCATATTCCATTATGTGTAATTTTCACTTAATCTGATTTGAAAATTCATGTGAGGAGAAATTTTTGGTTCAGTTAAATCAGAAAATTGTAGAAAACTTTTTAAAAAGTTGGTTTTTTCCCATTTTTTTCAAACTGTGACACTGAAAATACCGATTATGTCTTTAGCCCTAACATAGTTTTTAACAATGATATGATCCATAACAAAAATTCGATGCTACATTTTTTTTCTTCTTTTATTTATATTACATTATTTTCCTCATTGTATAACTTTTGAATACTACTCAAACCAATTCTATTGTTACTCAATTTCAAAAAATCATATTTCAAATTTTAAGGATCGATCGGTAGTCAATGCGCTGAGAAGGGCCCTAGCTGAATTCAATTTGTATCCGTCCCAAATGTTAGAAGCATGCTACATTTTTTTTCTTCTTTTATTTATATTACATTTATTTTTCTCATTGTATAACTTTTGAATACTACTCAAACATCAATTCTATTGTTACTCAATTTCAAAAAATCATATTTCAAATTTTAAGGATTGATCGGTAGTCAATGCGCTGAGAAGGGCCCTAGCTGAATTCAATTTGTATCCGTCCCAAATGTTAGAAGCACGCTACGCCTATGGTCCAAAGTATACATGTAAGGGGGTCATACTACCTTTTTTATTTCACTGATAAGCAATAGACGAGTGCTCTGCACTAAAATGTTTTACTGATCTTGTTGAGAAGTATTGGAGAGCACGTGCACTGATTGCATAGGTGCTATTTTTGGTAGTGTGTGGCATTTGTAAAATAAATAAATAAATAATGAACTCTGCTTTTCAATGCTTCTTGGTGTCACAAATCACTCTAATTTTTATTATGGCATTGTAAGAAAATATTGGTTTCTTTACAGAATTCTGAAACTGGAATCCATCTTCAAATTGTGATTTCCATGAAAAGATTCCACAACTCACTTGGCAGTGTGCTCGATTCATAATCTGTAAGTTCATTTTAACCTCACTGAACCCATTTTTTTTTTATTCTCTAGATATCCTTTATTTTTTCAGCAGTGAACTTGTGGGGCAAAATCACAAAGTTGATAATATATTTTTTTAAAATTTATTTTTTGTACTTAAATTTGAATTTTTCTATGAAAAACCATAAAAATATTTTTATTACATAATTCTTAATTAATAAACAACTCAAATTTTCAAATTTCTCTTTGTATATTTTATACGCTAATCCGAACATTTTCATAAACTTTGGTTGCAGTAATTTGTGGATTGATATTGATTTCCTTTATTCATTATATTTTTAACTGGCAAGCATGTTATTAAAGTATTAGGTATGTCTGAAAGTGCAGTTCAGGGACTTCAGTTAACCGTGACTCTTGTGAAAGGTCTTTTATCATAACTGCTTACCAAAAAAAAATTTTATATTTTTATATTATAAAGATATAAAATGCCAAGGGTTATTTTACTCTTGATAGTTAATGTTAAAAATTTTTTAATTTAATTATCAGAATTTCATGAGAAGTAGTTAGAGGTTCATTCATAATTCCTTACAGAAGTAATAATAATAATAATATTGCTTTTAGATGTATTAGATTATTCGTTGATGAGCTAATAGGTAGTTGAATGTCATTTGGAATACTAACTTCTGCCTAGTATTTAATTTTATTATTTCATTGTCAAATTTTGGTGGAGATCTGTCCACATAAAATATATTTTTGTGAGCAGCTGTTATTATAAAGTGTAAGGATAAGGGCAGTAAAAAAATATTCCAAAATATATTATTTAGGTTCAGTTAATTATTAAATAATTGTTGACTATAATAAGGTTATGTTTGCAAGTGTGTAGGTTTTTTTATGGTGTATTATTTGGTTTATCTAAGTTAAAGTTGAAAAATGATGCAAGCATACAAAGATTGACTGGCTGTCAATGTTGAGTGCAGTAGCATAGATTATTTTACAAAGTGCAATAAAATACTTTTAACTTTTCAAACCGAACTTCTAACCAAAATTTTAAAAAAAATTTAATGAAACTTTTAAAATTGGAAATATTTTCATGGATCTAAGGAATGGAACATAACACCTGTATTGTCAACTAAGTCATGGATAAAAGATGTAGCCCTAAAAGCAAAAGGCCTGGTTTCTGTATACTTTTATAATAATCATGTTACAACAGTATACAGAAACCAGGCTTTTTGCTTTTAGAACTGAATCGTTTATCCATGAATTTGTTGACTATACGGGTTTTCTATTCCATTGTTAAGATCTGTGAAAATACTCTCATTAGCAAAATATTTTTTTAAAAACTTAAATTTGGGTTAGAAGCTTGGTTCAAAAAGTCTAAGTGTTTTTTCACGCTTTATAATATAATCTATGCCATTTCACTCAACATTGACAGCTAGTCAATATTACCCACCTCATTTTTCAAATTAACCTAGACTAATCAAACAATATATCATAACAATTGTTAATAATTATTGAATCTAAATAGTATATTTTGAATAATTTTTTACTGTGGTTATCCCTAATAACAGCTGCTCACAAATAAAAAATTATTCATACACAGATCCCCACCATAATTTGACAATTAAGTAACAAAAGATATGCTCTATTAAAATACTATGCAGAAGTTAGTATCCCAAATTACTTTCTACCACAATTTTTGTAAAACCAATTACTGTGAAAGCTACATCATATAATAAAGTTTTACTTTATTCATATTATAGTAATAGATTAGTTGTTAAAGAGTATTCACCCTTTTCACTAATTTCTCAGTACAGTAAGACATTCAATCCTGTCAATTAAATGATTAGTTATTACAGATATAAATAAAATAGATTAGAATGCCTTGATAGAGTACAATAATTGAAAGCTGACTGAGAGACTTGAGATGACAACAAAATTTTCTTTTCACTATCGAGAATCACTCTCACGTTGAAAGTAAAGAAACACAAGAATGAAGATTGAATACTATATAAATCTTAAATTTCTAAATCTGACCCAGCATCTGTATTAATGCTCTCTATGGCATGTTGTAATCAAATTTAGAAATTTAAGATTTTGTATGCTAATGTTTTACTTAGCATTCAATCTTTATTCTTGTGTTTCTCTACTTTCAACAGCATTATTGTCAATAGTGAAGAGGAAATTTTGGTGTCATTATAGACAAGTCTCTGATTCAGCTTTCAACGTTGAGCTGAAATTATGCTCAACATTAAAACTTAATTGAACTCTTATCAAGGCAATCTACCCTATTTTATTTATATCTATAATAACAAATTAATCGACATGGTTGGATTTTCTACTGTACAGAGAGAAATTTAGTGAAAAGGGGAATACTCTTTAACAAATATTTTATAACTATTTTCTATTAGTATATTTATTTAATCAAGTAAATATTTTTTACATGATGTAGTTTTCACAGTATGTAATTGGTTTTACAAAAAAAATGTGGTAGGAATTTACTTCTTGGAAGTAGTTATCAATAAAATGACAACAGATTTAAAACTGCACTCATGTGTTGGGTGCTGTTTTGTATCAAGTTTTTTTAAACCCCTGTCTCAGAATTTATATTTCCTAATTGGATTTATTTAATTCTACTTTATCAACAATGAATTTTTCAACTACTTTCAACAATCAACTATTTTTACAACAATAAATTACCCTTTAATGTACAAAACTATGCAAAAAATAATTTTCTTATCTGCAGAGCATTTACTAACTCTACATAGAAAAATAATTTAAATAAATTCTTTTGATTCATAAATTATATCTGGGGATGGGAGTCATTTCCTTTCACATAAATTTATGAACTGATTTTCTCTTTCTTTTTTTTCCCTAGATGCTGTAAAGATGGAGCCAGAGGTACAGCGAAAGGATCCTGTTTTGTAGAAAATATAGAAAAAAATTGTGTAAATGTGCTATGTACTTTCTAAATAAACTATTTTTACTTTAAACCAGCTCTTTTCTGTATTTAAAAACATGTGTGTGTATAATTTTTCTCAAAATTACAATAGAAGATATTACTATCATAGTACTATTTCTCAAAAATAGTACTATCAAGTGTTGGATATTAAGTCCAATATAATAGAAAAGAAAATATTTTTTTAAAATGACATAAGAATTTAATGAATTACTCTTTAATTCACAAAACTATGCAAAAAATAATTTTCTTATCTGTAGAGCATTTATTAACTCTACACCAAAAAATAATTTAAATAAATTCTGAGGCAAGTTTTCACAAGCTCACAAAGATGGGCTTCATCATACACACTACACATTACTCAGGTTTGAAGAATGTATCAAATTTATGTTTATAAATTTATCAAATTATGTTAATAAATTTTATACTGGGGAAGTACAAATTTTTGGGTTAATTATTAAAGTAGTACTGTTTTACGTACTATAATCTCATTCTAAATTAAAAAAAAACAAACTGTAACCTTAGATCGAGTGGAAAGATGATTTAGCTTTAATGGTTGGTATTAATGTTATCTTAACTTTCAAATTTGGGTAAATGTATCTTAATGCAAAATGAGGTTTTGTTCTAACAAGTAAACTAGTGATTCATATACAAATTTTTAGGTAATAACAAAGATCAGTATTTGGTAATACCTAAAAATACATAAGGCAAAACTGGAAAAAAATGCTAGAAATATGAAGGCAAAAAAAATAATAATAAAAGTGAAAGGGTTGATATCAGAGGTTAATCGTCAATGAAATAAATAATAATAAAAAGCATATAAACAAAAGGGTCCTACGTAAAACTGATCCGATTCTGGTAGAATGCTGGCATGATGCCCGGACCTACGGCACATTGCTGTTTACGAGATGGGTAGATGACGGTATGTCGACACCAATTATTGCTCCCGTAACCGGCCCGTCAACCTCCGGTTACGTTCCGGCTATCTGTCCGCATCGATGGCTTAATCGCGGCTGCCTAACGGTTCGTAGTCGGATGAACGATGGCTCGAATCCTACCGGAAGCGGCCCGGCAGTCGACGGGGTAGTCGCGGGCGAGAGGACACAGCCGTGACGGAAACGATACTGACCTAATGCGCCGGCCCGGCAGTGGTGAAATCGGCTGGCCGGAACCTTCCGACCCCGGCCCGATGCTTCTGTGTTTGTTGGGTATATATATATATATATATATATATATATATATATATATAATAAATACGATGATCAATGTATACAATTGATGTAAAAAAAACAAAAATATATTTATAAAAAAATCGTAAGAGATATTTTTATAGACAAAATAATGTAGAAAAGATTCAAATTAAATGTAATAGGAAATTTTAAAGAATATAATACAGTTAATATAGTACAGTTTGAAGAACATAATACGTATCTTTTACTGTATTTTAATATTTTTTTGGATAATTTCCAATCGTCTGCCGCATTAGCAAGAAAAATTTTTTTTTGTCTATTTAGTTGTTATGCACGTGACGATAATTTTATTTATTGTACCAGAAAAAGAAATCACGTCATCAGCATTTAATAAATTAAATTCTAAAAATTAATCTTTTTATAATATAAAGGATTATAAAAAGATATCAATAAATTACAAAAACAAATATTTGATTTAAAAATGTATTTTTATTTCAACGACGTGCTATTTACCAAATAAATGCTGTACAGTCGTACAGATCATGGAATTCATATTAAATGGCTACTACATGAGTTTTTTTTTTAAATTTTCGAATTAAATTCATTCATATATTTTAGTTTTAAAAAAATATATATCTGAAATTTGTGTTTTTCCGCATGAACTTCTGGAACAAAATACTTCACCAAATCGGCGGACCCCCCCCCAAATTGATTCATGGACAAACCCCTTCCTCTCCTTATTTTTCCTTGATATGATCAAAACTTGTGTGTATCATACCTTATTTCTGGTGGTTGTGAGACCTAATAGAAAGATTATTTTTCAAATTAAGAGGCTTTACAAAAAATTAAGAGTTAATTAGAATATTTTTATTTGCTTGCATTTCGAATTTATTTTTTCCTTTGTATCTGTTTGCAAAGATCATTATACGCATAAGAAATACTAGGAAAATTTGAAACAATCATTTAAGAAATTTTAAAATTTGAATTTAAAAGGAAGCTAAGTTTGCAATAAATGCATTTTAAATTTCTTCAAAAAAAATATAAAAAAAAAGTTTACCAGATCTCTTAAGGAAATAATGCACTTTTCGGACAATATATTTTTGAAAATATTATTTTTTGCATTTAAGCTATAAAGCAGGGGTTAATAAAGGTCTTTTTTTAGTATGTTTTGGCACAAAAACTTTAATATGCTTTCTGTAATCACTTGAAGTAAATGAGATCATAAGAAAAAAAGTTATTTAAAGTAATGGAAAAATCCTTTATAAAAACTGCAAGAAAAAATATATCTACATATAAAGACGTCTATAGAGGTAGACTTTTCACAGATATTTATTTCAAAGATATATTTTTTCTATACTATCTCTCAAGAATTACTCAAGTATAAAAAAACTTATTCTTTGAAATATAAGAGTTTGGTTTAAAAATTATATTACGAAAGTCTTTCATCCTTTTTATGAAAGTGGATAAAAGAAAGCTATATCTCTAAATAGCTCTGTTTTCATTCTTTTTTTAACTTTGTCCATAGTGAAATTTTCAAAATAGTCTGTATTCGAAACTAATAACATTATTATTTACGAAATTTTTTGGTTACTTTAAAGGACAAAAAAAATAATTGTTTTTCTCAGAAATAGAGGTGTAATTTCTGCTAGAGGGGAAATATTTTTCAGGTTGTTAATTCTACATGAAAACCTCCGAATATAACTTAATAATATTTCAACAAAGAAACGAAGCATAAAAAATTGCATACAGAAATCTATGCGGAATTTCAGGTCCATTATTTTGAAGATGTAAATAGTGAAATATTTCCATCTGAGATAAGTGAACTGAAAGTACTGCCGTACCGTATGGTACGCGTTGACAATATAAAAAGTTAGATCTGGCTATATAATCATCGTAGATACACTTGGTTCGTGGTATTTGACTGTAAAAACCTTATCACATCTTTTAAACCAAATATATAAAAAATTACGACATAAGAAAAAACTTTTTATATACCATGATTTTAAATTTTCTGTTGAATACTATAAACTTGACAATTCTATGTATTAATAAATACTTTTTAAAATTTTTTTTGATGAATTATCCCATCAACTTGAGAGAAAATGAAGTTAATTGGAAGTTAACTTGCGTTTAACTTTTCGTTCCCGTTCCGGCCAATAGAGGGCTGCACCAGTCTACAAAACAAAATTAACTGAAAATAACTGTAAATTAATTTAATTCTGCTTAAAGATGGCTAAAAGTATTAAAAAATGCATTGTTATCATGTTCTGAGCTATTCTAAAAGTTTCAAATGTCTAGCTTGTCGGGAAGTTAGTTAAAAATCGATTGCAAGATTTGTACTAGACAAACACACACACAAGAAAGCAAGTTAATAAAAACATGGTAAAAATGCATTGTCATCGTGTTCTGAGCTATTCTAAAAGTTTCAAATGTCTAGCTTGTCGGGAAGTTAGTTAAAAATCGATTGCAAGATTTGTACTAGACAAACACACACACAAGAAAGCAAGTTAATAAAAACATGGTAAAAATGCATTGTCATCGTGTTCTGAGCTATTCTAAAAGTTTCAAATGTCTAGCTTGTCGGAAAGTTAGTTAAAAATCGATTGCAAGATTTGTACTAGACAAACACACACACAAGAAAGCAAGTTAATAAAAACATGGTAAAAATGCATTGTCATCGTGTTCTGAGCTATTCTAAAAGTTTCAAATGTCTAGCTTGTCGGAAAGTTAGTTAAAAATCGATTGCAAGATTTGTACTAGACAAACACACACACAAGAAAGCAAGTTAATAAAAACATGGTAAAAATGCATTGTCATCGTGTTCTGAGCTATTCTAAAAGTTTCAAATGTCTAGCTTGTCGGGAAGTTAGTTAAAAATCGATAGCAAGATTTGTACTAGACAAACACACAAGAAAGCAAGTTAATAAAAACATGGTAAAAATGCATTGTCATCGTGTTCTGAGCTATTCTAAAAGTTTCAAATGTCTAGCTTGTCGGGAAGTTAGTTAAAAATCGATTGAAAGATTTGTACTAGACAAGCACACACACAAGAAAACAAGTTAATAAAAACATGGTAAAAATGTGTTTGTTTTGAGAATTTAGCGTTGCGGACCCTTCAGCCTGGATATCCGTTATATTAGATTCGCCAAGCTCAAGATTAGCGCATAGTGCACCGATCATCAACCTATGGTACGCGTGGTACCATAGGTTGAGCAATCCACGTCCTGAGCAATCCACGTGATGGATTGCTCAGAAGTACGCGGAAAATTTGTAGTCATGGGGAAAAAACAGCTTCTTGTCACTGAAAAAAATTACGAAAGTTTTTCGCATTTTTTCCTGGAATGATCACAAAATTCTAGCCGAGAAAAACGAAGTGAAGCAAGATTAATTTTGATCATCTGAGCAGAGTTTCTGAGTTGACTGACGTCAATTCCCCTCCGAGCTCCTAACTTCTACGTATACATCTAAAACTCTGAATTTGTTGTAGCGCTACGACGTCACAGTGTAACTTCACTGTTTACTGAAGTTAACTTATGTGTGACGTCACTTGGTGACTGTTCGGAATCAAGCTGTCGAAAACACTTCACAGTTTCGTCCCAAGAAGAACGTCACTTGGAAGTCGCAGAAACTAGATTGCATTGCAGAAATGTTCGGTCGCCGCTGAAATGACTGAAAACTTTTCTGAAAACACTGTGAGTTCTTCGAAACAATTCATTTATGCAGTAATTTATAATTCGCGTGAATTGTCGCAGCTTGGTATCAAACCAGTCACCACGTGACGTCACACTCAAGTCAACCTGACTTCAGAGTTAAGTCACGCCGTGACGTCGTTATGCAGTGTTTTAACTTGTTCGCAGTGACGTACACGTGTGCTACATCTCCACAGCCACTGCCGGGAAAGCTACGTCGATTTCTGGTCATGGTACTGTTACGTCTTGGCCTTTTTCCCCCCAACCAAAGCCCATCCCTTTACGAATTCTTCCCGTTTCCAAGAAACGATCGTGGGTGGCTCCTGCAACCCCCTCCCGCCGGCCAGCTGGCTGAGAGGAAAAGCAGAGAGTTTTTGGGAAGCAAGGAGAGAAGTAGCTGGATATTGAGCCTCGAATTTGTCCGTCGAATACGGTGCGGGAATGAGCCGTTGCGGACCGAAGGCCTGAAAATTCCTCTCTCGGCTCCCGATTTTACGAGTGGAGAGATACATCTCTGTTAATGCAGACGATATTTTGGTTCCTATAGAACCTCTCATATGCAGAGGAGCCTAGACTCTCTGTTTTGTACATAGTGTACAGTTTTTTTATTTAATACATGCTCTGTGTCATAATATTGTCTCTCGTGTGCCTCATTTTTCCATCGAGGACGTTACAGTACTATATTAGGGAGATCTTAAGTCCCTACTTACGCACTCTGGCTGGGATTAGAAAAACCACTTAGAGGGAGGAAGTAAAATCTCAAATTAATAAAATCCCGTTGTTGTTGTTGTTGTTTTTAATGCCCCCTGACCGGACGTATTCAAGACCAGGTCTATACATGCTAGTGGTCTGAGTGTTGCGGCTGCGGTTTATACTGGCACCACAAGGGTTGGAGTCCGATTTAGCCAGGTGCATTCCCCATTTTGCCCGTGCACACCCAGGGGCGACATCTGGAGGGATCGTACCCTCTCCCACCCTCTATGACCTCATAGAGGAACCCCTATCCGGCCTACAGGGTGGCTAATAAATACTGTAACACTCCAAAAAATAAGAGTTAATTTTAATCGTTTGGAAAAACAATTTATCTATCTATTTGTGTGATTGGCAACTTTTTGTAAACGCAGACGATTTTTGTTTAAAGTAAAACATGTAGAATATTTTTAAAGATGGAAGCCAAAAGGTTAATGGTTAAACAGCTTTTTGATCGCGGATTTTCTGCAGGTAAAATATTTAAGCAATTAAAATGCCTTGGTTTTAATAGGACGTTTATATATAGGAATATAAATCGATTATTGGATACCAATAGCTGTAAAGATCGACCAAGGTCCGGTCGTCCACGCACTGTTCGTACAAAAGAACGTATCAAAAGAATTCGTGAAAAGATACGAAGAAATCCACAACGTTCTGCAAATAAAATGGCTGCAGAAGAGAACATCAGTCGCAGAACTATGCAACTTATCATAAATGAAGACCTGGGTTTTCGCCCTTATCGCAAAAGAAAAGTTCAAGGTTTGACTACTGCACAAATAGTAAAAAGGTTACAAAGATGTAAGAAATTGCTGAACCGGCACGGTAGCAAAAGTGTTGAAAAAATAATTTTCTCTGATGAGAAGCTGTTTTGTACAGAACAAAGTTATAATGCTAAAAATGATGTTGTATATTCAGCAACCTTCGAGGATATACCTGAAAATCTTCGAACTGTTGAACGCTTTCAGAACAAGAATTCTGTTATGGTTTGGGCTGCAGTGTCACACAATGGAAAACTGCCTCTGAAATTCATCGATAAAGGGGTAAAAATCAATGCTGAATATTAGAAACAGGAAGTATTGGCTACACGTTTATTACCACATGCTAACAGATTGTATCCCAAAAAGAATTGGATATTTCAGCAAGATTCTGCGCCGTCCCACCGATCCAAAACAACACAGAAATGGCTCCATGCCAATTGCCCGAAGTTTATCAAGCAAAAAGATTGGCCACCTTCTTCACCAGATCTAAATCCTTTAGACTATTGCATTTGGGGGATTTTAGAGTCTAAAGTAAATGCTAAGCAGCACAGAAGTTTGGACTCCCTCAAAGCTTCCATACGGAGTGAATGGGACAAATTACCTCATAAAATGGTTCGTGCCGCAATAGGACAGTGGCGTAAGAGATTATCTTTAGTAATCGATAAAGATGGCGGTCGATTCGAGTAAAATTATTTCATGGTAAACTTTCATGTATAATGTTCATAATATTGTTGTATTTTCCATTTTCTATTTCATCTGTGTGTAATTAAATGATTCGATATTTGTCACAGTATTTATTAGCCACCCTGTAGATACGGAGGTATGGCGCTTGTCGGTATTTAAATCCGAGCACCCTCAGAACCGAAAGTCAACGCGCTACCACTAGGCTACCTTGGACCCTTAGTAAAATCGTGATAAAGGCGATGCTAGCTGATTTACAGAACGCAGACACATTATATTTTTGAAGTTTACCATATTATTAATGAATTATTTAATCCAGCAATAGTTCATTAATAAGATAAATGAAAATAATACACTTTATATGTTCATTAATATGGTAATATGGAAAACTAACATTTCTAAATCAATAATAAGTGATGGATAATTTATATGAAGAAAATGATACATGAGAGGTAGTTAGAAGCCGTATCGTGATGCAATGTGCTCGATTCAATTCCGTTAAATCTGTATGAATGTACGTGGGGCTTGTGGGAGTTTTATGCAAAATTTTAATTCGAAACATAAGTCGATTCTTAACAAATGCCAATACTGTTTAACTTAGGCTTCGCTTTAACGTAAACAATGGGCCCTTCTTAGGTTTGTAGGGGTGGCAGGATGGTATTACACCCCAGATGTCGTCCTTAGGGACGCTATGTCAGAATTGTTGTGCAAGGCATAAACCGCACTCCTACCTTCGGGTTGTCCAACTGTAAGGTATACATAAGATTCGATTCACAAGAATCGAACTTTTGAGTGAATGAATTAAAGAAGCTGCTTGAGATATGCTAATTTCGGCATACGCGCTTGGTATAAATACCAAGCAGCTTGATTAAAGGAAGAGGTGTTGTTAAGGTTGACTGATAAGCGAGAGGGAGCTAAGAGGTAAGCAACTCCAGGTGCTATCCTGCGCTAGTGCTTAGGGGGCCCAAAGTTTACGTGGCAGTACTGCTGGTTTGACACTCTGCTGGTTTGTGAGTATTTGCAAAGTGTATGTCTATTGAATGTTAATATATATTCCGTACAAGTAGTACGTATGCTTATTGCTGTAAAAGCAAATTCTATATGTGCAACGAATTCAATAAACATTGTTTCACGTATAAACTGTGTTTGTATCAAATTCATTTAGAGTGCCACTTCAAATTATATACACCCAAGTCTGGGTAGAAGTGAGCTATTAACTCTACACAACAACAAGAGCTAAAATAAGATCAGCACCTATTCAGTCCTGCATAGGGGATTCGAAAACGAGCAATTTCTCACATAAGTCTTAAGCAAAATTTCCTTACGAAGATAATTTTATTCACAAATATTCATAAGTTTTAACTTAGGCTTTATATTCATAAGTTTCACAAATATTCATAAGTTTTAACTTATGGTTTTGTAGACAGATAGCACGGATGCTGTCAGAATAAAAGATAATAAATAAAACGAGAAAAAGAATGATTGAAAGAATAAAAAAAATTGTATAAGAAAAAAATAATTCAGCTAAAGAGGAAGTTATGAAGTTAGGTTTGAATTATACTGTTTGATTGCAATTCAATAACGTTTCTGAATTACGTTAGATTTTGAAACATGGTAAATGGAAAAGTAATATTTGGATTAGACAGAGCATGTCTCGTTCTTTATTAGATTTTATACTTTTGAGCTGGACTGATTGGATTTTTTTTTTCGAGAATTAAATTTCTACTCTGCTCGAAAATAACGTTTGAAAAAAAAAGCGGAAAAATTTCTAATCCTCTTTTCCAGAACTTTTAAAATTCGTCTTTGAAAATACTTCTAAAAATATATTGGCAATACGGTATTTGAAAACCAGTGTGGCGTTGTGCAATAGTGCCACAAATTAGAAACCTAAATTATGTAATATATTTACTTGGAATATTTTTTTTATCACTCCTTAGAAAGTGACATCAATCATTTCCATGGAATCTGTAATACATAAAACGGTGCAGTTTTATTTTGCTATTTAGTCCTTGCCTTTCGTCGCCCATGGTAGCCAAATAAACTCGCCATTTTGATATGTTGCACATAAGAACAATATTTTCTTTTTGAGCCATTTCTTTATGACCGTTTTCTAAAAACGGCACTTTTCCGTTAGACGGGCGCAAGTTATATATCGCCAAATATGGCTCTTAAGGAGACAGTAGACCTTCAAACCTAACTTTTTTTGTTTTGAGTGGATTTCCTTGAAATTTGAATATGTGATTAGTACCATAGATATGTAAAAGTGGTTGAAATTTAAGGATGAAATATTAATAATTTATGAATTATTAATTATTAATTATATAAAAAATTGGCCTCATTAAAAATGTTCCATGCGCATTTCTTTTGCATATAATATGGCAATTTTTATTGACAGGATACCTGATAGAACTAACAATGAAACTTATTGCTTATTTTAAGCATTCATTAAAAATATAAAGAGAAAAAAATAATAATAATGAAAAGACCCTTTTTATTACGCAAAATACTTATAATTCATCTTTTCGAGTACAAAATCTAGAAATTCTTATCTACGAAGCATAATTATTTTCAATAAGATTTATTTGATGTACAGTTAATCGTATAAAACTTAAATTTCAAAGCAATACGATCATTAGAAATGCGCCCGGAGCAGTTTGAATAATCGTATGACATGAAAATTTTGAGAAAAACACATTTAAAGCTATTGCTATTAGTAACCACATAATATCTAAATTAAATAAATACAAATGCCTATAACTTGGAAAATAATCACAGAAATTAAAAATTATTTTTTCAACACATTCCTACTCGCCCGGAGTTTCAGAATTCAACAAAGGAAAAAAAAAAATCGAATTTTTGGACAAATTTCGTAATTTTGAAAGTCCACTGTCCCCTTAAGTCACACTTTGTTTAATTAACTGTAACTCCCGTGATATGTGTATGTGGAAGAACAAAATATTTAAGAAGTATTCATTTTGTTCTTTAAGTAAATAATTAGTTAGGAGGCCAAAAATCTTTAACGTCCTTCAAGATGTCTTCGAAAGGACTCTCTTTTTGTCGTCGTCTAAGAAATTCAGCCGGGACGATTGCAAATGGTTGCGTGCCGTTCCTCAGTGTTTTTTCATGTCGCCAAACGGTGCTTCATCGCAACTGCTCAATCTTTTGTGCGATTGTGAAGAAAGCTAATAAAGTTTGTGGTTAATTTGTTTCCAAATTTTATTCATGTGAACTTCGGGGTTATACAGCTGGGTCTCTGAACTTAATTGTGTTCTCTCACATGGTTCATACCCGTTGATCTATCAGTTTCTTCCAGCGTTTCGTGTGTGACAATTCTTCAAAATTTAGTCCATCTATTACCTACTAGCCGGGCTTCGCCTAGCTACGCTCAAGCCATCCGTGTAACATATTTATGTACTTCGGGCCCCACAAAAGAAAAAAAGCCTACAAATGTATTAAATTCAAGTGAATAAATTCCTTTCAATTTTCATTCCCGTCGGTGCCGACAGATGGCAGCACCACTGCACCAGATGATTTGGTTTCTCAGCAGTGAGTGATTTTAGAATGAAAATATCTCTAAAACTATTGAATTAACAGAATAAGTGTACGCAGAAAAAATTATCAGTTTTCGGAGCTCTTTCCAAATATGTAACATTTATGTACTTTCATGAGAAAAAAAATTACACCGTTTCCTGTATATTTGTTGGCCATTTTTTTTCGAGGATCGGTGCCCGCCCGGATGAGTTACGGTCACGTGATCTCTCGACTTCCACTTGTCTCTTTATTAGTATAGATTAAACTGATTTCCTAGGGTTGTTATGTTAGCGACTTTTCATACTCGCCAATGGCGATACTTAATAGGACGAATGCCAAATGCGCCCGGCTAACGGAAAAGTACCCTAAAAAGAAATATTTTTTTTTATTTGGATACCAAAGCTCATTAGAGAGGAAAAAGTAAAATTACATGCCTCGTCACATCAGAAGATGTGAATAATACCTCCACTGAAATTTATTGCACGTAAACAATTCCTTTGACACCTTTTACTTTGAATTATGCTTTAGCATGTTTGTTTGTAACGTACAGTCGAACCCCGTTATAACGAACTTCAAGGGACCAAAGGTTTTGTTCGCTATATCCGGTGGTTCGCTGTATCCGAACCATTAAGAAAAATTTTCACAAAATTTATAACTCATTAGTTGCTATGTATATTCAATAATGATGTATTGAAAGAATGATAAAATCTATTAAAAATTATCATTAATGAGTTAAATTGACTAAAATCGGTTACATTAAACTGACACAATACTAATTAAGTTAACTAAAAATGAAGACAAATGGAAATAGATTAATTTTATCTTTAATAGTTGCTCACAGTTTGATAAAGAAATAATCGGTAATCTTCTGCTGACGTGATGCCGATTTCAAAAACTTTTTATGAATTTCTTTGTCCAATACATCAAATGACCCCAACACTCTTTCTTCCACTGTTTGTGTTGACAAAAACTTATTAATTACACGCATCGCTGATGTAGCATCTGAAATGGTGGAGATTCCGTCATTTATGTGCCCCTCTTCATCGGCATCAGAAGAAGAATCTTCGATTTCAGAATGATTCATTTTAATTTCTTCCACAATATCTTCATCGGTCGGATTTTCACATGTAATGCCTTCATCATCACGTGTTTCGAACAATTGCACGCTACAATCTGAAATGACGGAATTTTGTGCTTTTCTATCCACATCGCGATAGGTAAATCTTCATCATCTTCTTCTTCAACATTCTTTGCGTCTTCAACATTCGTTGTATCTTCAACATTCTTAAAAAGTAAAAAAAAAATTCAGTTGTCCAGTGAAAAAAAATGTTCGTTATAGCCGATTTTTAAGATTTCGGAGGTTCGCTATAAAAGGATAAATTAGCATTAAATACAATAGGAAAATGGTGCGGGACCAAAATTTTCGTTCGTTATATCCGGGAGTTCGCTATGTACCGGGTTCGCTATAACGGGGTTCGACTGTATTTACCTACGAGACAGACGTAATCGAGCTGGTAAAGTAGCTGGACGGGGAAGTTTTAACTCAGATATTACCTAGGGATATTACGTTGTAGAAGTAGGATCAGAGATGTTTTGCAATATTGGAAAACAAAATGGAGGGTCATGAGTCAGCCCTGATATTCAGGAGCTCTAGGAGCATTTGTGCAGCCACCATAGTTATTACAATTCTGCAAAAATGTGCTAACCCGTTCGTTGGCCATTTATTTCTGTTTTGAAAATCTCCCAGTTTTTTGTGTTTTCTTATCAATTAAACAATACCATTTAAGGAAATATACTTTATTTTACGAAATTTCAAATTTAAATTTAAATTTTAGAGGTGGGAAGCATACTTCCCAAGGAACCATCTACGTACATAAAAAAAATTCAATTTACTGATGATTATTTGCCATAAAAACATGAGAAGCATGTTGCAATGCGCAAGGGTACATCACACTCTGCACACATGTAGCGGGTCCTCTTTTCTCGTGCTTTTGTGCTACATTTCCTACATCGTCTATAGTTTGAAACCAACTTTGGCATATGGTTTCCCACACTGGCTAATCGCACATCATCTGGAACTGCACACTTCTTCGCTTGGAAGCCAGCAGAGCGACCTTTCCTTTTTTCTTGAAGAATATCCGTCTATTAGTTGACGAGCTAATGCTATACGGAATGTCAGCTGGTATAAACTTCTATTCCGTTTATTTACTTGCCATTTAGTTGCGTAGAACTTCCCGCAGGCGTATTTCCTATGATCATGTAGGTTGGAAGCCATCTTACCAAGGTCCACGAAAGGGCTAAAGGTGGTCAGTAAAAACCTAAATATACTATTTATAAACTTGGACATGATTTACTATCCCTGGCAACCAGTATAGCAATGAATTACGGGTATACACCCTATAGTTTGTAAGTCAACTTGCGTTTCCACCTTTTGTTTCCTTCTATCCAGTCATTATAATTTTAGTCTAAATATTTAAGTTTAATTAATCTAATTATAGTCTAAGAAATCATGATTCATGTCCTAGAAAAATTAGTTAGAATCAACCTTATTGTTAAACACCAGTTCTAAAAATGCCTCAACATTTTTTCCAACTCGGCAGGCCATTATCCTGTGGGCATTTGCTCTAGTTACTGGGCACAATAATTATCTATATATATATAAAACAGTTCCGTAACTGACTGACTGATGGACTGACTCATTGATTGACTGACTGACTGACTGACAGATAACGCACAGACCAAACCGCTGGACCTAAAGGGTTGAAATTTTGCATGGCGATTCATCTTATAGTGTAGGGATGCACTAAGAAAGATTTTTGAAAAATTCTTCTTAAATTTCTTAAATAAAATTTTTGAGCTGTTTTTGTAACATTCTTTAAAGTTTGCATTTAAATAATAATCAGAGGGTTATAAAATTTATATCACGAGAAAGATCCTAAAAATTCCTTTAACATGAAATCTTTTTCGAATCTTTGCCTCTAGTTCCTGATTCTTGGTGAATTTTTAAAGATTAATTTTTAGAATTTAATTTATTAAATGCTGACCACTTGGTTTCTTTTCTTTTTGTGATACTTTAAATTAATTTTGCGTCACGTGCATAACAACGTAATAAATTGACAAAATTTTTTTCTTTCTTAAGCGGCAGACGATTGGACATTATCAAAAAAAATATTAAAATACAGTAAAAGAAATGTTCCTCAAACTGTACTATATTAACTGTACTATATTCTTTAGTATGTTCTATTAGATTTAATTTCAATATTTTCTTCTACATTATTTTGTCTATAAAAATATCCGTTACGATTTTTTTTATAATATATTTTTTGTTTTTTTTGGGCATTAATTGCACACATTGACCATTGTATTTATTATATATATATATATGACAGGCGTGTGGTTATAGTCTAAGAAATCATGATTCATGTCCTAGAAAAATTAGTTAGAATCAACCTTATTGTTAAACACCAGTTCTAAAAATGCCTCAACATTTTTTCCAACTCGGCAGGCCATTATCCTGTGAGCATTTGTCCTAGTTACTATGCACAATAATTATCTATATATATAAAACAGTTACGTAACTGACTGACTGATGGACTGACTGACTGACAGATAACGCACAGACCAAACCGCTGGACCTAAAGGGTTGAAATTTTGCATGGCGATTCATCTTATAGTGTAGGGGTGCACTAAGAAAGATTTTTGAAAAATTCTTCTTAAATTTCTTAAATTAAATTTTTGAGCTGTTTTTGTAACATTCTTTAAAGTTTGCATTTAAATAATAATCAGAGGGTTATAAAATTTATATCACGAGAAAGATCCTAAAAATTCCTTTAACATGAAATCTTTTTCGAATCTTTGCCTCTAGTTTCTGATTCTTGGTGAATTTTTAAAGATTAATTTTTAGAATTTAATTTATTAAATGCTGACCACTTGGTTTCTTTTCTTTTTGTGATACTTTAAATTAATTTTGCGTCACGTGCATAACAACGTAATAAATTGACAAAATTTTTTTCTTTCTTAAGCGGCAGACGATTGGACATTATCAAAAAAAATATTAAAATACAGTAAAAGAAATGTTCCTGAAACTGTACTATATTAACTGTACTATATTCTTTAGTATGTTCTATTAGATTTAATTTCAATATTTTCTTCTACATTATTTTGTCTATAAAAATATCCGTTACGATTTTTTTATAATATATATATATTTTTTTTGGCATTAATTGCACACATTGACCATTGTATTTATTATATATATATATATATATATATATTCCGAATTTTGTTTATTCAAGCTCATTTTAATTACGCATGAATCCAAACGTCTTGAGAATCATTTTACCTGGCAGTCGACGATGGTCCGGTGGAGAGGCAATATGTAGAATACAACTCAAATACAGTGACAACAACTGCAGTACTAATTAAGGATATTTATTAAATCTCTTTACTCAGCTCCATATTTTAATAAGATTGCTTCCTATCCCCCCCCCCAAAAAAAAACACGTAACGCCGAGCGGCATGTCTTATCGTTTCCTAACCTTCCATGACTCTAAATTAAATCCTTTGTTCTTAAGCTTTTAACTAACACGCAACGACGCTCATTACTTATTCATGTCGTCATACCGGATGTTCTTGTTCCTCACCTAAACACTTTCTCTCTTAGCGTCAAACTTCAAGGCTATGCGTCTACTTAAAATCCTCCCTTTGGTTATTCGACGATTGAATCAAGTCAACCCATTAATTCTATTTTCACTTCAATGCATTACGCCTCTTATTTGAATTCCCAGACTTTAATTGCTAAATCCTATACTTTATAATTAAAATCCTATTTTAAGGTCGCCCCCCATATTTTAGCCTCATATATATATATACAGTCGAACCTCCATATATCGAAATAGCAAATTGCGTGAAAAAAATTCGATATATAGAAATTTCGATATATAGAATTGAGCTTAGTCTTATCATAATTCTCCTAAAAAAAATTAAAGCTAATTTTCTTATACGAAACTCCATTTCTAATTAATATGCGAATCCCATTAAATGAAAGTTAATAACTAAAAAATTAATTAATATGAAAGATTTATTGATTACTACATATCTTAAAAAAAAACAATAATGCAGACAGTGGTTACAATGATCACAGTTACATTCTTTAAAAAAACTACGAATATCTTGCTGAACAGTTAGTTTTTCGGAAAGTTCAAAGTAATATTCGTATATATTCAATCCACTAAAAGCTTCACCAGGGACATTTTCCGCGAATTGAAGTCCACGACGTATTGTTTCAAATGCCAAAAATTGGGAGATTTTATTCTAAAGTGGAATAAAATCTCCCAATTTGTCTTGAAAAAAATTTCGATATATAGAGATTTTTTCGATATATAGAAACAATTTTTCTATGTAATGAACATGGAGATTTGCTAAGAGTTCGATATATAGAAAATTTCGATATAGGGAAGTTCGATATATGGAGGTTCGACTGTATATATATTTGGCATTAACTGCATACATTGATTATTGTATTTAATGTGAATGTACTGCGTAACGAAGCACGGGTATTCAGCTAGTATTTTGTCAAACAGATTGGCTTACTTAGATATTACCTGAATCACTTTACCCAGATATCCAAAATTCAAAAGTATAGTGCGAGAAAATAACGCATTAAAATATAAGATACATTATCATCCAATGCGGAGGCACTTGTATTCAAACATAAGATACATTATAATTCCAAGCATATTTTCCTTTCTGGAAACTTCTAACGTCGGAGAAACGTGAAATAAACTGGAACCCTCGACATTTGGAGTTATTACACGCACAGTGATTTGAAATTGTATTTTTGTTTAAAGAAATAACATATATTCCCAGTGACGTTGATATCGTAGCTGTATGGAGGATAAGACCACTGAACAGCTGAAATTCGCATATATATTTAATCCTGAATGTTAAGGCGAATCTCGATTTCAAACTTGAAAGAAGTATTTTGCTTTCTCTCCACATTAGTCTGGCGAATGTTTTTATTTTGCATACTATCTCTGGAAGTGTTTAAAACTATATCTTTATGGAAAAGCTTATTCTTAAATAATGCATCATATGAAATGATATTTTAGAAGGAAATGTAAAAGTGACTTCTGAATTATTTATTAAGTTTTATAAGGCAATTTAAACTGTTTTATTTTTATACTTAACGAGAGTATGTAATTGCTGTTGTATATATATATATATATATATATATATATATACAGGGCTTATTTTTCTGGGGATAGGGGGGGATACGGCGTATCCCCACCTTTTTTAAAATATTATTTTAGCTTAAATTAATCGACATTTTTAGAAACTCACAAATTCATTGTTAATCTTTACTTATATAAAAGCCTAGAGTAGAAAAGTGTAGGTAAACATTCCGGGACGGACCAAGTTGGGAACATCTTAACATTGCGAAGCCATTTTCTGAAAATTTTCTTGAAAAATAATACCACAAAAGTTACATATTTTGAAAGCCCTTTAAAAAATATAAAAATTTCAAGTGAACAACACCCTAGCTCAAAACCGTTTAGTTTTTGAAATATCTTCAAATTAAAATATCCATTGAAAAGAATCATTTATTCAATTGAGTCATTCACTTGAATTTCGAATTCATTCTATTCCATGGTTTTTCATATTCCCGCCTGCTGTGTCGTGAGTCATTTACTTTTGAAACTATCTAGTTTTGTTTTATTTTTGTTTTATTTTATTGTTTTTTACAGCTGTTTAAGTATCGTTTTCAGCTATGCCTGCTGTCTGGTGAGTCGTTCACTTTTGAAACAGTTTTGGTTTAGTTTTGATTTAGTAGTTTAGTTTTGTTTTGTTGTTTACTGCTGTTTAAGTACAGTTTTCAGAAATGCCAGATGAAAATGATAAATCACCTCTTGAACGTAGACGTCGATTAATTAGAAACAGAAAAGCAAGATGGCTTGCTCGCCAGTAACCCGCAACATTGGACAGCATAAGGGAAGAAAATTGCCATCGTCTTCAAAATCATATCTTTAGAATCTTCATACTTTCTTTTTTGGTTTGTTCGTATGAACTCTTATGAAAAGGAACTCTTATGAAAAGGAAAGGTTTTGATCAACATTCCGTCATTTTTGACGTGGGTCATATACTAGTATATATATACTATATATATTTTAAATTGCAAATTTTTGGTTCCCCTGAGACGTGACGTGTGAAAACACAGTACTAAGAATACGCACCTTTATTTAAGAAAACATAGTATATCCACCTATTTTTTTAGAAAAAAGCACTATATATATATATATATATGTGTGTGTGTGCATATATATATATATATATATATATATATATATATATATATATTCACTCTGTCACAAAAAATATATGCACCGAGAAGGAAACGAGCTACTATCACGAAACTTAACATGTATGTAGTGTAAAAGGAGATAAGCAAATAATTACAAATTTAGAAGAACAGACCGTTTTGTTAAGAAGATAAGGCATGACAAAGGTTACAAATCAGTAAGTAGTAAATCCACCTCTGGCAGCTTTAAAAGAAGAAACACGGCGTGGCATCGAATCAATGAGGTCACCTATGACCTCCTGCGGAAGATCATGCCATAATCTTTGCAACTGGGAAGTTAATTCACCAGTATTCCGGGACGGCTGCAGTTGTCTTCCAAGCACGTACCAGACGTACTCTATTGGCGAGAGGTCTGGTTACCTGGGAGGCCATGGGAGTACGTCATATCCTTGAAGAAATTGTTGTGAGATTCGCGCAGTATGGAGACGAGCGTTGTCTTGCTGATAAATGGCACCTGGACGACTTGATAGCATAGGCTGCACAAATGGCGTTAAAATCTCGTCCACGTAACTGCGTGCCGTCAAAGTGCGTCAATTCGTTAAAAGACGGCTAGAGGTGATCGTGTGTCTCAACAAATCGCTTCCCACACTGTCACACCTTGTGTAATCGCCGTATGCCTCTCGACAACAAATGCCGGATCGGACCGGTGTCCTGGCCGTCTCCACACGCGTATGCGCTGGTCATCAGCATTGAGACTGAATCGGGATTCCTCGCTGGAGATTACACGCCTCCAGTCGGTCACACTCCAGCTTGCCCGAGGTCGCCAAAAATCCACTCGACACTGCCTATGATGTGCGGTCAGTGTTAGGCGTCTTAATGGACGTCGGCTCCTTATACCTGCGTCGGCCAGTCGTCTCCGAATGGTTTCCCTTGATACCACCGGATGACACCTTCCAGACATTCCCACGTCCGCACCAACAACGGCGCTAGAATCGAACCGATTCTAGCGCCGTTGTTGTTGCAGACGTGACCGCTCTTATGATTGTACGCATTTGTGTTCCTGGGACGCCCTGAAACTCCACGACGGTAGACTATCCCTTCCGTGTTCCATTGTTGCCAACACCGAGCAACTACCATATCGCTCCGACTGAGGTGGCGGCCGATATGCCTGTTCTACCAACCTGCTTCTCTGAGGCCTACTATACACCCCCTCTCAAAGTCCGAAATTTGTTCGTACTGTCGCCGGTTATGTCTCAGAGGCATCTCTAGTCACAATACCGTCCATCTAAGTCGACAAATTTGTTTTTTTCTCGGTGTCTCCGTTATCCAAATTTCCCTATCATTATCATCAACGTCTTTACTTTCACCAGATATTACTTTTTCTATAATTCCGTGTCTTCTCTTAAATTTTTTAAGCCATCCATTACTTTCTTGAAATTCGTCGTACCCCAATGCCTTCGCAAATTGAAGAGCTTTCTCAATTATGAAAGACCCAGAGATCGGAACATTTTTATCTCGTATTGTGTGTATCCACATCAAAACTGCCTCAACCACATCTTCATAGACACATTTTTATAAACGTTTTGAACAAGAATTCGATGAATCATAATTTTGTATGTTATCACGATTTTTCAGTATGGTTTATAAGCTGTTTGGAGGAATACCAAATTTTAAAGCAATATCCTTTTTCATCATGTCTTTATCCACCGCATGAAGAATTAATTATTTTTCTTTGATGCATAAGCACTTTCGCTTTGACATTTTCCAGCTACAAGAACCGAGCTTACCAGCACGACTCTGATCAACAATCTAGACATGGGACAGCGCCACTGTGGGTGAAAGGGGGATATTCAAAGTTTTTCTAGTGAAGTGGGCAGTGTGGGGGGGTGTGTGGATGAAGGTTGCCCTTCCTTGATGACATGTAAAGAATGACAGCGACTTTACTGCTCTCGGTGTGTTAGGGCACTGGTAAAACCAGTTCAAGGTTATGAAGAAATAATTGATCACCATAAAATGTGTTAAAATAAAGAATAAGTTTGAAATGTTCAGAAATATTTTGAGAAATATGGAGAAAAAATATATTGGATCACAAGAAAAAGTTTGTTAAATAGAGAATGCACTTCGCTGTTTGGAGGTTATTTTATGAAGAAATTCGCAAAATAGAGGTTCGTTCAATAGTGGTCTGACTGTATATGTATATATATATATATATATATATATATATATATATATATATACTTATATATAAAGAGAGAGCGATTTTGTACGTGGAGGGTAATCTCCAGAACCACTGCCCCTATTTGAAAAATTCTTTCACTGTTTGAAAGGTACATTATTCCAGATGGACATATGCTATATATTATGTATATCTGATCAGTAGAAATAAAGTTAGGGGCTTAATCCCAACAATCTCCATTGTTACCGCTACTGTCCTCTACCGCTTTTTGAGCCGAAGTCCTCAACGATCCCTAGCGTGGTGCTATCGCGGTGGGCTTCTGTTCTGACGTTAGCGGTTCGAAACTAGCTGTTCTCCGGCACGCTTCTTTTCTTTTAAAAAATTAACTTTAATTATTAAGTAACGTAATATTAATTTAAATATTATTTTAGGGGCTTAAAATAATTAAAAAACATTCATTACTTAAAATAATTTTTTTATTTTTGTAATTTTATTTCATCTCTTATTCTAATTTTGGGATACCAAACCTTCTATTCTATATCTATACTTATATATAAAGAGAGAGCGATATTGCACGTGGAGGGTAATCTCCAGAACCACTGCACCTATTTGAAAAATTCTTTCACTGTTTGAAAGGTACATTATTCCAGATGGACATAGGCTATATATTATGTATATCTGATCAGTAGAAATAAAGTTAGGGGTTAATCCCAACAATGTCCATTGTTACCGCTACTGTCCTCTACCGCTTTTTGTGCCGACGTCTTCAACGATCCTTAGCGTACTGCTATCGCGGTGGGCTTCTGTTCTGACGTTAGCGGTTGGAAACTAGCCATTCTCCGGCACGCTTTTTTCTTTTAAAAAATTAACTTTAATTATTAACTAACGTAATATTAATTTGAATATTGTTTTAGGTGCTTAAAATAATTAAAAAAACATTCTTTACTTAAAATCATTTTTTTTTTGTATTTTTATTTCATCTCTTATTCTAATTTTGGGATACCAATGTGTATCTATACTTCTATAATCTATACTATATACTAATATATAAAGAGAGAGAGCGGATTTTGTATGTGAAGGGTAATCTCTGGAACCACTGCACCTATTTGAAAAATTCTTTCACTATTTGAAAGGTTCATTATTCCAGATGGACATAGGCTGTATATTATGTATCTCTGATCAGTACAAAGAAAGTTATGTTGGGATAAATGTTGAGCTGATGCTTCACCTTTACAACTTTTCCTTTGTCAACCATAGTCAAGTAACCATAACCACACATGAAACTACATTTTCATTTATTATCAGTAAAACATTTAATATTTTAAAGATCCAAGTGGAAGAGGTATTGATAAATACAAAAAGGATTTTTGAAATTGGCTACGTTTAAGGGTTTATTGAAGAAAATTTCATTTGGAACTACGCTTTTTATTGGACATTTAAGGTAAAAAAAGATTTACTATTTATTGTCTATCAACTGGAAATTTATTGGTGTAATATTACAGAACTTTATTTAACTTTATGTTTTTGAATTTATGTACAATTTTATGCACAATTTGCGTAAATCGAACTTTAATTATTGAACTTTATTCAAACATTAGGGTGTTTCATTGAAACTGTGAAATTTATTGATTATTTCGAATAGGACTATGTTTGTTCCTTTATAAGTGAAAAAGTATTGCTTCAATTGAGCTGAAATTATGTATAGATATAGTTGATAGTTCAGATTAAAACATAGGCATATTATTTTTTGAAAATCGGGCCCCGGAGTATTTTTAATTAATGTTTTAAGGATTTTGCCTCTAAAAGTTGCTTATTTCGACAGCTTCCGTGGCTGTCCTCGCTGATAGCGAGACTATGGGGCCGAGTCGTACCAAAATCGGCACGCGTGTGGCACGATTCATTGCCTGAAGTAGCCGGATTTTTTAATTTTTAATTAAAAAAAAATTATTAAATTTTTTGTGCCATTTATGGTGCTTTTTTCGTGTTTTTTTTTTGTGTGTGGACTCTGTAGGGGATAGGCTTTGGGTCCGAATCGTATCAAAATCGACATGCGGGTGGACCCCGGATACAATTCAGTGCCTTACGTTACAGTTTCCAATAAAAAATTCTTTTGCCATCACCATCAACAAATCCCAAGGTCTAACATACAAATATATTGGACTTGACTTACGGAAAGATTGCTTTACTCACGGACAATTATATGTTGGTCTCTCAAGGTCAGGAAATGCGGAGAATCAGTTTATTTTAAAACCTCAGAAAAACGAAACAAAAAGCGTGGTATAACCATGAGGTTTTAAAATAAATTAAATCTACCTAATATCTACTTAAGGGGATGGTGGACCTTTCAAAACGATTTTTGAAATTTTTACCACAGAGATATGAAATTTTGTATATATATTCATTAAAGTATAACAATATTAAACACCTTATAAAATGTTATAAATATTTAAAAAAAAATATTTTATAATTAAAAAATTTAAATTAAATTACCCTTTTTTAAAATGCTCCTTGCGACTCAATTTTAAACTTTTCCCCTTAATTTTGCATTTATATCGCTTATAAATACTTTCTGAATAAAGTTATGTATTTTTTTGTACTTTCGTTGAATAGTTAATTTTTAGAAAATACTTTTATGCTTGTACTCTGAATTTTCGCGAAATTTTTGTACTTTTCTACACTAAAGTTAAACTTTTATAACCTAAATGACCTCGAATCCTAAAATGGATACATAACTTTATTTTGATGTATTACAGGAATCTTTATTATAAATTTCATAAAATTTCGACAAAAATTATGACGCGAGGAGCATTTTAAAGACTTGCAAATCTGGAAATTACTCATTTTGAGAAAAAGTCATTTAAAAGAAAATTTTTTATCTAACTTTAATACTTACTGCTCTAAAGCCACCAATTTTTCATTTTTCTTTTCACTACACATTTTAAATGCATTTCATTCCAATATTTACATGCTTTTAAAATATTAATACACCCTCAAAAGAAATTCTAATTTTTGCTCGATTTTTGTTAATTTGAAAGTCCACCATCCCCTTAAATTTAAATTTAAATTGCAGCATTAAAAGCGTTATTCACTTAGAAAGCGCTTTGATTCAGATGCGCACTAAAACAGATTTAGATTCTCAAAACAAGGTTTTTTGAATATTTTAGACAAAATTTTCCCTATGGCGAACAATGAGATGAATGCTTAATAAGAATTGCAATTTTCACAGTCTAAATAGCGAAATTGGCTTCTCATGCGCATTTTATTCGGAGGGCTTTCTTTTTACTGGCGAGGATAAAAAATGCTGAATTCCTCCCTGGCAAAGAAATTCATGAATATTTCGGAGAATCATATTGAACGGAGAATCTCGACTCTCAAATCCCTGGGAGAATGTTCAAAGGAGGCTAAGTAGAGAACCAAATCCTATAGGTTAAATTAGATAGGACGAAACTTTCGGCCTTTTTGGCTTGAATTATACAGAGGCTGTTCACACATTTTTTAGACGATGTATATCGTATTCACAAAACTAAATTACATAAAATTCTTGTGTTTTAAATGTCCTATTTGACATCCCTTATTCTGAACTATCTTTCGACACCGCAATTTCCAGGATAATAATGCCTTTTGAAGTGCCAGAAGATGTATTCTATCCCATTTCTCCTGAACAGCTTTCCAGAGTCCTGTAAGGGTTTGGGGACGACGTTTGGATAATGCAGATTTTAAAAGTCCGAAAGCACAAAAATCCATAGGTGACACATCGGGAGATTTGGTAGGAATATCAGTGAAGGGTATGGCCTTGATACCAGTTTTTTGTTCCATTCTTTTAGGGAATTTACAGTGGATTTTGATGTGTGACTGCTAGCTTTGTCCTGATGGAGTCTCACAGATTGATGGCACTGTGGGTAAAGCGATGGTATTTCATTCAGAAAAATTGGCGATAAAATATGTTCCTGATAGTATTTGGAGTTAATCTTGACATTTTTTTCCACTCTCTTTATTTTTAACTTGCCATTATAAGAAAAACCAGCAACAAACATGAATTCCTTATAAATCTTTCTTTCGATTCTTTGAACCATGCACTTAAATTTTTTTCTCCCCTTTTATGATAATAAATGGCTCTTTTTTTTGTTGCAATCATTTAAATACACCCATGATTCATCTATTGTGACAATTGTTTTCCATTTTTCTTTGGATAAGTGTTTCTCATACAGAATTCTGCAACGTGTCCTGCGTTCAGCGATATGATTTGGAAGAAGACGATGCACATTGTGTTTTTCCGCTTTCTTAAGATTTAAATCAACGTTTATCATTTTGTTTACAGTGGACACCGAGCATTTTAATGATTTTGCAACTGTCCTTTGAATAGGGGGATTTTCTTTCAACATTAAACAACGTACCTTTGCAATAGTCGAAGATGTCCGTTTTTACCTTGGATACTTGTTTGGAATTTTTGTCCCACTTGAGGCTCCAATTTGACGTTTTTCTCCTTTCTTGTTGACGATATTACCTATCGACGCTTTAGATATCACAAAACCATGACTCTCACATCGTTTTTGGATAACGGAGTATGCATATTTCTCTTCGGAAAGAGCATAAATGTAGCCTTCGAACCACTGCTTCGTTAAAAACGCCATTTTGAATAAAAACAAAACTTTCAAGCCGCAGACGATAATTTTGACTTTTAAAATCATAGTACAATTGCAATTATTTCTTTTGCAGCAAACGATTTTTTATTACCGCTTACCAAAATCGTCTAAAAAATGTGCGAACAGCCTCTGTATTAGTGAATTAACTTAAATTGTATACTAGAATTTAGTTGAATGCATAATGTATTTATAAATGAGACCCCAAGAAAGAAATTTTAATGAAATATTATGGGATTAAACAATTCATTAATATGATAAAAAACTTGAATAAGATAGTAGCTATAGCTACTGTAAGTCAGTTGGTATTGCGTGGGTAAAGATTTTTCTAATTTATTGAGAAATATTTCTTTCTACTCTTTAGTGATTTTTCTAAGGCTATCCAGAGGTAGAACTTACGTCACGTCCCTAGATATCCTTAAGTTACGAACTTACGTCACATCCCTACCATCTACGTAGTAGGTTTTAGGGATACCTTGGGTAGGGGTACCTTGACAAGAATTGACGTCCAATTGACCAGAATTGACCCAAATAGTATAATGACCAGAAACTGACGGAAGTGGACACGTTGTAGACATCTACATCGCTGTGAAATAGTTAAAGCGGTACTACGTCATGGCGTGACTTCACTATGAAGTTGCGTTGACTTGTCAGTCACGTCAAATAGTGACTAGTAGGAATCTAGTAGTTGTCTCAAAGCCTTCACATTCTTGTCACAAAAGGAAAGTCACTTGAAAGTCGCAAACATTAGATAGTACTGTCTAAATTCTGTCACGGCCGTGACATGATCAGTCTGAGGGAAAAAATCGTGTGGAAAAGCTCAAAGGAGGCTACAGTTTGTAAGCTAATTCAAATGCTATAGGTTTTATTAAATGGCACAAAACTTTTGGCTTAATGGCTTGAATTGTACTAGTGAGATAATTAAATCGCTAGCGTAGACCTGTATTGCCAGATGAATGTATTAACCTTTAGCTTACGGGGCCTATTTTTCGGATTCCCTCTTCACAATTTTCATACCCCTTTTGTAAGAGCGGCCATTAAGGGGGTTATATATATATGTGTGTGTGTATATATGTGTATGTATGCATATATGTGTGTTTACATATATACATACATGTGTATATGTACATGTATGTATATGTATGTATATGTGTATATATATATGTGCATATGTATGTATATATGTATATATATACATGTATATGTATATATATATATATATATATATATATATATATATATATATATATGTATATATATATATGTATATATATATATATATATATATATATATATATATATATATATATATATATATATATATATATATATATATATACATGTATATGTATATATATATATATATATATATATATATATATATATATGTATATATATATATATATATATATATATATATGTATATATATATATATATATATATATATATATATATATATAAATATATATATATATATATATATATATATATATATATATATATATATATATATATATATAAATAAATAATAAATATATATATATATATATATATATATATATATATAAATATATAAATATATATATATATATATATATATATATATAAATATATAAATATATATATATATATATATATATATATATATATATATATATATATATATATATATATATATATATATGTATATATACATATACACATTCATTCTTGGCCCACATTCTTGGGATAGATGCTATCCCACCCCGTAAGGAAAAGGTTAAGTATTCGTAAATGAGCCCTAACAAAAGAAGGAAAGAGTGATAAATTTATAAAAATGAAAAGCTTTTTTACACAAAATTTTCTGAATAAATGATATAAATGCATAACTTTTTTCACCATGTTTCCGAATTCTTATGTTGCATTTGATATCTAGCTTGAATATGAACAAGTTAGATGTCAAATCTCTATATATAAAACAGTTCCGTAGCTGACTGACTGACTGACTGACAGACAACGCACAGACCAAACCGCTGGACCTAAAAGGCTGAAACTTTGCATGGCGATTCTTCTTATAGTGTAGAGGTGCACTAAGAAAGATTTTTGAAAAATTCTTCTTGGAATTTTTTAAATTAAAGTTTTTATCTGGCTTTGTAACTATTTTAAAATTTGTATTTAAAATAATAATCTAAGGTTTATAAAATTTATATCACAAGGCAGATCATAAAAAGTTCTTTAAAATGAAACCTTTTTCGAATCTTTACCTCTATTTTCTGATTTTTGTTGAATTTTTAAAGATTTATTTTTAGAATTTAATTTATTAAATGCTGATCACGTGGTTTCTTTTCTTTTTGATACTTTAAATTATTTTATCGTCACTTGCATAACAGCAAAATAAATTAACAAAAAAATATTTTATTTTTCTTGCTAATGCGGCAGACGATTGGACATTATCCAAAAAATACTAAAATATAGTAAAAGAAATGTTCCTCAAACTGTACTATATTAACTGTACTATATTCTTTAGTATGTTCTATTAGATTTAATTTGAATATTTTCTTGTACATTATTTTGTCTATAAAATATCCGTTAAATATTTTTATAAATATATATGTATATATATATATATATATATATATTTGGGATTAATTGCATACATTGACCGTTGTATTTAATTTGAATGTACTCCGTAGCGAAGTACGGGTATTCAGCTAGTTAATACATAATTAATAAAAATTAAACAGTCTAGTATCATATACAGGTTAAGGAAAATCTTGTCGAACATTAACTCAGCACATCTAAAATATTTTTATTGTTTCAATTAAATAGTTTAGAAATTAAATATTTGTTATTAATTAATTTTATGCTTTAAAAATCTAATTATTCATCTATCTATCTTTTTTTGGAGGAAATACGAAGTAAAATAATTTAAATTTTCAGGCGTGACAAATGTTTACCCACACGAAAAATGTAATTCAGACGAAAAACTCGATTCTGACGAAAATTCTGTTCAGAAATTAAACATTGTTTCTGTTTTACGGATTCGACTCATTCGAAATCATCTCGGATCATATAATCTTTAGCATGCGACGAGAGATGAAAAGAACTGAATTTTGCTAACCGACTGCTTTAAGGCAGCAAGCCATTCATTTCAGAAACAAATACGGAATGTCGTTTGCGTCGCTGAACGTCGTAACAGGGAGAAAGGAATGAAGTCGAACGAATGCACGGTTTATGTAACAGAATAAAGGTTTCCAACTTTTCGGCTGAAGACAATTTTTAGGTATAACTTCGGCATTATACAAGATAATTTGCTTACTCTAGAAACTGCATTATATTGTCCATTGGATAACTGAAGAATTACCCTGCAATTAATACCTCCCACAGTTCTGTTATGTAGTTAAGTCATAGTTATATAGGGTGACTAGCTGATTACCCGTACTTCGCTACGGATTATATTCAAATTAAATACAACGGTCAATGTATGCAATAAATGCCAGAAAAAAAATATAAATTTATAAAAAAAATATCGTAACGGATATTTTTATAGACAAAATAATGTAAAATAAAATATTGAAATTATATCTAATAGAACATACTAAAGAATATAGTACAGTTAATATAGTACAGTTTGAGGAACATTTCTTTTACTACATTTTAATATTTTTTTTTTGATAATGTCCAATCGTCTGCCGCATTAGTAAGAAAAAAAAATTGTTTTTGTCTATTTCGTTGTTATGCACGTGACGCAAAATTAGTTTAAAGTTGTAATGCGAATCCTCTATCTTCTCCTGGAAGATTCGTTGTTGGTTCGTTCAAGAAATAAATCACTTGGCAAACTCACTGATGAAACCCAAAACAAAACTTTAATCTGACTAAATAAGGTGGGAAGCTCAAACTGTAAGATTTCTAACTTCAGTCTCTATATCTACGAGTATTAAACCCTCAACGCAATCTTCTTTGTTTTCCTCGATTAAACTTTCCTGACCACGGATTCCCTAAAATAATCTCAACTAACAGTCCCCGTGCCTCTTTTCTGCACGGGACAAAACACCAACACGGCCTAGCCGTCTCGTAGCTAAAAACCTTCTGCCCCAAACGACACTCTTAACTCCTTGGGGTCGTTGAACTTACTCCGCCGCACCCCTTCCAACAAGGAATGCCTATTCCATTTACTGAGAGGGTGTTCTAAGGCGCTGGGGAGGGGAACGCAATTCTGATATCACTACAAAAGTATCACAAAAAGAAAAGAAACCACGGTTTATCATTTAATACATTTAATTCTAAAAATTAATCTTTGAAAATTCACCAAAAATCGGAAAATGTAAGTAAAGATTCGAAAAATATTTCATTTTAAAGGAATTTTTATGATCTTTCTTGTGATATAAATTTTATAACCCTCGAATCATTATTTAAAATGCAAACTTTAAAGAATGTTACAAAAACAGCCTAAAAATATAATTTTAAAAAATCTAAGAAGAATTTTTCAAAAATTTCCTTAGTGCACCCCTACACTGTGAGAAGGATCGCCATGCAAAATTCCAGCCCTTTAAGTCCAGCGGTTTGGTCTGTGCATTATATGTCAGTCAGTTAGTCAGTTACGGAACTGTTTTATATACATGTAGATTAACTCGAAATAGGCTTCTGATATTCTGTAATAATTCTCGCTAACACAAAACAATATGAACTAAACAACGTGCAATTAGCACTTCAGTAGACGTCGCATCGCATCATACAGTTCTCGGAGGAGGCGCGGTTCTATTTGTCGAGTAATGTTAACTTGCAAAAAATCCGTATATGGGACAATGAAAATCCCTTTCCCACTCCCCATACACTGCTCCATGATCCAAAACTGGTTGTATGGTGCACGATGTGTCGGTGGAGCTCCTTAGGCAGGCACCATTTTCTTTGATACCGATGTGTACTTGGACATATTTGAACAGTTCGGGAATCAACTGAATTATCGTGAGTTAAAGGAGATTACTTCCAGAAAGATGGATCAACGTGTCACCAATCGGTTAGGATCATGGCGCAAACTGAGCCTTTCATCGCCAAAAGAGTAATTTCAGAGGAGCCTTGGCCACCACGGTTGCCGGATCGACATCGCCAGACTTCTTCCTTTGCGAAAAGTCTATCGGAACAAGCCTGTGGAAGATTTGATTGAAAAATTCAATGAGATATTGCTATTTCCCTCGATATTGTACCAAAACCGTGGTACGGAAAGTTATTTTGCAAGTGAATTTCAAGAACAGATAAAAATTATGCCAGCTACCGTAATTGAAAAACAGAGATTTTATAAACAGTTCTTTACAAGATGCAGTAGTAGACAAAAAAAAAACTACTACAAATCTTTGCTGGAAGTCGACAAATTCCAGCACCTATAACTCGGCTTGACAGTCAGGAATTTAAATACAATTATCATTAAAACACATATAACAGTTATCAAATAATAACACACAACCTTTAAATCTACTCGACGAGAAAACACCTATTCTGAAACTGTCACCTAACGCTACAAGAACAAGGCAGGAACTGAATTTCTTTTCCATCCTCTTATTCACCTGGGAAACAAAACCCGAGTTGCCACACCGCTCAACCAAACCAATTTCCAACAATAGACCATAGAGCAGGATTTATTTCTTACTCCATGGTAGACGCGTGAACGTGCTAAACCATAGCTTTAAATCACGCGAAGTCCAAAGCATCGCACGCTGGCGATAACACGCCAAGTTGGCCCCTAACTGGTAACAATATCATTGACAATATGTTGAGGAACACGGAACACCAAGTTGAAACTTTTCTTACGGAAAACGGCGATCACTTCCCGCATCGCATGGAATGCAATCGGTTACACACACGTTCGAATTTTTTTGTTTCAGATTCATTTATCCCAGAGAGAGTTATTAGGGGCCTCTTTCTAGTGAATCACCCTACATTTGTAGCAATGCTATCGGGAAAGTAAATTAACTCTGAACTATCCTTTTTTAACGCTAAAACATACTGGTTTTCCTTTAAATATAAACTTTGAAATTATTTATAAAATTCTTTTGTTTTCTTTGGATGTTAAGAGAACAAAATATTTTATCATTTGTATATTATAAAATATACAAATGATAAAATATTTTTCTCGTGATTTAGATAAAAGGCCAGAGGAATGTTGTTATTTCATATTCCAGGAAGACCTATTGTACAAGTAATACCCTTTTTCAGAAATTGCATAATAATTTATATAATAGTTTTCTCCCATTTTATTGCATTGATGTTATTGATAAATTCAGCTACTCATAAGAACGAATTTTAAAAAAAATTTAATCACATTTCCCCAAACGCATTCATTGTTTGAATAATGGATTTAATTTTGCAGTTGATTCTTGGGAATTATGTAATGTAATGAGCAAATAACGCTCAGAGCTAGCGACTTTCAATAACTTTTCTTAAAGCAAAAATATTTAAATTTTATTTTAAACTATGCAAATATAGAATTATTAAAATTTCTATTTTTAATATAACCCTAGAGCCGAATACAAACGTACGTCCTTATTGAATAAATTTTATTTTTGTTTGATATCGATCTTAACGTTTTGTGTTGATAACTGCCACAAAATGATTAATTAATGGAAGTGTTACACATCCATGGATAAGAGATAATTTGTATCTCAGCAGCGTTAATGAATCAAATGAAAATTATAACTTTAAACAACATGAGTTATAAAACATTATTTTTAAATGCTTTTGTTGTGAATAGGTAAGAATTGGGAAGGCTTCAATTTATTTAAAAATCTACGAAACTGACTTTTCGAGTCATATAAAACAACAATTTCTCGAAAAATTCTTAAATATTGTATGCTTATATATGTTTGCTGCAGTGTAATCTTGATTCTATAGCTCTTTTGATAAATGAGAAAAGCTCATAGAAAAGCTTAATAAAAGAGAAACGTAGCTCCATATAGTTCACTACCAGCAACGAACTAAGAAAACATGCACTCGGTGCAAATTCAAGACATTTGCTTCTCATATATTCAAATAAGGCTCTATTAATGTCATTAATAATCCTCTAATTAAGGGTAGTACATAAAACTCGTTATATAATAATCATGCCAAAAGTTGGAAAAAATCACTGAAACAAAGTAGATTTCTTGAAATGTCAGTAGGATAGTCATTTCTGATATTATATCTCCCCCTCCCCTTTTTTTTGGGTTGTACATCTGCAGTTTTGTATGAAAGGTAAAGAATTAAGAGAAAAATGAATTATTGAGAACAAAATGGAATCTAGCGTTAGAAATTACAAATATATGTGTTGAAGGCAAGAAAAACTTAAAAGATTCCAGAAAAGTATCTATAATATTCATATTTGTAGTACAATATTTAATCCTTTTTACCACTAACAGTGTAAAATTTTTCCGATAATATAAAGACATTAAATTAGTTCCCAAGGTCAAAGAAATTCCAATCCCCCGATATCGTGCTTCAATTACAGAAATTTCAGTGTTGTTTTTATGAAACTGTATGGATCATACAGTAGTAAGAAGGCTAATGTTTACGAACACAAGGTATCACCATCTAAATGGGAGGACAAAACCTAGGAGCGACTTACTTAAGTTGTGTCCTAAATATGAGCTCTTGAACATGCGGTAGAACGACAAATACGCCAAAAGAGAGGCGAGGTAATATGTCTGGGCTTAGCCTTTCCATGAAGGATTTTGAACAATTTGGGTAAAGTTGAGAAATGAAGATCTGGAAGATGATTGAATAGGAAAGAGGAATAGAAAAGCCTTTCCATGAAGGATTTTGAACAATTTGTGTAAAGTTGAGAAATGAAGATCTGGAAGATGATTGAATAGGAAAGAGGAATAGAAAAGCCTTTCCATGAAGGATTTTGAACAATTTGTGTAAAGTTGAGGAATGAAGATCTGGAAGATGATTGAATAGGAAAGAGGAATAGAAAAGCCTTTCCATGAAGGATTTTGAACAATTTGTGTAAAGTTGAGAAATGAAGATCTGGAAGATGATTGAATAGGAAAGAGGAATAGAAAAGCCTTTCCATGAAGGATTTTGAACAATTTGTGTAAAGTTGAGAAATGAAGATCTGGAAGATGATTGAATAGGAAAGAGGAATAGAAAAGCCTTTCCATGAAGGATTTTGAACAATTTGTGTAAAGTTGAGAAATGAAGATCTGGAAGATGATTGAATAGGAAAGAGGAATAGAAAAGCCTTTCCATGAAGGATTTTGAACAATTTGTGTAAAGTTGAGAAATGAAGATCTGGAAGATGATTGAATAGGAAAGAGGAATAGAAAAGCCTTTCCATGAAGGATTTTGAACAATTTGTGTAAAGTTGAGAAATGAAGATCTGGAAGATGATTGAATAGGAAAGGGGAATAGAAAAGCCTTTCCATGAAGGATTTTGAACAATTTGTGTAAAGTTGAGAAATGAAGATCTGGAAGATGATTGAATAGGAAAGAGGAATAGAAAAGCCTTTCCATGAAGGATTTTGAACAATTTGTGTAAAGTTGAGAAATGAAGATCTGGAAGATGATTGAATAGGAAAGAGGAATAGAAAAGCCTTTCCATGAAGGATTTTGAACAATTTGTGTAAAGTTGAGAAATGAAGATCTGGAAGATGATTGAATAGGAAAGGGGAATAGAAAAGCCTTTCCATGAAGGATTTTGAACAATTTGTGTAAAGTTGAGAAATGAAGATCTGGAAGATGATTGAATAGGAAAGAGGAATAGAAAAGCCTTTCCATGAAGGATTTTGAACAATTTGTGTAAAGTTGAGAAATGAAGATCTGGAAGATGATTGAATAGGAAAGAGGAATAGAAAAGCCTTTCCATGAAGGATTTTGAACAATTTGTGTAAAGTTGAGAAATGAAGATCTGGAAGATGATTGATAAGGAAAGAGGAATAGAAAAAGCAGTTGATCCAAGACATGATTCTCAATCTAGTGGTAAGTTTATCTCTTCAAAGTGGAGGATGTCTAAGGTAGTTTAAGACTTCCAAAAGGAATAATTTTCCCTTATAAATAGGATTTTATAAAGCTTTTAGCCTTGGCAAGTCATATAGAAATACACGCGTATAGGTGTAACTTAAATATTTAAAACTCTTGCAGAGTGGGATGAACATTAAATTTTTACCGATGACTGATAAAACACAGCCAATAAAATTCCCAAAAGAAAAAAAACAAGCTTCTTTCAGAAAACAGTGATACAAAATTTAGATGGATTTTTAATTTAGATTCTCTCTAGCATACTTGTGAGCGTTGCTATACTAAGAAGCTCCTACTTAGTATAATTTAATAATAATTTCTTGGCAGGAAGCTGTAGGAATAAATATCTGGTATTATATTATTTAAGTCTTTGATGTGTTCAAAGAGTTGGTGGTTGGTTAAAAAAGCGGTTTAAAAATAAATTAATATTGTTTTATAATTTATAACATTCTGGAAAGAGAGCATAACTTCATCTGTATAATATTCAAAAAATCCTTTTTCTGGTAAAAATAACTCCCCCCCCCCTTTTGAAAAGTAATCAGTAGAAAATTCCTACGCATATTCAGATTGATTTATAAAAATACGAAATTAGCTTCGAATTATATGCGTCTGGCATCAATTTATTATCTCATATTCTTGAAAATAAATACATTCGTTATACTCCAATGATATATTTTAAAACGCAATATACAATTTAAATGAGGGCTATAAATATTAAATGTTTCTGCTTCGACATTTGAATATTTCCTATTGTGAGCCTTTTCAAGTGACTGAACTGAAACTTAATTACTATTTCCATCATCAGTAATCTCAAGCATAAAAATTCGATACAAACTTTGAAATTTGAGCTTTCATTAGCGAAAATTCAATGATTATTGTCTCTTAGAATCCACGAAAATATATCACTTTGAAATATTTTTAAACATCTGTTTCCATGCCTCAGAATGTTGAAAGTTAAATTCATACGACGGCATTCTTCTTGGAATAAAATTGAAATTCTAATTATAATATTTTTTGGCTTCTGCATATCGAATTATAATGTGAATCATAAAATTAATACGAGCTTATAATAATTCAAATAAAAGTTCGAAAAATTTAATACATCTGCTAAATAGGAAATTTTTTTTTCAAGTTTTTTCTTTCAAAATTTCATGAAATGTTATTAAAGGAAATCTCTTTAATATTTTTTTCAGAATATGTAATACACGGAAATTTTAAAATTTGGTGGTTATACGAGTAATCACTGAATTCAAAATTACTACAGAAATGATCGTTCGGTATATTTACTCATACATAGAAATTTTTACCTTTATTTGAACTTCGATACGATACACTACATATTTGTGCCACAAGTTGCGGCAGTAATTCTGTATCATGTAGTAATTTTCATGAAACGGCTGCGAAATTAAGGAAAACAAATTTTACAGGTCTGTCAAATAATAAGATAGGTCTGCAAGGAATGAGATCGTTCAGAAACTAAGAATATTATAAAATTTGCAAGAGGAGACCCATTCAGCTGCTGTAATGTTCTTTAAATATAAAACAAAGTGACGATTTTTGGACAAGATTAACAAATTTATCGTACAAGAATGTACTTAAAAACTGTATAGAGAATTATGTACTTCTACCCTAGCTTGGGTGAATATAATTCGAAGTGGCACTCTAATGAATTAGATTCAAACACTGTTCTAATTTTAATAAAAATTTTTACTATAACTTTGCCCATTAAATTGCTTTTCAACATGAAGTATACGTACTACTAGTACGAGTATATACACTGCTGGCCACCCAAATTGCAACACCAAGAAAGACAAGAGATATCACAACAAAATTTATTTTGTAGATAACATGTTGACCAAGTATCAAATGATTAAATTTATAGACTTCTGTGAAGTGTGGTTCCTGCCAAAATCGGTAGCCAGAGTAGCCGCCATTGTTGGAGATCACCGCTGCCACACGCCTCAGCATTGATTCAAAGAGACTTTGGATGAGTTCTTGGGGTACAGCAGACCAAGCAGCTTCCACACGTTGCCAAAGTTGATCTGCTGTGGCAGCTGGGGATGGAATCTGGGTCAATCGTAGAGCAACCATGCACCACATGTTTTCTATCGGCGAAAGATCCGGAGAGCGAGGCGACCAGGGAAGCAATTCAATCTGGCGATTGACGAAGAACCGTTGGACAATGCGTGCAACGTGTGGTCGCGCATTATCCTGTTGAAATGTGGCTGTGGGCAAGCCCTGAAGGTAAGGAAGGACAACTGGCTCCAACACCTCGGAGATGTAGCACTGGCTGTTTAAAGTACCGGCAATGCGTACTAGAGGTGTGCGAGAGTGATATGCAATACCGCCCCATACCATAATACCCGGTGCAGGACCAGTGTGGCGGTGCATAACGCAGCTGTTCAGCATTCTCTTTTCACGGTGTCTCCAGACTCGAATGCGACCATCGTGGTGTTGCAGACAGAAGCGAGGCTCGTCAGTAAAGACAATTTCGTCTGGCGATTGACGAAGAACCGTTGGACAATGCGTGCAACGTGTGGTCGCGCATTATCCTGTTGAAATGTGGCTGTGGGCAAGCCCTGAAGGTAAGGAAGGACAACTGGCTCCAACACCTCGGAGATGTAGCACTGGCTGTTTAAAGTACCGGCAATGCGTACTAGAGGTGTGCGAGAGTGATATGCAATACCGCCCCATACCATAATACCCGGTGCAGGACCAGTGTGGCGGTGCATAACGCAGCTGTTCAGCATTCTCTTTTCACGGTGTCTCCAGACTCGAATGCGACCATCGTGGTGTTGCAGACAGAAGCGAGGCTCGTCAGTAAAGACAATTTCGTCTGGCGATTGACGAAGAACCGTTGGACAATGCGTGCAACGTGTGGTCGCGCATTATCCTGTTGAAATGTGGCTGTGGGCAAGCCCTGAAGGTAAGGAAGGACAACTGGCTCCAACACCTCGGAGATGTAGCACTGGCTGTTTAAAGTACCGGCAATGCGTACTAGAGGTGTGCGAGAGTGATATGCAATACCGCCCCATACCATAATACCCGGTGCAGGACCAGTGTGGCGGTGCATAACGCAGCTGTTCAGCATTCTCTTTTCACGGTGTCTCCAGACTCGAATGCGACCATCGTGGTGTTGCAGACAGAAGCGAGGCTCGTCAGTAAAGACAATTTCGTCTGGCGATTGACGAAGAACCGTTGGACAATGCGTGCAACGTGTGGTCGCGCATTATCCTGTTGAAATGTGGCTGTGGGCAAGCCCTGAAGGTAAGGAAGGACAACTGGCTCCAACACCTCGGAGATGTAGCACTGGCTGTTTAAAGTACCGGCAATGCGTACTAGAGGTGTGCGAGAGTGATATGCAATACCGCCCCATACCATAATACCCGGTGCAGGACCAGTGTGGCGGTGCATAACGCAGCTGTTCAGCATTCTCTTTTCACGGTGTCTCCAGACTCGAATGCGACCATCGTGGTGTTGCAGACAGAAGCGAGGCTCGTCAGTAAAGACAATTTCGTCTGGCGATTGACGAAGAACCGTTGGACAATGCGTGCAACGTGTGGTCGCGCATTATCCTGTTGAAATGTGGCTGTGGGCAAGCCCTGAAGGTAAGGAAGGACAACTGGCTCCAACACCTCGGAGATGTAGCACTGGCTGTTTAAAGTACCGGCAATGCGTACTAGAGGTGTGCGAGAGTGATATGCAATACCGCCCCATACCATAATACCCGGTGCAGGACCAGTGTGGCGGTGCATAACGCAGCTGTTCAGCATCCTCTTTTCACGGTGTCTCCAGACTCGAATGCGACCATCGTGGTGTTGCAGACAGAAGCGTGGCTCGTCAGTAAAGACAATTTCATTCCATTCTGCCGTCCACATCCTTCTGTTATCGCACCATTGGCGGCGGAGACGTCTGTGGTTCTGCGTCAAGGGTAAACAAAGCAATGGACGTCTTGCGGATAGACCACTCTGCTGTAAACGGCTTCGAATGATACGCGCAGACACTGGATGATGCGTTACAGACTGCATGTGCTGTGCTATGGTTCGTGATGTGACTGAGCGATCCGTCACTGCCATGCGCACAATTTGCCTGTCATCACATGAAGTGGTGCGCTGAGGTGGATGCGATCGAACACGCCGGTCCGTCGTACCCTCCTGCATCCAACGATCACATATCCGCATTACAGTTGTTTGGTTTCGTCCAACACGACTACCGATTTCCCTGAAAAATAATCCACAATCTCGGTAGGCCACTATCCTTCCTCTGTCGAACTCGGATACTTGATCAAAAGATGATCTCTGTTTTCGACGAGGCACAATTGATCGTTTTTTTTAAAAACCACAAGAAAAACACAATTGCCGAACTTGAAATCGTCGAAATCTCCAAGCCTTAAATAGCGCTTTGAAGTGGCGCCACAGGCGCGCTTGATGTGCGTCTGCGCTGAAATTCTAATCATTTGCATATCTCACCTCCGCTAATGCATGTTGTAAATTTCATGTTATTTGCATGTTTCCTTCAGGTTGTTGTATTTACAGTGGCCAGCAGTGTATATACCGGGTGGCCATAATTAAACTGACAGTGCTCACAGTGTTCTGTAGCGCGATCTATTTGCGAGAATGACGCCACATTTTGTAGGAAGATTAAACAAGACGGGGGACGAAGGATTCCTCGAAAAAATAAATTAGTTCCAAAAGTCACCGTTAGGGGAATATTTGGCGCTGTGTAATAGAAAATAGAGTGTTAACAAATGCAAATCAATACGGAAATTACCTTTTATTTTGCATTCAAATGAGGTTCAATGTGGCTGCCGTTGTTGTGGACCACATATTGCATTCTGTGCACAGTATGCACAACAGCAGAAAGTAACATGTCTGCAGGAATCTCCCGTACAGTCCGTGATATGTTATCCTTCAACGTAGCCAGGTCCTGGACCACTCCTTGATAGACCTTGAACTTAAGGTAACCCCATAGCCAGAAGTCGCATGGGGTAAGATCAGGCGACCGAGGTGGCCATGCAGTTGGAAAGTAGCGGCTAATGACTCTTTCTGTTGTGAATTTCTGTCGTAGCAGCTGTTGCACCCGTACAGCAACGTGTGGAGGGGCTCCATCTTGCATGAAAATGATTTCCCCCAGGCATTGTCTTTGATGAAGTGCCGGAATGACAAAGTTGTTCAACATGTGGCGATATTTTTCTCCGGTAACAGAACAGGTTTCCGGTCCTGTCGGGGTAATGTTCTCATAGAAGAATGGACCTACGATAAATTCCGCTGTGAACCCACACCAAACAGTTACCTTTGGTGAATGTAAGGGAATTTCTGTGACTGCATGTGGTGATTTGTCCTCCCAAATTCGGCAGTTCTGGGTATTCACAGTTCCATGCAGGTAAAAGTGGGCCTCGTCTCCCCATAAGATTTTCCACGGCCAAGCATCATCCACCTCCATTCTAGCAAGAAAGGTGAGAGCAAAAGTCAATCGCTTATCATGGTCGGGGTACAGTAACTCCTGTACACGGCTGATCTTGTACGGATAGAAGTTGATAATCTTTCATAAGATTTTCCATACCGTACTGTAAGGCATATCCATATTCCGAGCTAATCCACGAGCGCTAGAGGTGGCAGCAATATTGTCTGGTCCTCTGTCGACAATCGCCGTGGCAACTGCTTCGATTGTATCCTGTGGTACAGGTTTTCGTCCTCTGCCTGACTGAACCTTCAGAGAACCTGTTTTCTCAAACGTCTCAACCATTGCTTTTAGCCCATTAACTGACACAGGACTGTTACCTTTACGCATTTTTTTGTGCGTTCTAAAAGCACGAAGAGCGGCTGACGCGTTGCACTGGTTGAGGTAAAAGAATTTGACCAGTAACGCACGCTCGACTAAAGAAGGAGACGTTGCACATAAACTTTCAATCCGATTGATTTGAAACGTAACACATTGCCTTTTAAAACCCAAGCAGCTGGCACTGTGCCAATGGATTTAACGTGAAATTTGAATAAAGAACTTCTTCTGGTCAGCGTACGTGATATTGCAGATCACGAGACTTTATCGGTGTTTATGTAGATTTTACGCTTTTTTAAAAGTGTTGCCATATTGCACTTGAAATAAATAAGAAAATGTGCATAATAAAAGGCAATTTTATTCCGTATTGATTTGCATTTGTTAACACTCTATTTTCTATTACACAGCGCCAAGTATTCCCCTGGCGGTGACTTTTGGAACTAATTTATTTTTTCGAGGAATCCTTCGTCCCCCGTCTTGTTTAATCTTCCTACAAAATGTGGCGTCATTCTCGCAAATAGATCGCGCTACAGAACACTGTGAGCACTGTCAGTTTAACTATGGCCACCCGGTATATAGCATTCATGCAAGGGATATTAATCCCGTATAGAACTTTGCAAGGAAATACAGTTTGTAAATACTTTAAAGTCAACCAGCAATGCTGCCACGTAAACTTTGGGCCTAACAAGAACTCGCGTAAGGTTAGCACCTCGAGCTGCTGATCGCAAAACTCCTTTCACTTCCTTTCATCTTCTCTCACTCCCTCAACACTTCGTCTCTTTAATCTAGCTGCTTGGAACTTATACCAACCGCGTATGCCTTGAAATTAGCATATCTCAAGCGGCTTCTTTAATTTATTCACTTAAAATTTCGATTCTTGTGAATCGAATCTTATGTAAACCTTATAACTGTTTGTAACGAAATGTCCATCCTGAATCTCTTTATAAGTGGAGAATATTTAACTAGCATTATCAGTATAAGACTTATGTACTGATTTACTCTTTATTTAATTTCCGCACGTTCCCACGGACAGACACATAGACTTGTGTTTTCCGTGGGAACACAAGTCTAATAAATACATTCGTTATACTCCAATGAAATATTTTAAAACGCAATACACATTTTAAATGAGGGCTATAAATATTAAATGTTTCTGCTTCGACATTTGAATATTTCCTATTGTGAGCCTTTTCAAGCGACTGAACTGAAACTTAATTACTATTTCCATCATCAGTAATCTCAAGCATAAAAATTCGCTACAAACTTTCATTAGCGCTTTCATTTTTGAGCTTTCATTAGCGGAAATTCAATAATCATTGGAACCAATGCTAATGAGTTCAGAAAAAAAACAATAAGAGATCAATTAAACAATCCGACCACAGTACGAAGAACTACGGTTGGCATAGTGCCAAGACGATTCTATTCACGCTTTAGGTAAGGCTGCTTAGGAAGGAGGGGGAAAAGTCTTGTATTCTCTCGACATTCTTTAGAATCAGTTACTAACTGCGCTTGCTTGCTTTTTCCTCGTCTGTTATTTTGATTATTATATTAAAATTAATGCATCCTTTACCCAACACCACTGCTCGGAATAAGCCGTTCCGTAGTGATTGTAAACGTATAATACACAATGTAATTAAATTGTGTGATAAAGAAGCACTAGAAGGAAATGTTATTGTTCCATTAATCATTCTACCTAAATCGTCGAACCTCCTCCAAACACTATTGTTGTCATGCATTGTAAGTGGGGGGTTGAAAAATATATTTCGGTGGTCAGCTAAACATTCCGTTGAACACTTCCTAAAAGCAGTTGGATTACAACTCTTTAAATTGATGTTTCGAGGTTCAAATGTTAAAGGTTGAATTTTTCATATCACATATTATACAATACATGTTTCTGAATTCTGCTTTTTTATACACAGTCGAGTTACATTATTGTGTCCACCAGCTCATTTCCTGTATAACGGCCGTGTGGACTTCGTATAATTTGATAATTATTTCTGGGCAGGAAGCAGTAGGCGTAAATATCTGGTATTATATTATTTACATCTGTGATGTGTTCAAAGAGTCGGTGGTTGGTTAAAAAAAGTTTTAAAAATCAATTAATTTTGTTTCATGATTTATAATATTCTAGAAAGAGAATGTAATTTCATCTGTATAATATTCAAAAAATCCTTTTTCTGGTAAAAATAACAGTGTAGTCTATGACTTACAGACATACCCTACAAAAATTTCAACTGCTTCTTTGTTTCGGCTATGATTTTTTTTCGCTTATCACATGCGCACTTTAGTTGATTTTGGATATATAGTAAGGCCGTCTGCACACGGAGCAACTCAAAAGAAACTGATAACCGACTCCAATCACAAACCAGTCCGTGATGAGTCGTAACCTATGTAATTGAAATGGAGCCACGCACACGGCGCAACCGGTTACAAACCCTGTCAGCAACGCGTTTGCAATCAGTCGCAGGCAACTCAACGTGTCGTGTCGCCAGCAACTTCGGTCGCCAGTTTCTCTTGCGGTGTGCGTGTTATTACACAATCTATAGCACAGCCGCTCTTTTGGCAAGCTGCCAAATGACGTACACGAGTCACGTGACTTCTGCCTAGCGATGAAATGAAATTCTAACGTTTTTTGTTGCATGGAATATGTGCGCCCATATATACAGTCCATTTTTAAAAAGATTGATAAAAGACAATCTATTGTGACGATTTTTTAAAATAAATTAATTTCTGATAATAATTTAACTAAAAATAATGCCCGGAATAATGATGTTCTTCCTTCCATGACAGGTCGCAAACTATTGATTTGAATCACTTTTGAGTCGGCCCGTGTGGCATCACTAACGAGTTTGCAACCGATAAGCAATTTCAGTCGCTAACCAGTTCAGCTTCCTTTGAGTCGCTCCGTGTGCCGACGGCCTTTGTGACTGGAGTCAGTTATCAGTTTCTTTTGATTTGCTCCGTGTGCAGATGGCCCAAGAAATCCAATTTAGGTTCCGTTGTGTAAATCGAAGCCGTTTTCACCTCTGGAACTTCGACAGCACGAGTGCCGTGGCGATCCGTCTGCCACGGAGCCACATACGCAAAACGATTCGCTGTACTGTCTTTTAAGACACAAGTCTGGTAGTCTCCTGGTTCATTTGGACGGTGGGTTGCTCAAGTGTAGGATGTCGATTGGCCCTTACACACCTTCACATCTGACGTTCGCCTCTCATGCACATCAATGGCAAGTGTGGCTCCACAGTGTCCCCGTCGTTTTTTCACAATAGAGCCGTTAGTCTAATCACGGTAAAATTTAAACCACAGCAGCACACGAATATTTCACAAACTTCGCAGTTTCAAAAATTATGTGGAGATAATCACCGTGGATATAATCACCGATGTTCATCCCCTTTTCAACGTCTGATAAGGCCATGTATTTTACCCATGAGAGCGACGATTGGCATGTTTGCATAGTGCGTACATCTCATCTTACATACCTTCCAAGCCATCTTGTGACACTTGCCTAATTTTACTGTCTACACACTGTTGAAGTCAAAAGTAGGGGGTTGTCATAATAATATTACTCTCCTGTGTATATGAAGGTAGACGTTTAAATAAAGATTGCATGGTTCTTAAAATTTTGTTTTTCCTTTTGTCAATATTTTACTGGGTATTAAATTAATGATATCCGTCGCGACAAAATTGAAACCGTTTTTAAAATTGTGATGTAGCCCAAAAAGAGGTATCTGAAGTCGGACAGTTAAATTTCATAGAAAACCGAAAGGAACCGCGTTTACGGCTATGCTACCGATTTTAAGTTTTAAAATCAGCTGATTCTAATAACATTTGGCAACATGTATACAAATGACTAAATTTCAACCATATGTACAGTCCGACCACAGTACGAAGAACTACGGTTGGCATAGTGCCAAGACGATTCTATTCACGCTTTAGGTAAGGCTGCTTAGGAAGGAGGGGGAAAAGTCTTGTATTCTCTCGACATTCTTTAGAATCAGTTACTAACTGCGCTTGCTTGCTTTTTCCTCGTCTGTTATTTTGATTATTATATTAAAATTAATGCATCCTTTACCCAATACGACTGCTCGGAATAAGCCGTTCCGTAGTGATTGTAAACGTATAATACACAATGTAATTAAATTGTGTGATAAAGAAGCACTAGAAGGAAATGTTATTGTTCCAGTTTCGCAATCCCCAAAGAGAGATAGTAAAATGACCGGGATATCAATGTCCAGTGTAAAAAGAATACGTAGAGAAGCAAAGGGTGAAGAAACTCCAAAATTTGAATCTCCGAGGAAACGTCAGAAAAAAAGAACCACCGAAAACGTAGCTTTAGATGATTTTGATTGTGATGTAATCAGAAAATATCCACTCCTATAAAACTCCTATTTTTTAAATAGATTTGCTTCTTTATTTTTATTATTTTGAAATTATTATTCATATATTCGATCAAAAATGAAGTTTTAAAAAATAACTTTAAAATTGTGGACAAAAAGCAGTCTGAAATGCATTCCGTATTTCATAAACAAACACATCCGAAAATATGACGTTTTCCCCTATTTTCTAAGTAGACTAGCTTTTCTCGCGCATGCGTAACAGCTTCCAGGGACCTTGCTTCCGTGGTCAGTCAGTAGTAGCCTCTAAATTTGAATTCAATCAGATCTACTAACTGTGCAGTAGTCACTCTGTGAAGTAGATTGTAAAATGCAACTGCCACAGTTATACCTTTACGGTTTTGGTGTTGACTTTTCCGTAAATTTATGATTAAGTGATGGACTGGCGATATTTTCCCGTGCATTGCGTATACAGTAAGTCCTCGACTTACGCGGTTAATTCGTTCCAGAACATTCCACTTATGTCGAAATCGGGTAAGCTGAAATTTACCAGGTAATGCGGAGCGCATGTCCCACTGATTGAGCGCGAGTGGCCGCCGTCTGTTTGACCAACCGCTGGATTCAATATCTTCTTTTCAACTATCATCGTATGGAAGATGATGAGTAGATGGAAGATGATCAGTAGCATTAATGACAAAATATCGAAATAGAAAAGTTTTTAAATCATTTTCAGTGAAGTGCTTTTTATTTAAATACGAAAATTATACACACATATAGTATACTAGCTGAAAACCCGCGCTTCGCTACGGAGTACATTAAAATTAAATACAACGGTCAACGTATGCAATTTATGCCAAAAAATAAATATATATATACTTATAATAAATGCGACGATCAATGTATACAACTGATGTAAAATATATATCTATCTATATTTATAAAAAAATCGTAAGGGATATGCATTTTTTTTTGGATAATATCCAATCGTCTGCTGCATTAGAAAGAGAAAAAATATTTTTTTTGTCTATTTAGTTGTTACGCACGTGACGATAAATTTATTGAAAGTACCAGAAAAAGAAATCACGTGATCAGCATTTAATAAATTAAATTCTAAAAATTAATCTTTAAAAATTCAACAAAAATCAGGAAATGGAGGTAAAAATTCGAAAAAAAATTTCATTTTGAAGGAATTTTTATGATCTTTCTCGTGATATAAATTTTATAACCCTCAATGTATTATTTTAAATGCAAAAGTAAAAAAAGTTTAAAAAACAGCTTAAAAATTTAATTTAAAAAAATCTAAGAAGAATTTTTGAAAAATCTTTCTTAGTGCACCCCTACACTATTAGAAGAATCGCCATGCAAAATTTCAGCCCTTTAGGTCCAGCGGTTTGGTCTGTGTGTTGTATGTCAGTCAGTCAGTCAGTCAGTCAGTGAATGAATGAGTCAGTTACGGAACTGTTTTATATATATAGATTATACAGTACTCGAATATATTATAAAATACTAATATTATACAAACATAATTATGTAATTTAAAATAATCTGATAATATGCAGACGTTCATGGGGCATTGAAGTATTTGTTCAATGATTTTTGTACACTCGAAGTATTCTTTTTTCTCATCGTAAACCAACTGATATCATGCTAAAGCAGTCTGCTAAAAACTGAAAATGACATCCGTATATCTACGAATCCGCGTAACTAGAGAACTTACTGTACTTCAATTCTGTGTTCATCAATAGGGTGTCCCAAAAATTGACCGACGATTTGAAAAATCAATTAAAGAAAAACGGAAGGTGATAAAAATGTAAGGTTTGCTGCATTCTGCTTAGGTAACCAGGGAATTTATTCTCACCAATTTTCAAAATTAGTTACAAAGTTCGTCAACAGATGGCGCTGCTGACTGGAAAAAACTATAAAACAATGTTTTCAATGCAAGAAGCGCACGCAAAATGGCATGAATTGGCATCCCTAATCGCCAGCTTTGACGCCATTCGATTTTTTTCTTTGGGGGGTACTTCAAAGACCAGGTGTACCGTCACAATCCACAAACTGTAGATGAACTGGAACAATACATCTCTGCTGTTTGTCAGAACATTCAAATTGAAATGATTGCACGGGCGTCTGCGAATTTTGACTTCAGACTGCGCCACGTTGTTGTTGCAAACGGTGGTTATTTTGAAAACATTGTTTTATAGATTTTTCCCGGCCAGCAGCGCCATCTGTTGACGAACTTTGAAACTAATTTTGAAAATTGGTGAGAATAAATTCCGTGGTTTCCTAAGCAGAATGCAGCAAACCGTACATTTCTATCACCTTCCGATTTTCTTTAATTGATTTTTCAACTCGTAGGTCATTTTTGGGACACTCAGAATTACAGATAAGTCGTAAGCGTTTTAGGTAAAATTTTACAAATTTGATTCATTTAAAATTTGAGTCTTCCCACTCTGTGATTATCATATGCGGTCTATAGCTTTCACAAGATTATAAAATGGGTCCATGACTCTAAAAATATTGAGGAACAACGGTCTAAAACAATCTATGGCTATCCGGTTGATCTTAGTCCAACGACTGGATCTCGAATTGACCTTAATTGAAATCCCATTATATTATAATTTCGTGTTTGACGTACTCAAAGTAATTTTATCGTGGTCGGTGAAAATGTCTATGTTTCATCAGGGATGGTTTCTTGTGTGAAAATAATGTACAACTAACACCCGGTTGAAGATAATGATTCCCTTGCGCGTGTTAGTATGTTGTGGAAGCTCATTGGCGCTAAAATTTTAGTAGTTTGCATATCACTATACATGCCTTTTACCAGCATAAAGCAATGATATATTTTGATATTATGATCTTTTTAAAAAAAAACAAACAAAAGATTTAGGTCTGAGAAATTGCCTAGCTACAGTCACAAATAAATGCAATAATCTCATTAAAAATATCTTTTTCACTATAAATAATTGATATTATATAGTCTGATGATATATATTTTGCAGTAGTAATGTAAATAAATAAGTTTCTAAATATTAATCTGCTATGTTAATTATGGTTCATGTTCACTTAATTCCTGGGAATTAGTATAGAAACTAGACATTTTTTTATTGTACTTAAATTCCATTTTTGGTAGGATGGAATTTTCAAAGATTTGCCATTTTTAAACCAGGTATCTAAGATTCTTTGCAAGATACCCACAGAATTTTTTTCCTTTGCTCTATTTTTCCATAAACTGTCTTCAGAATTTTTTATTTAGGAAAAATACCCTCAAATATTTTCCCTAAAAAAAGACTTTCTTTGAAAAAGGGATTCTCTATCCCTTTAAAGTTATTAAATGATGTTATCAATAAAATTTTTTATAAAACTTTAGAGAGCAGACAATATTTTTAAAATTTTCTAAGTGGAAAAATACGGGAATTAGAGTTACTGGTTCAAGAGATATAGCAAAACAAATCATGCTTAAAATTTTGAAATAAATATTTTTTAGGGCAAAACTTCAAATTCCTAAAATTTATTCCCATATTATAATGAATTTATACATGTACTAGCTGTACCCGTCCCGGCATTGCTCGGGTAATGTAATTACCAATTTTTTAGTAGCCTTAACCCTTTGTTAATGGGCGTCGCTGTCATCTTCATAGATTTTTTCCACAAACACACCACAAATTATATGATATTAACTAAGTGTTGGCCTAAGTTATTTGAAGGTGAGTAATATATTTCTTATTTATAAAATATTGTCCGGTTACTTTATGGGCGCAACTTGCACATACATGCACTCACGCATACACGCACGCGCATGCGTGCTTCCATGCGTGCGTAAAAACTTGCTGTGAAGATTTGCTGGCTACTGCGCCACAGGACAACAATTTCTTAAAGTGTATTATAGCAGGAGATGAGCATGCATACATACGTACGTACGTGCGTACATACATGCATGCATGCATACATACGTGCGTACATACATGCGTACATACATGAATGCATGCATAGATAGATAGATAGATAGATAGATAGATAGAAATACTGAATTTAAAAAAGCAACCATTTTTCGTAATAATACGTTGATAATTTTTACCTCCTAGTAAAACTGACATCCTAGTATCCCACAAAAATTGAATTCTCATACAAATGCCAGATGTTCTTTATAGAACAAACTAATTATTTATTTATCGTAAAACTGGTGCCACGCAGTACTTGACAAATTTTTTTCCAGAAAACGATTATGACTAAACAATATGTGCTATCGGAGTGTGACGTCATTGGAGACAAGAACTGTCGCATCCCATGCTAATGTCCATAGAAAAAAAAAGATATTGTTGTTTCACCTACATACTTTTGATTAGTGTGAATAGGATTATGACTGTACCATGTACCCCATTGGTGTGTGACGTCACTTTCAAAACTTTAGAGACAAGGTCGCTTCCCATACTAATATTGTTAATACGTAAATATAAGAGAAATTCTTTATTCGGTTACGTATTTTGTCCATAAAAATAATATTTTTTTGCATATATAGAATTGATTAGCAAGCATAGGTCTTTGAGTAAAAAATGTACGCCATCAGTGTGTGACGTCACTTCCCAAGATTTGGAGACAAGAACTGTCGATTCCCATGCTAACGTTCATAGGGAACATTTACGATTTTTTTTACACGTATACATGCATTATTTTACCATGAAAACGATTATGCTGAATGAAATACACCATCGGGAAGAGTTCCGTATCCTGTGCCGGGAAATTTGGCGATTTTTTTTTCGGTGATAAATATTTCAATATGGTATATTATCATTCGTTTATGTTACGATGTTTTTATGGTGGTTTCTTATTCGGGTACTTACGTATTAACGCCACCGCAACGTCAGAGTTTGTGAAGAAAAGTCATAAGAAATGAGCTCCTGATGTACGGATATTTCTAATAGAATCTGCCGGTAAAATGTATAATAGAAATTTGTTTCTTGACGTAACAAAACTGTATTCAAATTGCGTCCGCTCTTTTTTAAGTCGTATAATTTTTTTTGGATGGCAGAACGATAACGTTTCCATGACTACGCTTTATTTTCTATTAATTAAACTCTCCAGTACGTATATAATTAAAAACAGAGTTTGTGGAGAAACGTCATAAGAAATGAGCTCCTGATGTACGGACATTTCTAATGGAATCTGTCGGTAAAATGTTATATTTTTACGGCAAAAGTTTCTATATATATTTATGCATGTTTCTCTGTATCTCTCTCTCTCTCTATCTATCCATATATATATATACATACATATATATATATATATATATATATATATATATATATATATATATATGTGTGTGTATATATATATGTATATATATATATATATATATATATATATATATATATATATATGTGTGTGTATATATATATGTATATATATATATATATATATATATATATATATATATATATATATATATATATATATATATATATATATATATATATATATATATATATATGTGTGTGTGTATATATATATGTATATATATATATATATATATATATATATATATATATGTATATGTATATATATATATATATATATATATATATATATATATATATATATATATATATATATATATATATATATATGTATATATATATATATATATATATATATATGTATATATATATATATATATATATATATATATATATATATATGTATATATATATATATATATATATAAAATCTTGTTTATTATAAAATTTATCTTGTTTCTATTTGTTTTGTTTTTAAGCCTAAGTGACTCCGAAAAGATGGCGTCGCTTAGATAGGTTGCAATAATCTGATTTTTCCGCGCCAAACGCGGAAAAATCAGAAATCGCGCCAAATAGCGCCAAGCGGCACAGGATACGGAACTCTTCCCACACCATCTAAATATGACGTCAATATCAGCTTTGGAGACAAGAATTTTCGCTCCCAGCCCATAGAGATAAATTTAGACGATAATTTTTCCCCTTTAAAGCCAGTATTTATTAATTCGTGAATTCGAAAGAAATGTGTTTTGAATAACGTAAGCTGCATTTGGGCAAGGGTTTAAAAATAATTTAAAACATTTCTTTCCAGGAGCAATATTTAAAGAAAATTGAAAGATTGCGTCGGATATCGGCTGTTTTACGGCTTTGAGCGAAAACATTTTGGACCAGATATTCTTTACGGTCGCCAAGGGCGGATGAGTTGGCCCAATTCAGGCTCATCTCTATTTTAGGCGATCAGTATTATTTCGCCAGGGAAATACTAGGTCGAGATGACAAATTGGAAGGGATATTTATGTTTCTGGCTCAGAATTTTTCATTTGAGATTTTCTAAAGAATTTACACTGCTGGCCACTGTAAATGCAACACCCTGAAGGAAACATGCAAATAACATGAAATTTACAACATGCATTAGCGGAGGTGAGATATGCAAATGATTAGAATTTCAGCGCAGACGCACATCACGCGCGCCTGTGGCGCCACTTCAAAGCGCTATTTAAGGCTTGGAGATTCGGACGATTTCAAGTTCCGCAATTGTGTTTTTCTTGTGGTTTTTTCAAAAAAACGATCAATTATGCCTCGTCGAAAACAGCGATCATCTTTTGATCAAGTATCCGAGTTCGACAGAGGAAGGATAGGGGCCTACCGAGATTGTGGATTATCTTTCAGGGAAATCGGTAGTCGTGTTGGACGAAACCTAACAACTGTAATGCGGATATGTGATCGTTGGATGCAGGGGGGTACGACGGACCGGCGTGTTCGATCGCATCCACCTCAGCGCACCACTTCACGTGACGACAGGCAAATTGTGCGCATGGCAGTGACGGATCGCTGAGTCACATCACGAACCATAGCACAGCACATGCAGTCTGTAACGCATCATCCAGTGTCTGCGCGTACCATTCGACGCCGTTTACAGCAGAGTGGTCTGTCCGCAAGACGTCCATTACTTTGTCTACCCTTGACGCAGCACCACAGACGTCTCCGCCTCCAATGGTGCGATGACAGAAAGATGTGGACGGCAGAATGGAATGAAATTGTCTTTACTGTCGAGTCACGCTTCTGTCTGCAACACCACGATGGTCGCATTCGAGTCTGGAGACACCGTGAAGAGAGGATGCTGAACAGCTGCGTTATGCACCGCCACACTGGTCCTGCACCGGGTATTATGGTATGGGGCGGTATTGGATATCACTCTCGCACACCTCTAGTACGCATTGCCGGTACTTTAAACAGCCAGCTCTACATCTCCGAGGTGTTGGAGCCAGTTGTCCTTCCTTACCTTCAGGGCTTGCCCACAGCCATATTTCAACAGGATAATGCGCGACCACACGTGCCACGCATTGTCCAACGGTTCTTCGTCAATCGCCAGATTGAATTGCTTCCCTGGCCTGCCTCGCTCTCCGGATCTTTCGCCGATAGAAAACATGTGGTCCGTGGTTGCTCTACGATTGACCCAGATTCCATCCCCAGCTGCCACAGCAGATCAACTTTGGCAACGTGTGGAAGCTGCTTGTTCTGCGGTACCCCAAGAACTCATCCAAAGTCTCTTTGAATCAATGCCGAGGCGTGTGGCAGCGGTGATCTCCAACAATGGCGGCTACTCTGGCTACTGATTTTGGCAGGAAGCACACTTCACAGAAGTCTATAAATTTAATCATTTGATACTTGGTCAACATGTTATCTACAAAATAAATTTTGTTGTGATATCTCTTGTCTTTCTTGGTGTTGCAATTTGGGTGGCCAGCAGTGTAAATTCAAAATTTTACTTATTATTTTTTAAAATTTAACGTATACCTAGATGTATTATCTTATAACCGACGCATTTCTTTCAAATGTCTTTATTTAGTGTTTTGCTGTTGACTGTAGTCACCAGAATTGAAAGCACACCTGCTCATTTTTTTCCGTTTCATATTGGATGTACAAAAAAGAAAATGATTACAAGATAAAAAGAACTTTTTATATACCACGTTTTTAAATTTTCTGTTGAATCACAAAAACTTGACACTTCTATGTATTATTGAATACTTTTAAAATTTTTTTTTGATGAATTCATCACTCATCCACTTGAAAGAAAATGATCAAATGTGTAATCAAACATTTAGCTCGAGAATTGGAAGTTCACTTGTGTTTAACTTTTCTCTCCCGTCGCGGCCGATAGATGGCTGCACCATTCTACAAAACAAAATTAACTGAAAATGAATTCAATGCTGCTTAAAGAGGGCTAAAAATATTAAAATAATACATTGTCATCGTGTTTTGACCTTTCTAAAAATTTCAAATGTCTACCTGGTCGGGAAGTGAGTTAAAAATCAATTGCAAGATTTGTACTGGACAAACACACACACAAACAAACAATAGAGCTAGCTAATAAAAACATGGAAAAAATTGGGCTGAATAACTTTGGTTAGTATTTCTTCACTCTAATTCTGTTTCGTGCATACAATTCAGTTTTTCTGTTTTATGTTCTTAATTAATAATTTATAACTTTGTTATTCTTTGTAGACAAGAGGTGCTGGTTCATTTTTTTAAGTGTTTGTTAAAAATCTGCCGTTTTACAGCAAATGTTTCACCATCCGGTACAGATTCGCCAGCCGCCAAATTTGGCGATTTAATTTATTTTTGCCTGGCTTCGTATGTGCTCGTGGAGTTGTGGCACGAATGAGCTTGTTTTAAGTTTGGATTACTTGTTTATTGCATTTATTTATTACTAGCTGAAAACCCGAACTTCGCTACGGAGTACATTCAAATTAAATACAACGGTCAATGTATGCAATTCATGCCAAATATATATATATATATATATATATATATAATAGATATATATATATATATATATATATATATATATATATATATATATATATATATATATATATATATATATACATATATATATATATATATATATATATATATATAATATATATATATATATATATATATATATATATATATATATATATATATATATATATATATATATATATATATATATATATATGTGTGTATATATATATATATATATACAACGATGAATGTATGCAATTAATTTGTATGTTTAACATCCATAAAACATACTCATTTGAATTCAATTCTTAAAAAACTTCCATCTCTTTGTGGGTCTAGTGGTTACATTTTATCTTTTACCGTATTTCAATATTATTTCCATTCATTTCGTTGTTATGCACGTGATGCAACATTAATTTAAAGTATGACTAATATAAAAGAAACCACGTGATCAGCATTTAAAAAATTAAATTCTAAAAATGAATCTTTAAAAATTCACCAAAAATCAAAAAATGGAGGTAAAGATTCGAAAAAGATTTCATTTTAAAGGAATTTTTAGGATTTTTCTCGTGATATTAATTTCATAACCGTCAGATTATTATTTTAAATGCAAACTTTAAAGAATGCTGCAAAAACAGCTTAAAAAGGTAATTTTTAAAAAATCTAAGAAGAATTTTTCAAAAATCTCTCTTAGTACACCTCTACACCATAAGAAGAATCGCCATGCAAAATTTCAGCCCTTTAGGTCCATCCGTTTGGTCTGTCAGTCAGTGAGTCAGTCAGTTACGGAACTGCTTTATATATATATAGATTATTCCTCATGAAGTTTAGATCAGTAATGCTTAAACGTTTTTCAATCACGACCCACTCTCTTTAAATAAAAAATCATTCGACTCCAATACACATTTTTTGGGTTGATGTAAATTAATTATTTAGAAAAATAGGAAAATGTTAACCTCTTCCCCCCCAAAAAGTTTAAAAATAAAATAAATACACGACCTTTGACACACTATTTAAACAATCAATGAAATCTAGATTTTCTGTGAATATTTACTTTGCATAATAAAGATTAAATAGTCTTGCCTACTTTCTTCTTTCATTTTTAGCGAATCACATGTGACAAAAACTTCATATTTAAATGTTTATATGTATTTGTATTTCATTTACGTAAAATTACTTCAAACTCTCCGTGTCCCTGTTGTGATGACTTTTGATGGCTGTAGAAATGTTTTTGAATGCCTTGCTGTCCCCTTTCGTTTTCGGGAATGGCTTTGTCGCAGTGTGTGGTGACAAGGAAGCAATCGACTAGAACATCTGCTGGCGTCTTGGGGGGGGGGGGGCGGCCATTATTAATTTTTCTTGGCGGACCTCACTTGTGGCTGGAGGTTTTGGGGGATTGGCTACCATTTTGGCGGGGTCAGCACTTCCGATCATTATGTCCCAGTCACTAGGGGTATGAGTGTTGGCCCACTTCTGGCAACCCTTACTTTATAAGGGCTGGCCATAGCTGAGTTTGGAGTAAGTTAAAGTTTTATTAATGCCCATTTTTGACAGGCTAAGAAAGTCTGGTCAATGTGTTAGCATGTGCAAATGACTGATATGTGGGGTTTTGTGGCTCCGAAGTTCCAATTGTTCGAAAGCACTGGTTTTCTTCCCGCTAAACACAACGCATTGCAAAACGTAAGAGAAGAAGAATGTGTCATAACATTCCCTCCAATTTTTTTCGTGACCACCAGTTCTCGCATCATTATCATTGGTCTAGACGACAGGTAGGTACTTTTCCCACAATATTCCTGCCATGTGTTAGTTGTAATTGAAATCCCCCATTTGTTGTAAAGCTATCTTTTATTCAGAATAGGGATCTAAACAGAGGAAAAAGTGATGAAATCATTCCAGTATTTTAAAAGACAGAAGATTAACTTAAAACGTTATCAGAACCACATTTTCAGATCTCAGATAAGTCACTACTCAATAATAAGGAAAATTTATTAAAAATTCTTGAATCGTGTATAACACACGAATGGATTAAAATATTTAACTATACTGTCTCAAATAAACTGCCACCTTGCTGCAAAGTCAAAATTAACTTGAAATCTAAACAGCCTATCACAAATATGGGTGACATGTGGAATTGACTGCAGTTCCTGTTACCATTAAGACAAAGATTTACATAATGAGAAATAAGAAATACTTCCTTATTCACTTTAAAATACTGTTCCTAAACTGAGAATATACAATAATAGCCTATTTCCTTCTCTAAAAGAGCCATTTCGCGCTGTATGTTTCTATGTACTTCATTTCATTTTATTTATTCGTGAGTTTATACATAGTTTTATACTAGGAAAAGTAAATCGCATTAATGTATATAGTATTTAAAGTTCAGAATTTAGTCGGCTCCTTTAGCATAATAAATAATTATTCATTTGTCCAGTATTCTGAACGCAAAAGTAATTCCTTGGAGCAGCAATTTTATTTCACCCGTTCAAGCTACCTAACTCTGTACATTTGAACACTAATAAAGTTGTGCAATAAAGGAAGACATACGCGAGCTGTGTACAGCAAGTCGTCTAAAGGTACAGAGTGCGAAAGGTAGACTGTCTTCCCATAAGATTAGCAAACGCTAAATTTCGAAGACGCACAAATTTATGATTATGTCATGTACAAAAAAAAAATAGTATGAACACAGCGTTGTGTGTATGTGCATGGGGGTCACATAGCAAATATATACATCTTCAGCGTTCCCAGTAAACTTAGACCAATGTTTCGTCCATAACACAAAAGTTCCGCATTTGGAATTATTTGCTCTCCAGCGCATGCTTTATTGAGGACCTCATAACAAAGGCTATACCTGTTGGGTTTAATGAGTAAAGAGTTAAAATTTGCATGCATTCCGCATTTAGGATTCTTTGTCTCCAGCGTATTTGTTGGCTATGCCTTGCTGAGAAGTGCATAAAAAGGGCGGAACTTAGGCCCAAACAATCTTGGTAAGACAAACATGTATATATACCCTGAGCACGTTGATCGAGCGAATAGCAAAGTTAGGTGAGTCTTAGGAGTCTTCCGTATTTGTGTTATATTCCAGGTACATTTGTAGGACTTATGTTATTTCTTATCATGAATCAAACTTATTAAGCATTATACAAGACCTTGTTATTAAGACGGTATTGACGTAGCATATTAGGAATCGTAATCTTTATCCTATATGTACTTTTCCAATGCCGTTTATGAAATGCATATTTTTGAAATATGTACTACTTTGCGTGTGAAATAAAATTTCATGTGAAATGTGCGAGATTTTTTTTTAAAGATTTTTCTACAATTTGTTTTAAAAAAATTTAATTTTGAAGAGATAGACAAAATTAATTTAATATCCTTATTACATTGTAAATATGTAAAATAGTGACTAAAGAAAAATTTAATGTTTTAACAACTATGCTCTCTTTATTAAACGTGTACATTTAAATATATATATATATATATATATATATATATATATATATATATATATATATATATATATATATATATATATGTATATATATATAAAGAAACAGTACTCAAAGATATTGGTTTGCTTGATTGTGATCAAAAGAATACTGAGAATAAATTTCGTAACCTTAGGATTGGAGATTAGCAGTTTAAAATCATGCCCACCTAAGCCTACGGTCATTTTCCACGATCATTCGTGGTATCAGTTTCTTTTCTGCCTGTGGAAATCTTCACGTCTTTGATTCCTAGACAATGATCGTGACTTGAAGCTTGGGAATTACCGATTGTAAATGATGAACTGACTCAGCCTACGGTCATTTACCATGATCATTCTTACGAACAATATCTTTTCTGCCAGTGGAAATCTTCATATTATAATCGTTATTTTCGGTGTAATGTTACAGGAAACTTCCACATCGTTGTAACCGTAATCAGGTATCATTTCTGTGATGTTTTTTTCGCATGATGTGTCTGCGAAAGATCGGTTCCAAGCGTAACAATTTTCATTTTTTAGTTCACCGAAAACCGTCCCACATTCCTAGACTATGAACGTGATACAGAGATCAATTAAACGACATAAGGTACGAAATTAACTTTGGAGTTAAGTACTGAGTTTTAGATACAATCGGGATGATTAAGACCTATTGGATCAACAGGAATAGTAAGGATAACTTGGTCAATTGGGTCATGCCATTTTAAGATGATCAGATTGTATATGTACTTTTCAACTGTAAGATAATTATTCAGTTGTAAACTCAGGTTGAGTCACTAGTAAACTGTTGTACTTTTTAACTCGGGATTTATATTGAATCTTGCTTATAGAAACTTTAAAAATCGAAATTTTTGATTATGAATTATGTAAAATATATCACAATTAATAAAAACTTTTACTCATATTAACCCTTTCGTTTGAGGAGTTTTAACCAGTTTCTTTACCATTTTTTTTAACCAAAATATGAGGCTGTATATAAATATTTATCGAACCTTACTTCAATCGGGAAATGTCTATAGGTGAGGAATCAAGTCTCTAATTTCAAATCTTGAGCAAGACGTTGTTTCTTCTGAACATGAATGCGCAACTAATATTGTCAGAACAAAAATGCAGGGCTCACATTATGAGACATCGTTAGCCTTTGAATTTAATTTCAATCAGCTGCACAACTGTGCAGTATTCATTAGGTAAACAATACGGCATTAAAGTATAGTTACATTATAAATTCCCAAATTTGCTTTTCTAATGCGAGTATGACCATATCTTTCGTATTTTTTTGTATTTTATTTTATGTATATCCCCCCCCCCAATTCTTGAACACGAATGTAATTGAATATAATTATAAATTTTAAAATTATGTCTTGCTTTTTAGCATTTCTAAAATTTTCGTTTGAAGCGATTGTTACATGAGTGTGTCACTAAAATGTCATTGGAAGACAGGAACTCCATATCTTAATATTTGGTACAGCAAACTAATGAATGTAGGAAAAGGATGCTTCAGGTCTTAATATCTAGTGGATATATATATAACATGGCCAGTGCTGGTCATTCTGAAAAAAAAGATAAAAGGGTGACAGACACGGGTATATGAAGTACTTCGGATTTATTTTTAAATTTAAGTTAGTTAGAGGAGGCTTAAGGACAGTGGCTTATTGCCATTTACAAATAGAGGTACATGGTCGATCTCCGGTCAGCAAGGATCAGGCGGGCGACATGGCTTCCAGTAGCTGCATTGGAATCGCTTCTTCCAGGGCGTCGGAAAAACGAGTAATGACTGTATGGTCCTACGGCAAGCGCTCCCGAGATCTCTCTGTCTGTTTTTCTTAAACCTTCCCCCCGTGCTGGGACGGTCACGTGACTTTTTGGTTCAGACACCATCTGGAGCATATCACGCCAATTAAAGCGCCAAGGCGCACGGCTAGTTCTGTGTACAAAGATTATGGATGTGTCTGCGAGTAAAAAAAGGGATCAAAGGAGAATGTTATGGCCAATCGTTAGGCAACCCCTTTTAAGGGATTAACATTGGTATTTTCTGTTTCCGATGATAAGCGATGAATGCTGATAACGTGACCAAAGCGTTTCAAAACTTTACGACAATGAGACTTTGCTATCAGTAGGAGGGGATCATAGCTTTCACTAGCTTATCAAATAGATCCAAGACATTGGTTTAGATCTAAGGAGCTAAGGTTTACTCCTAAACTGGTTGGTATTGCTAGGCTGGAAGCCGTATAATGGGAACGACGATATTGCTTTCGTAAACCTATATAAATTATTTCGTCCGACTCTAGTTCAGCCCTGCAAGCCTTGCCAAACAACAGTGGCATCAATTGCTACCGTATTCAAGAGTGTAAAGCACTAATGGGGACTTTCAAACACCAGATCTCCTTTCAGTGGATCCCTACACATTGTGGTTTACCTGAAAAGGAGATAGTGGACAGTCTATTTAAGAATAGGGCAGAGGTTTTGCAGAAACCTAGCATGACACTGACATACCATTCCTCTCAGCATTTTATAAAAATGACCTGCATAAATGCCTTTAAATTGAAGTTTAATGAATGCTCTACAGAAAAGTCCTGGGCTACTCTATGTAAAGATTCTTCTTTTGTTCACGAATCACTGCGTTTTGCTGCGGTCGCATTTTTTAGACTTTTCACCAGCCACAACTGTCTCAGGGCACATCTTTTCCGGATGGGTCTGGCTGATTCGCGTCTTGTGCCATTCAAGTCAACCTACGACTGTATTACGTCTTGACGTGTGCCTTGCACTTATAAATTTTAAGTCCCTTGTTTTGAACTGTTGGAGAGCGCGTGGTCTGAATTTTTTTATTTCACCGGCATTTGTAAATTAAAAAAAAATAAAACTTATATAAATTACTATATTTTCACACGCTTGTGGGGGAAAAAATTTTTCATTTTGACGCTGTCCTATATAAAAATTTTTTTTTGCATATAGCAGGTCTGTTTTTACATTGCATTCCGACAGAGAGGAGTGTAAAGCTTTAGGAAAGAAACAATAACTGAAGAATTGTCAGAAATAAAACTGCTTAGAAACCGAAAATGCTAATGTAATACCTCCTAAACATTTCCGAAACTATCAAAATCCTGCCACAAAAAACTTGATTTACCTATTTAAATTTCGAGGAAGTAAAATTTTGGGGAAATTCCTTGGTTTCAAAATTAAGATAACACAAGACAAGAAATGTCTAGAGGAAAATCAAAAGCATATTCCTCCGTTAAATTTGTTTAGCGTCATTTCTTTAATAAATATGGAGACAGCTGTGTATTTAAGGGCTCAGGCACGTATACAATTGATTGCAGGTTCTTTTATCATAGAGACGAAGATTTATATAATGAGAAGTAAAAATACTTCTTTGTTCACTTTAAATTCATCTCTCTAAAATGAGAATACACATGAATAATCTTTCCTCTGCTCTACAGGGGACAACTTACGATGTATGTTTCTATAACGTTCGCGTCATTATTTTCAACGAGTCTGCACATAGTTGTTTACTTTTATATATTCCCGATGGTTGGACGTTTTTATATTACAGATGTATGTAGAGTTTGGTATTATGTACATAAACAGGATGTCTACTCAATAAATTTGTCGACAATTCAATTAAGAAAATTAAACTCGTAGAAATTAAATAACAGCTTGTCTGGGAAAGCGTGTAAAATCATAAGTAACTGACATTTATGAGTGTTTCCAAAATTTTAAGTGACATTTAATTAGTTTTAAAAAGAGGGAAATAGGTGTTTGCACTGTTGATTTATAAGAAGAAGAATTCCTGTTTTAATGTACACACTCTCACAAAAAATATATGCACCCTGAAGGAATCGAGCTACTATCACGAAACTTGGCAGGAATGTAGTCTGGTAAGAGATATGCAAATGATTAAAATTTTGACGCCAATGAGACAAGGGTAAGCGCGCTATGCGCATATGAGATGCGCAGTTGGGAGAGTTTAAAAGCATGATTGCTCGTGCCATAGGGTTATTCAAACAGATCTGTCAACTTGGATGGTCGGTAATGTGATTAGAGATGTCTCTGAGACATAACCGTCAACAGTACGAACAATTGTCGGACTTTGAGAGGGGGCGTATAGTAGGCCTCAGAGAAGCAGGTTGGTCAAACAGGCGTATTGGCTGCCCCCTGTGTCGGAGCGATATGGTAGTTGTTCGGTGTTAGCAACAATGGATCACGGAAGGGATATTCTACCATCGCGGAGTGTCAGGGCGTCCCAGGAACACAAATGCGCCCGAGAATCGCGCAATCATAAGAGCTGCCACGTCCAAATCAACAACGTCGCTAGAATCGCTTCGACACCATTTACCACCTTCCAGATATCCGTTGGTATCAAGGGAAATCATTCGGAGAAGACTGGCCGACGTCCATTAAGATGCCTACCACCGACCCCACATCATAGCAGTGTCGACTGGATTTTTGCCTGCCTCTGGCAATCTGGAGTGTGACCGACTGGAAGCGTGTGATCTTCAGCGATGAATCCCGATTCAGTTTCAATGCTGATGACCAGAGCATACGCGTTTGGAGGCGGTCAGGCCACCGGTCCGATCCGGCATTTGTTGTCGAGAGGCATACGGCGATTACACAAGGTGTGACAGTGTTTGGAGCGATTTGTTGGGACACACGATCACCTCTAGTCGTCCTTCAACGCACTTTGACGGCATGCAGTTACGTGGACGAGATTTTAACGCCAGTTGTACTGCCTATGCTATCAAGTCGCCCAGGTGCCATTTATCAGGAAGACAGAGCTCGTCCACTTACCGCGCGACTCTCCCAACAATGTCTTCAAGGATATGACATACTCCCATGGCCTGCCAGGTCACCAGACTTCTCGTTGATAGAACACGTGCTTGGAAGGCAACTGCAGCCATCCCGGAATACTGGTGAATTAACTGCCCAGTTGCAAAGATTCTGGCATGATCTTCCGGAGAAGGTCATAGGTGACTTCATTGATTCGATGCCTTGTCGTGTTTCGGCTTGTATAGCTGCCAGAGGTGGATTTGCTACTTACTGATTTGTAACCTTTTTCAAGCCATATCTTTTTAATAAAACGATCTGTTCTGAATTTGTAATCATTTGCTTATCTCCTCATACACTACATACAGGTCATGTCAAGTTTCGTGATAGCAGCTCCTTTCCTTCTGGGTGCATATATTTTTTGTGACAGAGTGTATTTTATACGATGTGTTTATTTGTTATTTCTTCTCTCATTTGAAATTTAACGAAATTTTAAGTCCTTAATACTACAGTTGTAGTTAATGAGAATATATTTTGAGAAAGGAAAAATCCCAACCTATTTTAGAAAAACAGACATTAAACAGCCTCGTTGAGGATTAAGAAATTTAAAAGGCCTGTTTGGTATATTCATCAAGAACAATAAACACTTACTTAACTGAAAAAGCGCTCGAACTGTAATGTTTTATTAGTTGATTTCACAAAGACGAATGAAGATGAATGGTTCCAATTTTTTTACGAATGAGTATTGTAGAAATTTCATGGGGTTGCACCCGCTATACACGAAGTAATCTATTATTCTACATCGACGAACACAAACACTAAGCAATCATACCGATGTACTCAAAAGCAATCATATCGGCGAACTAAATTCTCCTTTAATTTGGCTTGCCTTTTGGGCGTATTAGCGCGCTTGTCGAACTGACTTCGTCATCAAGGAAGAGCTGGTACCAACACGGAATGATGGAAAATAGAGTCAAGGCAATAAAGACTCCAGCCATTGAAGAAACCATGCCCAATACTACTCAACCTTAGACGGGAAGTAACGCAAAAATAAAAATAGTAGATATGAAATTTTCATACGCTAAAAGAGATCCATCACAAAAGGGTTACGAATGGAGCTTTTCCCAAAGAATAAAAAATAGGCAGGCAGCACTACTGATCCAAAAGTGAAAATAAAACAAACTTGGAGATTGCAGGAAATCTGCAGACAGAAAGTTACATAATATGTATATATATAGACATTAATGTCTCTAGTCTTTAACCAAACGCTGGAAAGTACTGACTCTGAGGAAATAATGGAAAATTTAGTTGAATTAATGGAGACGGATGGGGAGTGAAAATTTTTAAGTTTCACACGGTTTCTTTTTTGATATGAAAGCTTGACTCTGGAAAAACTCTATAAAATTCGCTTCCAAAGGATAGATACTATATAGAACAAATTCGGCACTCTTTAGACTTGTTAAAAACTCATGAGAATTTTGTCCGAAAAGCTCGCAATTTTGTTACATATTCCTTCTCGTGTTTTTCTGTCATTGGTGGAAGCTTGTATGAATCTTACATTAAGAATAAGTTTAGAATTATTTGATAATACAGTTGGCTCTCTGTTTAATGACTTTCAAGGGACCGCGAAAAATCGTCTTTAAGTAGAGATCGCCCTTAAACAGAATTTGTGAAAAAATAACATTTCCCATAAGGTCGGAGGGGCCGGGACTGTGAAATATCGTCTTTAAATAGAGATCGTCTTTAAGTAGAGCGTCGTTAAACTGAGAGCCAACTGTATACCGAATAGGCAATTTGTTATGACCACCTGACAGTTTGATGCAATCCAGTTTGACGTCACACTGTTGCTGTTAGAGGGAAGATTGGTATAAAAGATATTGCTGGATGATTACAAAGACAGTTGAAGTGTATTATATGTGAGGGAATGGGTGAAAACGCGATTTAAAGGACTTTGAACGGGGAATGATTGTGGGTGCAAGAAGCAGCTGAGCGAGTACGATCGAAACTGCGACGCTTGTGAAGTGTTTAGGAGCAGCTGCTGTTCATGTTTACAAAGAGGGGGATACCAAAAAAAAAAAAAAAACCTGGTCTCAACGTAAGACGTGGGGTCGTCACCGGCTTCTGGATGCTCGAGCTTAAAGGAGAGTTCCAGATTTGTCCAGTCCAACAGATGGACAACAGGACGTCAAATTGCAGATAATCTAAACAAGGGATCAACTCTAAGGGCCTGTTCACATAGGAGTCCGTTGCGTAGCGTTAAGGGAAAGATGACGTTGAGACGAAAATAAACCAATCATAGGCCTCCAAACGATTAGCAAAGAAATTTTAACGCCTATGATTGGTTTATTTTCGTCACAACGTCATCTTTCCCTTAACGCTACGCAACGGACTCCTATGTGAACAGTCCCTAATGGTCTCTGAGTTTATTGTTCACCGCACGTTATACCGCTTTGGTTATAGAAGCCGAAAGCCTTGGCTGTCTGTATCTAATAAGATCAAACGTCTCTAGTTCGCACAGGATTACAAAGAATGGACAGTAAATGGATGGGAAAAGGTAATGTGGTCGGATGAATTATGTTTCCAACTACACCGTGAAGATGGTAGATTGCAAATATGAAGAATACAACACGAGAACGTAGACCCTAATTTCAATACCACCGGACTTCAAGGTGGTTGAAGCAATGTTGTGGTTTGGGGTATGTCAACCTGGGATTGTATGGACACTTTAATTTCTATGAGAAGATGTCTAAATGCCATAAGGTATTTAAATATTGTCACTGGCCCAGTATATCCAGACGTGTTATGGTTACCCCCACTGGAGATGGATACATCACGCAGGACAATACTCCATTCTACAAAGCTCACATTGTCCACAGATGGTTTGAAGAATATAACGGAGACTTCACCTTGTTTGCTTTGCCTCATCACCAGATCTCATTCCAGTTGAGTATTTGCGGGATAAGATTGAAAGGAGCATCATGCAGCTGCATATCATATACCAGGGGTGTCCAACCCGCGGCCCAAAGCAAGTATTAGTGCGGCCCAGAAAAAGAGCTCAAAGTGAAAAATATTTCAATAGCCCGCCTCGGAGATGATGGCAGGTGGCCATTACAGATCCCGCTTTGTTCATTCAACAAATCGACAATACATCATTTGAAATATCTCTAATTTTATACATAATTCTGTGCGTAATTTCTGTGTATTAATTTCGTTACAAAACTGAAAAGGTGATTTTACACTTTTAAAATTTCATATTTGTAACGGTATTAATTGCCATAAAATCGAAACCATTTTCTAGTGGCGAATTTCTTAAGGAATGGATAGAAAGCGTGGCAGATATAATTTGCTCTAATAAGGAATGTGATATCTAAAATCAGTTTGTCTCATCAAACTATTTCCAGGAGAATTGAACAACTTGGGAAATATATCGAAAACGACTTAAAATGTAAAATTTCTAGTTTTAAGTTTTATTCTTTGTCGATGGATGAAGAAACTGATAATACTGACACGGCTCAATTTGCCATTTTTATTAGAGGTATAGATAACGAGTTTATTGTAACTGAAGAAATCAGTATAGTTGCAGATGGTATCCCAGCCATGATAGGCAAAAAAGAGGGACTTGTAAGATTAATAGAAGACGATGCCATCGCTGTTGAAAATTCTCGTTTAATGACTTACCATTTCATTATGCACCAGGAAAAATTATGAGGAAAAGCTTTAAACATGGATCATGTTATGCAAACCGTCGTCAAAACGGTGAAGTGTATAAGGACTCGGGGATTGAATCATCGCCAGTTTCAGGAATATCTTAAAAGCTGGGATGCTGAGTATGGCGATATCGTATACTTAACAGGAATAAGGTGGTTCAGTTGAGGTCAAACGTTAAAAAGCTTTTATAGCCTAATTGATGAATCAAATTGCTTATATTGAAAAAAAACTTGTGCTAGAACTTGATGGTGACAACTGGCTTGCAGATTAAGCATTTTTGATAGATTTGACTGCCCATTTAAATGCTTAAAACACCCGTCTTCAGGGTAAAAACCAACTTATCGGTACAAGGTTACAAACAATAAACGCGTTCCAAATGAAATTGAAATTATGGCAATCCATGTAAGTTCACAATTTTTTGCATTTCGAGACGCTGACCAAGCATAATTCTGAAAATGGTAAAAAAATACGCAGCCTTGCTTTGTAGCAAACACTGCTGCTGTTTATTCTATGTTATCTATTCATTCATTTTTTGAGAAATTCCAATTATTTATTTAAAAATCGGAACATCCAGGTTTATTTCCAAAATCACATTATTTCATTTTATTTAAAACGTATTTATGGCAAAAAACTAATAGATTTCCTTAAACTGTTCAACCCCCATTTTTGGTAAGTAAATTCTAGCTTATTATTCAAAATTAATTCCCATTGCATCGCAGTTGTATTATTATAAAGTTCATTAACAAAATAAATCTGTTTTAACTAATAGAAAAGTTTTGTGTATTGTTCTTTTCTCTATTCTTTATGTCAGTTATCTATTCTTAAATATTGTTCTTTTTATTTTATTTTTCTCTATTAAATATTTTTAATGATCGTACAAACGGTAAGTTGGATTAGTTAAGAATTTTACTTTGCTTATTACCCGGATTATCAAGATTTTCAATTGTTCGGATTGCCTATGGTCCCAATTAGTCCGGATGAACGAGGTTTTACTGTACTAAATATTTTAGGTAACAAAATATTGAGAAAAAAGGGATAAGAGATTTTTGAACACGTGAGATAGTTTGATGTTTGAGAATTATTTAAATTTGAAAAGACAGTCCGGTCATAAAAGAGTCAAAAAGGAAAAAAAATTTGAAAGTTGATCTATAAACCTAGAAGATGGTTTTTTATGTTTAGTAGAAGTGCACATCCGAAAACGATAAAATATTGCTATTTACTGAAATATTTCGAATGCATAAAAATATTTTTAAAAGCTTATGCATTTTCGTCATCAATCATTACTTGAGAGAAGAGAGCACTTGGGAATGAATTTTAAAAAATAACCGTTATTAAAAAAAATATACCGGAAAATTGGATTCAAATGTTTTATGACTGTTATAAAACTGCATATTTTTTGTAAAAAGAGAAACACTGAGGGAAATGTTTTGAAGTGACAAAAATGCTTTCGGAATAACCTGCAGCCATTTTTCTGGCGTTTTATACATTTTTATCAGTGTGATGCAGAATACAACTGATAGGAATCAAATATGCAAAAAAAAATTTTTAGAGAGCTAAAAAAGATGCTTCAAATGCTAATGAGGGAGTTCATTTGTCACTTTTTAGTGTAATAAAAAAGTACAGCAAGAAAGCCTTTAATACAAATAGAAATAATTTTGAATAAATAGTTTCCTTCCCTTGTTTGGTTATAAAAACTTTGATGGGATTCTGGGAAAAAACTAATAGCAATTTTCGATCTGAAAATCTTTGAAGAGTTAGAACTTGTACGGTTATAGAAAAGATAACTTAATTTAGAAACCGAATCCTCCAACCTCCTGAAAGGTTCTCTTTTCTGTGTCAAAGAAGTGGTTTAAAAAGGAGGAAATAAAATTCTAATTTAAATCTTATTTGCTTTATTCTTTTCCATCTCATAACAAAATGAGACACTTCTTTCGTCGCCATTATGTGGTTATAGGGACGTTTTTATCCTTCTTTTGCCTGGAGGGTTTACTTGTGATATTTGCAAGACATGCAATCCTAACAAACACAAATGTGTTTTTGGAATTTTTTTCTATTTTGTCCAACGTGTTTTTTCTATTTTAAGCTTTTTTATTTGTCTGTGCTTTGTTGGAATGTTCGGAAAGTAACATTGAAAAAAAAGATTAACTTTGACAATCTATGCGTATTGTAACATTCTGTGCGATATAGTGCAAATTGAAAATAATGTACATCAAGATAAAATCGAGAATGTTTCTATTTATATATATAATGGGGAAAGATAATAATAAATGTTACTTTTCAGGTGTTTATATAATATATATATATTTACTAGCTGAAAACCCGCGTTTCGCTACGGAGTACATTCAAATTAAATACAGCGGTCAATGTATGCAATTAATGCCATATATATATATATATATACATATATATATATATATATATATATATATATATATATATATATTTATTTATTTATTTATTTATAATAAATGCGACGATCAATATACACAATTGATGTAGAAAAAAATATATACAGTGGCTCCCAAAAGTGTTCGTACACTTACGAATTTCAATGAAATAGGGGTCTATCCATTAATTAAAATGAATATTTCAGAATGGGTATTTAATAATAAGATCTATAATCTATTTTTAACAAAACTACATGAAATATTTTTAAAACATAGTAAAACTTTATTTTTAAGAAACCGGTAATCAAAAAGTAACAAAAACGACGCAAAAGTCATCGTACATTGAAATATTTTCGGATAAATTCATAATTAAAATTATTGTCTAGCGCTTTATTGTTATTTTTGAATTGTGGTGGCATTTAAAATATCGTTTGACTTTAATTTTTGCTTGCCTACTCCGTAATATTCTATTTATTATTTAAAAATGGCTCGTAGTCGTAAAGAAAAAACAAACAGCATTCGAAAATTGATTATTTTTCATCATAGTAGTGGTAAATCAGTTCGGAATATTGCTAAATTACTTAATTTATCCCATTCTACTGTGCAGTATGTGAAAAAACGCTTTAAAGAAGAAAATTGGATCGAAAACAAGGTAAGAAAAGTCTGTCTGGCAAAGTTAACAAAACGTGATCACAGATTTATAATTAGAAAATTTGTGAAAAATTCACGTTTGAGTGTTGTAAAAGTTTCTGCAGAATTCAATAAAACATTTTCTACTTCAATTTCACCCGAAATTTTTTGACGAGTTCTCAGAACAGTTGGATTACATGGGCGCTCTGCCCATAGAAAATTTTTTGTGAGTCAGAAAAACAGAAAGTTTAGGCTTCCCTTCGCACTATCAATGATAAATAATCCCTAAACCTATTAGATTAATGTCTTATTTGCCGATAAACATTTTTGGTGCTGATGGGCGTATAATTGTATGGAGAAGAAAAAAATGAGGAACTTAATCCCAAGAACTGAGTAGGAACAGTTAAGCATGCCGGTGGAGGTATCCTTGTGTGGAGTTACATGTCAGCATCAGAACTAGGAAATTTGGTATTTATTGATGGTATAATGAATCATGCTGTTTTTATAGATATTTTAAGAGACAATTTAAAATTATCAGCTCAAAATTTGGATATTGGAAACAACTTTGTTTTTTATCAAGATAACGATCCTAAGCACACGGCTCTCAACGTTCGCATCTGGTGTCTCAATAATTGTCCATAAGTTTTGAAAACACCACCTCAATCTCCAGATTTAAAGCCAATAGAACATATATTTCGAGAGGACTGAAGGTTCGAGTACGAAAATACGACGTTCACACGAAAAGGAAACTAAAAACATCTATGATGGAAGATTGGATGAACATTGATGCAAAAATTACAAAAGAAATAAAGCAATCTATTCCCAGACGTTCAAAGCTGTTGGGCATGCGAAAGGATATCTTACTAAATATTAATTTAACGAAAAATTAGAATATTTACTAATATGTAGAGATTTTTTACAAGTTTACGATGACTTTTGTGAGATAAAGTATTTGTTACTTTTGGATTATTGGTTTCTTAAAAATAAAGTTTTACTATGTTTTCAAAATATTTCATGTAGTTTTGTTAAGAATAGATTATAGATCTTATTATTAAATACACATTCTGGAATATTCATTTTAATCAATGGATAGACCCCTATTTCATTGAAAATCGTAAGTGTACGAACACTTTTGGGAGCCACTGTATATTTATAAAAAAATCGTAAGGGATATTTTTATAGACAAAATAATGTCCGATCGTCTGCCGCATTAGCAAGAAAAAATATTTTTTTGTCTATTTAGTAGTTATGCACGTGACGATAAATTCATTTAAAGTACCAGAAAAAGAAATTACGTGATCGGCATTTAATAAATTAAATTCTAAAAATTAATCTTTACAAATTCACCAAAAATCAGAAAATGGAGGTAAAGATTCGAAAAAGATTTCATTTTAATGGAATTTTTATGATCTTTCTCGTGATATAAATTTTATAACCCTCAAATTATTATTTTAAATGCAAACTTAAAAAAAGTTACTAAAATTGCTTAAATATTTAATTAAAAAAAATCTAAGAAGAATTTTTCAAAAATCTCTCTTAGTGCCCCCCTACACTATAAGAAGAATTGCCATGCAAAATTTCAGCCCTTTAGGTCCAGCGGTTTGGTGTGTGCGTTGTATGTCAGTCAGTCAGTGAGTCAGTTACGGAACTGTTATATATATATATATATATATATATATATATATATATATATATATATATATATATATATATATATATATATGTATATATATATATATATATGTATATATATATACTAGAACTTTTTAATTTTTAATAGTAGTATACGTTAGTATATATTTTTCTTGAGTTTAAAAGTGTATAAATACTGTCCGACCACAGTACGAAGAACCACGGTTGGCATAGCACCAAGACGATTCTATTCACGTGTAGGTAAGGCTGCTGAGGAAGGAGGGGGGAAAGTCTCGTATTCTCTCGACATTCTTTAGAATCGGTTACTAACTGCGCTTGCTTGATTTTTCCTCGTCTGTTATTTTGATTATTATATTAAAATTAATAAAATATTATATTAAAATTAATATAATTAAATAAAAGGCTGGATAAGAAAATCACCATCACTAAACGATAATCGTATAGTGTGAACTAACTCTCCTAACACTCAATTGAGATACAACACTTTAAATGAGCACACTGGACATAAATCATATATATATATATATATATATATATATATATATATATACCCAACAAACACAGAAGCATCGGGCCGGGGTCGGAAGGTTCCGGCCAGCCGATTTCACCACTGCCGGGCCGGCGCATTAGGTCAGTATCGTTTCCGTCACGGCTGTGTCCTCTCGCCCGCGACTACCCCGTCGACTGCCGGGCCGCTTCCGGTAGGATTCGAGCCATCGTTCATCCGACTGCGAACCGTTAGGCAGCCGCGATTAAGCCATCGATGCGGAGATAGCCGGAGCGTAACCGGAGGTTGACGGGCCGGTTACGGGAGCAATAATTGGTGTCGACATACCGTCATCTACCCATCTCGTAAACAGCAATGTGCCGTAGGTCCGGGCATCATGCCAGCATTCTACCAGAATCGGACCGCCGGCAGTTTTTCAAAGTTTTGCGTAGGACCCTTTCGTTTATATGCTTATTTATTTCTTTGACGATTAACCTCTGATATCAACCCTTTCACTTTTATTATTTTTTTTGCCTTCATATTTCTAGTATTCTTTCCAGTTTTGCCTTATGTATTTTTAGGTATTACCAAATACTGATCTTTGTTATTACCTAAAAATTTGCATATGAATCACTAGTTTACTTGTTAGAACAAAACCTCATTTTGCATTAAGATACATTTACCCAAATTTGAAAGTTAAGATAACATTAATACCAACCATTAAAGCTAAATCATCTTTCCACTCGATCTAAGGTTACAGTTTGATTTTTTTAAATTTAGAATGAGATTATAGTATGTAAAACAGTACTACTTTAATAATTAACCCAAAAAATTTGTTCTTCCCCAGTATAAAATTTATTAACATAATTTAATAAATTTATAAACATAAATTTGATACATTCTTCAAACCTGAGTAATGTGTAGTGTGTATGATGAAGCCCATCTTTGTGAGCTTGTGAAAACTTGCTCAGAAGAATTTATTTAAATTATTTTTTGGTGTAGAGTTAATAAATGCTCTACAGATAAGAAAATTATTTTTTGCATAGTTTTGTGAATTAAAGAGTAATTCATTAAATTCTTATAAGTCATTTAAAAAAAATATTTTCTTTTATATTATATTGGACTTTATATCCAACACTTGATAGTACTATTTTTGAGAAATAGTACTATGATAGTAATATCTTCTATTGTAATTTTGAGAAATAATTATAGACACACATGTTTTTAAATACAGAAAAGAGCTGGTTTAAAGTAAAAATAGTTTATTTAGAAAGTACATAGCACATTTACACAATTTTTTTCTATATTTTCTACAAAACAGGATCCTTTCGCTGTACCTCTGGCTCCATCTTTACAGCATCTAGGGAAAAAAAAGAAAGAGAAAATCAGTTCATAAATTTATGTGAAAGGAAAATGACTCCCATCCCCAGATATAATTTATAAATCAAAAGAATTTATTTAAATTATTTTCCTATGTAGAGTTAGTAAATGCTCTGCAGATAAGAAAATTATTTTTTGCATAGTTTTGTACATTAAAGGGTAATTTATTGTTGTAAAAATAGTTGATTGTTGAAAGTAGTTGAAAAATTCATTGTTGATAAAGTAGAATTAAATAAATCCAATTAGGAAATATAAATTCTGAGACAGGGGTTTAAAAAAACTTGATACAAAACAGCACCCAACACATGAGTGCAGTTTTAAATCTGTTGTCATTTTATTGGTAACTACTTCCAAGAAGTAAATTCCTACCACATTTTTTTTGTAAAACCAATTACATACTGTGAAAACTACATCATGTAAAAAATATTTACTTGATTAAATAAATATACTAATAGAAAATAGTTATAAAATATTTGTTAAAGAGTATTCCCCTTTTCACTAAATTTCTCTCTGTACAGTAGAAAATCCAACCATGTCGATTAATTTGTTATTATAGATATAAATAAAATAGGGTAGATTGCCTTGATAAGAGTACAATAATAAGTTTTTAATGTTGAGCATAATTTCAGCTCAACATTGAAAGCTGAATCAGAGACTTGTCTATAATGACACCAAAATTTCCTCTTCACTATTGACAATAATGCTGTTGAAAGTAGAGAAACACAAGAATAAAGATTGAATGCTAAGTAAAACATTAGCATACAAGATTTTAAATTTCTAAATTTGATTACAACATGCCATAGAGAGCATTAATACAGATGCTGGGTCAGATTTAGAAATTTAAGATTTTATATAGTATTCAATCTTCATTCTTGTGTTTCTTTACTTTTAACGTGAGAGTGATTCTCGATAGTGAAAAGAAAATTTTGTTGTCATCTCAAGTCTCTCAGTCAGCTTTCAATTATTGTACTCTATCAAGGCATTCTAATCTATTTTATTTATATCTGTAATAACTAATCATTTAATTGACAGGATTGAATGTCTTACTGTAGTGAGAAATTTAGTGAAAAGGGTGAATACTCTTTAACAACTAATCTATTACTATAATAATGAATAAAGTAAAACTTTATTATATGATGTAGCTTTCACAGTAATTGGTTTTACAAAAATTGTGGTAGAAAGTAATTTGGGATACTAACTTCTGCATAGTATTTTAATAGAGCATATCTTTTGTTACTTAATTGTCAAATTATGGTAGGGATCTGTGTATAAAATATTTTTTATTTGTGAGCAGCTGTTATTAGGGATAACCACAGTAAAAAATTATTCAAAATATACTATTTAGATTCAGTAATTACTAAACAATTGTTATGATATATTGTTTGATTAGTCTAGGTTAATTTGAAAATTGAGGTGGGTAATATTGACTAGCTGTCAATGTTGAGTGAAATGGCATAGATTATATTATAAAGCGTGAAAAAACACTTAGACTTTTTGAACCAAGCTTCTAACCCAAATTTAAGTTTTTAAAAAAATATTTTGCTAATGAGAGTATTTTCACAGATCTTAACAATGGAATAGAAAACCCGTATAGTCAACAAATTCATGGATAAACGATTCAGTTCTAAAAGCCAAAAGCCTGGTTTCTGTATACTGTTGTAACATGATTATTATAAAAGTATACAGAAACCAGGCCTTTTGCTTTTAGGGCTGCATCTTTTATCCATGACTTAGTTGACAATACAGGTGTTATGTTCCATTCCTTAGATCCATGAAAATATTTCCAATTTTAAAAGTTTCATTAAAATTTTTTTTAAATTTTGGTTAGAAGTTCGGTTTGAAAAGTTAAAAGTATTTTATTGCACTTTGTAAAATAATCTATGCTACTGCACTCAACATTGACAGCCAGTCAATCTTTGTATGCTTGCATCATTTTTCAACTTAACTTACATAAACCAAATAATACACCATAAAAAAAACCTACACACTTGCAAACATAACCTTATTATAGTCAACAATTATTTAATAATTAACTGAACCTAAATAATATATTTTGGAATATTTTTTTACTGCCCTTATCCTTACACTTTATAATAACAGCTGCTCACAAAAATATATTTTATGTGACAGATCTCCACCAAAATTTGACAATGAAATAATAAAATTAAATACTAGGCAGAAGTTAGTATTCCAAATGACATTCAACTACCTATTAGCTCATCAACGAATAATCTAATGCATCTAAAAGCAATATTATTATTATTATTACTTCTGTAAGGAATTATGAATGAACATCTAACTACTTCTCATGAAATTCTGATAATTAAATTAAAAATTTTTTAACATTAACTATCAAGAGTAAAATAACCCTTGGCATTTTATATCTTTATAATATAAAAATATAAAATTTTTTTTGGTAAGCAGTTATGATAAAAGACTTTCACAAGAGTCACGGTTAACTGAAGTCCCTGAACTGCACTTTCAGACATACCTAATACTTTAATAACATGCTTGCCAGTTAAAAATATAATGAATAAAGGAAATCAATATCAATCCACAAATTACTGCAACCAAAGTTTATGAAAATGTTCGGATTAGCGTATAAAATATACAAAGAGAAATTTGAAAATTTGAGTTGTTTATTAATTAAGAATTATGTAATAAAAATATTTTTTATGGTTTTTCATAGAAAAATTCAAATTTAAGTACAAAAAATAAATTTTAAAAAAATATATTATCAACTTTGTGATTTTGCCCACAAGTTCACTGCTGAAAAAATAAAGGATATCTAGAGAATAAAAAAAAATGGGTTCAGTGAGGTTAAAATGAACTTACAGATTATGAATCGAGCACACTGCCAAGTGAGTTGTGGAATCTTTTCATGGAAATCACAATGAGGTGAAGATGGATTCCAGTTTCAGAATTCTGTAAAGAAACCAATATTTTCTTACAATGCCATAATAAAAATTAGAGTGATTTGTGACACCAAGAAGCATTGAAAAGCAGAGTTCATTATTTATTTATTTTACAAATGCCACACACTACCAAAAATAGCACCTATGCAATCAGTGCACGTGCTCTCCAATACTTCTCAACAAGATCAGTAAAACGTTTTAGTGCAGAGCACTCGTCTATTTGCTTATCAGTGAAATAAAAAAGGTAGTATGACCCCCTTACATGTATACTTTGGACCATAGGCGTAGCGTGCTTCTAACATTTGGGACGGATACAAATTGAATTCAGCTAGGGCCCCTCTCAGCGCATTGACTACCGATCGATCCTTAAAATTTGAAATATGATTTTTTGAAATTGAGTAACAATAGAATTGGTTTGAGTAGTATTCAAAAAGTTATACAATGAGGAAAATAAATGTAATATAAATAAAAGAAGAAAAAAAAAGTAGCATCGAATTTTTGTTATGGATCATATCATTGTTAAAAACTATGTTAGGGCTAAAGACATAATCGGTATTTTCAGTGTCACAGTGTGAAAAAAAAATGGGAAAAAACCAACTTTTTAAAAAGTTTTCTACAATTTTCTGATTTAACTGAACCAAAAATTTCTCCTCACATGAATTTTCAAATCAGATTAAGTGAAAATTACACATAATGGAATATGCACTGAGCATATAATTTAATACCAAAAATTGCCTGGTGATTAAAAGTTGAGAAGTAATCAGACTTTCAATGTGCTGAATATGTTTAGCACAATATTTAAATAAGACTTTAATATACATGAACTAGATTACTACCTCGCAAAACTTCCAAGAAACAATTTCAACTAACTATTGTATAACTTTCCATATAATTTGGCTTTCCATAAAACTCCAACTGATGTTCAGAATCAGTTGAGTTATTTTTCAGGCACAACTTTATCAACATATTTAATTATGAAACTTTGAGAAAGTAAAGACAATTTACAATGCATTTCCCCCCATTTTTTAAACAGCTAAACAAGATGCTCAGTGGAATTTTAAAAAATTTAGTACAAATTTAGTACAGGATCAAAAATATAAAATAATGGTCTATTAGGATTTGAAGGATGATTATATACTTAAACAAGGGGGGTAGCAAAATAGGATATTGTTTAATAATAAAGTCAGTTGTTTCAATAATAAAGTGAGTTGTTCAGTCAAGAAGTCAATTATTGTATTTTGATGATCAGAAATTTTATGTCTTAGAACATCAAGCAATTCAATTACCACATTTAATACATTTTCACCATCACTCATTACTGTTTTCATTTAATCCAAATTCTTTATATAAGTATTAAGACTTAAAATGGAATAAACATGCTTAACAAAGAGAAAAATTTATGGCATGCATAAAATTAAATTTTACCAAAATTTAAAATTACTTAGCCCATTAACTAATGATCTAATACATCCAAAAGCAATTTCCTTTTTACTACTTCTGTAATGAATTATCAACGAACCTCTAACAACTTATCAGGAAATTCTAAAAATATTTTTAAAATTTTAATGTTAACCATTAAGAATAAATAAAGCTTGGCACTTCACATTTTCATAATATAAATATCATTTTTCTGTTATTATAAAAGACTCTGTAAACCAGGCGTTTTGCTTTTTGGAACTGTATCTTGTATCCGTGAATTCATTGATTATACAGGAGTTCTATTCCATTATTAAGAAAGGGTTATTTCATTTACTTATCAAACACACATTTTGATATAATAAACCACAACTCACAATGGATGTCTTATCTACAATTTTATAAACAAACTTTGTCTATGAACACATTTTATATTTTCTAAATAAACCTTGGCATTTTATAATTTTATAATATAAATCTCTTTTTTTGGCAAGAGTTAAAGTCTTTCACAAGAGTCGTGTTAACTGAAATCCCCGGACTGCACTTTCTCACTCACCTAAAACCTTAACAACAAGCTTCACAGTTAAAAAAGAATAAATAAAGAAAATCAATATTCTATCCACAAATTATTGAGACCAAAGTTTATGAGAAAGTTCAGATTAGCGTCTAAGTTAAAAAAACTAATTTGAAATTTTTAGTTGTTTAATAAATATTTTTAGTTTTTTTCATAGAAAAAATTTAATTGTTAAAAATAAATCTAAAAAAATATTAAAAACAGTGATTTTGGCCACAAGTCCACTGCTGAAAATAAAAGTATATCTCGAGTAAAAAAAAGGTAGGCTCAGTGACGTTAAACAAAAGCTTACGCAGGTTATGAGATCCAAGTGGTATTTGTCTTTCAAGTCCAAAGCTCTTAAGTTAGATTCCAGTTTCAAAATTCTGTAAAGAAACCAATATTTTCTTATAATGCCATAATAAAAATTTAATGGTTTATCAAACCAAGAAGTATTGAAAAGTAGAGTTCTTTATAAACTTGCTTATCACTAATATAAAAAGGGGAAAAGAAACTAATTTTACCCTTTATATATATACTTTAAGCCAATAAGTTCACATTTATTTTGCACAGCATGACAACAAAATAATTTCCAAAAGACCTTTAGAGATGAACAGCTTATAGATAGTTATTGAGAATATTCTCAGATTTATAAAAACTCTTATCGTACAATATCTATTACAATAAACCAATTTTTTGTATGTACACATTCTGATAATCTACAAATCTATATACTTATAAATATATAATTTAAAAACATGGAATGCAAATTAATAAGTTAAGAAACAATTTATGTATCTAAATAGTCTATTTTGGAATAATTTTCACTGCCATCATCTCTAATAACACTGATAAAAGTGATTTCAAACACGATATAAATTAGAAAATTAAATGCACGTGGCATCTATATTGACACAAATTTAAAACTCTAAACTTCTCATTACTCCAGAGGTTCTTTGAATGAATTCAGGAATACAATGGAGTTCACATACATACAAAAATTAATAATTCTTGAAAATATATATACACTCAATTGCAAGAATATATACACTCAGTTGCAAAAAGTATGCACCATTATGTTATTCCTAAAGAGTGAAATTGTTTTATTTTATATCTTCAGAGAGAGTAGAAATATAATCTAAATATCAAAGCCAGTTCAAAATATTGATTAATAGCAATTGAAATTCAAAATGTTCCTTAAATAAGCTTTTTATTTAATGAGATATTCAAAATAAAAAAATGCTCCAATATTTGCTATTGTTTCAATATTTACTTGACATGTGGATACTGATTAAACAATATTTTGATCTGGTTTTGAAATTTTGAATATATCTTTACTCTCGATAGACATAAAGAAATTTCACCCAGTAGGAATAACATATACATATATAGCAATTGAGTGTACACATAGAACATTATAAATAGAATTTTAAAAAAATTATATTTTAAGGCTATTAAGATTATACATGAAAAATACCTATTAGTGTTTAGTATTTAAATTAAAATATATAATTATACTAAATACATTCTTTTAAATTATGAACACAAAAATTTTAAGAATATTTGTTCTTTATTTCTTTATAATGTATAAAATGCACAGTATTTTATAAAGATTACTCAAAACACAATTTGATAAGGAATACAATAGATCCTTTTGTATGATTTACAAGTTCATTTTTAGGATCTTTTATAATGTGGAACGTTTTTGAATCCATCTTTTAACATTTAGACATGGATAATTTGTTGCCTATTGATACCTGGCAATAAGAACATTGTAAAATATATTTAATAGGAAAATGGACAATTTTTCCACCATTGAATACTATGCAGGAATACTGTGCATTGAATACTATGCATGAATTTACTATGGAGGAATCATGTGTAACTGATTTATCAATCCAGTAGTAAAAAAATGTTTAATTTGGATTAACATATTAAAAAAAATTTCATTATAATTTTCTTTCAAATTTCTTTAAAGAAATAAAATGGAAAATATTATACTGGAAATGAAAATACATTTTTTATTTTTCAACTATGTAGATTTGGAATTGATATTTGTGTCATGTATTTTATACTTTCTAAAGGATATAAAAATCTAAATAGTGCGTACAAATTACAATTCTAAATATTAATTTAATTAGCAAATACTTAAGACTTTCACAAGAGTCTTCTTCACAAGAGTCCATTTACTTCCTTTGTCCATCTAAAATATTAACTGAAACACGAATCTTAAATTATTCCGAAACAAAATGTTTTTATTTATACATACGAAAGTGCTCGTAAGTGCCATAAGTATTGCTAATTCAATACACTCAGTTCAGTAGAGTTTGATCTGAAATATGGTCAATTCATATTATAACTTGGATTAAAACACTATCTTATAAAAGAAATAGAATAATGTTCACTATGTAAGGGTGTTAAATAAAATCTAAAGGCAATAATTTAAGACTAACGAATGAAACTTACTTGTGGATTAATTTCAGCGAACTTGTAATCAATCTTTAATGGCGCCTTTTCAATCACGTGCAACTGAATGTCCAATCAGATGACACTAGTGCATTGTAGTATCACGAGGCGAAAAAAAAGATGGTTTGAAATTTCATTATGCTATAGCTTTCAAAAGCTGCCTTTTGGTATTGAATATAAAATTTTATTGCTCTACTGAAATATTTTTCAGGTGCTTCAAAATAGATATTTTTGTGAAAAGAGATAAAATTCTTTTTTTTCTGTTTATTTTATGGTATATTAAATTAATAATATATATTTTTTGTAAATAAAATATTCAAAATATTTTTACAGGAAACTTAGGTATTTCTAAGTATTTCTAATTTTTAGATGTCATTACAGAACAACTGATTTTGTAGAATTTCGCAATTTTCATCATCTTAATTTTACGGTAGTATATTCTTATAATACACATTGGAATGAAAAAAACAATTTTTAATTAACGGACCTTAGTTAAAATAAACAAATCACATTTATTTAGAAGAATATTAATGTAATGTCTTTAAAGGCAAAGTGTTATTTTGAAATAAACATTCATATTTTTCAAAAGTCCATAGTAATCATACATGGTTTGCTTTACTTATTTCACTGACACATTGAATTGCTTTCTGTTTGCCATCAGAAATATGCCTCTTCATAGGAAGTCCTGTTACTTTAACATCATTCCATTCAATCATATCAATATAATCCTTGGCATCAAAGTTTATACGTTGAAATAAAAACTTTTTGATGCCACCTTCATTTTCAGCCCTTGCTTTTAGATTCCGGGGTAATCCAAGCTCTCTCTTACATGACTGCGATCATCTGATATCATACAAAGGACGAGATTTTCAGAAGCAGATTTCTGGCACTGGAAAATGTATATAAGATAGCATAATAGCATTTTTCAATGACAACAACCAGAATTTAAACATTACTGTAATTGGAATGGGTGGAACTGCCGTGAACACTGGATTGAATAATGGTGTGGTTATTGTTTATTTGAAAAGGAATTAAGAAGGCCACTGCAGTGGTTGATTTGTCTATTTCATGGAAATGAACTGCGCCTACGTCCTAATTTGGAGGAGAAATAGGTAAACAACTAGAAAACTGCTATGAACTTCCAGTAATTGAATTATCACCTATTGAAAATGGCATTCCATTACTAGAAATTAAGGATGATTTAAGTGTGGACCCAAAATATTTGTTAGAAATGTCTAATGCAATCTCTGTTGGAAGGTGCTCTTCTGATTTGTCTATGAGAAAACCAGGAAAACTTTGTTATTCATGATAGCTTACATTAGCAAACCGAATACTTCACTTGTATGTGGGAACAGAATATACTGCAAAAAAAATCTCCGAATACTGACTGAGTACATTTTGTAAGTATATGCATCTGTTTCGTTTCACATAAAGCGGAAACTATCTTATATCCATGGATCGAAGCACTTGTGGAAACTTGTAAGCTATTCACGTTACCTCCATCAGACTCTTAAAAATGTAATTGACCCAGTCATTCAAAGAAATTCGTACTTTGCTGCTTCTGAAAATCTCCTCCTATGTATGATATCAGTTGATCGCAGCCACGTAAGACAGCTTGGATTACGCCGGATTCTAAAAGCAAGGACTGAAAAATGAAGGGGGCATTAGAAAGTTTTAAATTCAACGTATAAACTTTGATGCCAAGGATTATATTGATATGATTGTACGTAAAGATGTTAAAGTAACAGAACGAGGCATATTTCTGATTACAAACTAAAGCAGTTTCTAAAGGAAGCAAAATAATCTGATCAGGAGAGTCAACGTACTGACTTCAGCAATTTTTCATGTCACACACAAGCAGTAGAAAGGATTGTTAAATTCGTTACCGAGTCACCCTTACCCGTCCGTGGCACTTCTGCAAGAGTTGCATTGATAAAAACGAAAATACATTCTCAAAAGATAATGCCAAAATTTAATAATAAAAAACAAAACAAAACACAATTCAATGTGTCAGTGAAATAAGTAATGGAAACCATGTGTGATTACTATGGACTTTTAAAAAACATGAATTTTTTTTTTTTTCAAAATAACGTTTAACATCCCCAATCTCAAAGAACTTTTTAATCTTATGCACAGTAAGTGTGCGTTTAAATTTTCTTCTACACCCACTTTTGATTATATTCCTAAATCTGAAAAAGTAAACCTCTGAATCAGGCTGATGAGCTTAAAGCAGGGTGTTTAACCTTTTGCAGCATCTGGGCCACATGGTAAATTTTTTCAAGGCAGGCGGGCCGCATAAAAAAGTCAACTACATTCAAAAGTTTAGTTTTATTATGAAAATGAAAAATACATTGTATATGTAATGTATAAAATATTATAATCTTGGTATGCAATGTGATGTGGTAATTTTGAACGAAATCGAACATAATGTGATTTTTTTAACTTGTGTTGGTCTAAAGCGAATTGCTCTCGACTCTAACTTAACTAGCATTAATGATCGAATCAATCTCTCAAACCAATTTTCTATCCTAGGAAACTGTCGTAATCCGGAGGAAAGAAATTCCCGCTGCTAATGATGAATTTCCTGTTAGGCGGGAAACCAAACCTGAGCCATGTTTTTTTTAATGGCGGAAGGGTACAAAGATACTCTCAACAAAATGTACAACCTAGTCAAAATTCAATATCCCAAATCAATTTCATGAAACTTTGTCAAAATCTTATCTGAAAACATTACTGCAATTGGATTAATATCGGACCTTTCAAAATTACTTAATTTACTTACGCATTGAATTTTTTCGGAAAAAAAAATCCCAAAACCGAACGGCCACTTTAAAATTAAAAATTTATGTTCCGATCTTAATATTTCAAATCTTACCCAGTCCATTAATTGTTCACAGGTTAATTCTGATAGTGTTATTCTGATAGTGTGGTTTCTGATAGTGTTTAACATTTTTCCTTTATTTTTCTGTTCCATGCGAGGCAGTTTCCTCTTATTGAAGTTCCACACTTGATATCCTATCAGGGAATGCTGGTGTGGGGCGTTCGTTTTTGCTTCCCATGCTTCTGTCCTAGGTTCGAACCTGCAAAGTGCAGTTCTGTTTTCTGTACTCGCGGATGTTCAAACCTGCCAATTTAATTTATTAAATATAACTTACTTATTATTTTAAACTTAATTGCCTTATTTTTTATTTCTAACATTTATATAAACTAATTTTTTGGCCTTTTTTTTCTTATTGTAAATATTATTTCTCGTATCCTGATTCAATTACAAAAAAAAACAATGTAATATATATTCTTCAATGTACATACTGAGGATAAAGGGTCTTATTTTTTGATATTTTTTGGTGTCTCATGACATCTACTGTCTATGTCTCTGACATTACATTACATTAATATTTTTCTAAATATGTGTGATTTGTTTATTTTAACTAAGGTCTGTAAATTTAAAATTCTTTTTCTTTCATTCAAATGTGTATTATAAGAATATGTTACTGTAAAATTAATACGATGAAATTCGAGAAAAAATTCTACAAAATCAGTTGTTTTATAATGGCATCTAACAATTAGAAATACTTAGAATATGTAAATTTCCTGAAAAATATATTTTGAATATTTTATCTACAAAAATATATATTATTATTTTAATATACTATAAAAGAAATTTAAAAAAATACAAATTTTATCACTATTTCCTCTCTTATAAATAAAGAGTGGTGAAACAAGGACCCATTTTTAAGTAGATATTTAATTTCTCCAGTAATATATAAAAATAAACAATGAAACTAATTTTCATCTGTTTTTATAAGCTTCTAGGGAGTTAAAAACATACACACAGAATACAATCTTTACATACAAGGAAAATTATGTGAATTTTCACATAATACAATTATACAATTTCACATAATACTTTTCACATAATACAATCTTTACATACAAGGAAAATTATGTGACTTTTCACATAATACAATTATACAATTTCACATAATACTTTTCACATAATACAATCTTTACATACAAGGAAAATTATGGGAATTTTCCGCGTAAAAGAAGTTTCACAACAATGAAATAAATATTTTTGAAAAGTCTGTTAAATTTAATCTTCGCCTTCCCTTTCAAATCCATAATTCTGATGCAGATATCTGTTACTTGTGGTTACGAATCGGAGGTGCAGTTCCGGGACGATACAGGGTAAACGGTTTCGGTGCGATTCATATCAACCCATAACAGGCCCTGAAACACGTAAACGGAAAGCGTTTCCTCTTCGGAGGTTCGTAAACAACCCGCCAGCGACCCGACAAAATTCTCCCGTACTTGTCGTTCAACCGGCGCCTCCAGCACTGGCCCGACAAGCTGCCGTCAGTCCTGTGTTTGTTGGGTATATATATATATATATATAATACCTTGATTTATGAACACACAATACATATACAATATTCAATTGCATACATTAATACTAACATTGGATTCTATATCAACACCTAGCGCAATATTTGCTTATCATAACTTTAACTTACGCACATTCCAATCACCCTGCATTCACTATCACCAAATCTCTGTTCTTCCCTACTTCCGAACTTATACTTATTATAATATCATTTAATATTCATTTAAGTTAACACTAAATCCTACTAATTACTGTCCGACCACAGTACGAAGAACCACGGTTGGCATAGTGCCAAGACGATTCTATTCACGCTGTAGGTAAGGCTGCTTAGGAAGGAGGGAGAAAAGTCTCGTATTCTCTCGACATACTTTAGAATCAGTTACTAACTGCGCTTGCTTGCTTTTTCCTCGTCTGTTATTTTGATTATTATATTAAAATTAATGGATCCTTTACCCAACACAACTGCTCGGAATAAGCCGTTCCGTAGTGATTGTAAACGTATAAAACACAATGTAATTAAGTTGTTTGATAACGAAGCACTAGAAGGAAATGTTATTGTTCCACTTTGGAAATACCTAAAGAGAGCTAGTGAAATGACCGGGATATCAATGTCCAGTGTAAAAAGAATACGCAGAGAAGCAAAGGGTGAAGAAACTCCAAAATTTGAATCTCCGAGGAAACGTCAGAAAAAAAAGAACCACCGAAAATGTAGCTTTAAATAATTTTGATTGTGATGTAATCCAAAAATATCCACTCCCATAAAACTCCTATTTTTTAAATATATTTGCTTCTTTCTTTTTATTATTTTGAAATTATTATTCACATATTCGATCAAAAATAATGTTTTAAAAAATAACTTTAAAATTGCGGACAAAAAGCAGTCTGGAATACATCCGAAAATATAACGTTTTCCCCTATTTTCTAAGTAGACTAGCTTTTCTCGCGCATGCGTAACAGCTTCTAGGGACCTTGCTTCCGTGGTCGGACAGTACCAATGTTTATTCTTGGAAAATCTCTTTATTTATCTACACTTGGTTATAAAAAGAAAAGTTTCGATAGATTATTTTAATTACCAGAGTAAAAAAAATTAACAATATAAAAGTTACAACACCAGGAATAAAAAATTTCAGTAAGGATGGAATATATTTCATAATTATTCTTTCAAAAGTTTGCTTCCAACAAAATATTTTCCATAATTTTTATATACATTTCTCATTTCAGTTTAAAGCAACCAACAACAGAGGATGAAGAAGTGTCTTTAGTTAGCCATATAACCCACGTAGGCTTATTAGGGAGGGAAAAGAACAATTAAAATATTTTAATTGTACATAAATAAGGTCACCTACTGCTTGTGATAAAGGATCTCCAGTTTAAAGCCAATTCCAAACAGCTAAAAACACACACGCCAAGCTCAGTGTAAGAACCTGCAAGCTATTGAACTGAAGATCAACATGCTAATGTGTTGCCTGCCATCAAAACTAAGAACTTAATTCAGGGCATCAGTTGACCTCGTAGATCTTGAATCCTTATATTTAGCATTATGGAATTTTTCAATTATTAAATTTCAAACTTTTTTTTGACATCTATATCAGATTAACATTATGAGGATAACGACATCAGAATTCCCAGATCAAAATGAATATTCCGATGAAACAATGTTAGAAATATATAGAAACAAACATATAGAACATATAGAACATATTTCAAACATATAGAAATTGTGTTGATAATTCATATACGCAGGCTGCTCTATCTTTCTTGGTGTATTTACTGTTCTGGATAATAAGAACATTCTGGATTGCTGTGATGAACAATTTGATGGACAGTTATCAAAATTTGTTTTAATTTGTACATCTCTTCAGTTAAGAAAGTTCTGAGTAACTACTGAAAGATTACAAGTTTAAACCGATATATCGTTTAGAATTCTTACGATTAAAAAACACCTCATTTCGAGAGAAAAATCTTAAAATATCACGATCTGACTTAAAATATCACGATCAAGTAAATGAATCATTATTACGTAATATGGAATTAAAAGTACTTTATAAAATGCATTATTCATATTTATAAGATTAATTCCATTTCGGAGAAATTCTGATAACCCCCTTTTCTTGAATCTAATTCTTTGCTTTTATTCAGATCTTTCTAATTATTGGTTACCCTGTAAATAGAAATACATATCAGCCATTTTGTTATTTCCATTGAAAGCATTTATCCCGGAAGGTCATTTATGCTGTAAGAATTGGTGACATAAACTGCTTAATACTGTCAGAACGTATTGCGCAAGATAAGACGCTACTCTAACATATTTTATGGGACTTCCTTGCATAGTGAACGTATTGAATTTTGGAGCTCCGGGACTGAAAACTAGCAGATAACAGTAAAAGTGCTTTAATATTAAATTATTTTATATATTAATCATAGTTATTATCATTATTATTTTATTATTTTGCTAATTCGGTTGCACTTGATCGGAGATAATCGTACAGAACTATTGTGTGGGGAATTAAACAGGCAATAGAATAAAGAATCTGTATACTGGCACTTCAAATATTATTAATTGGAGTAAACACATTTTGACACATGTCTGAGATAAAAAAAAAACAACAACTCAAATTTAATAGATAATGTTAACATTTAATTTCTCTCCTTCTTATTTTAAATTAATATAATCGTTAGTAACAATCGAACAGAAACAAAATAATAATTATTTGCATATATTAAGAAAATATTTAAATACATATTAAGACACAGTTATACTGTTATTTTTTACACACTTTTACTGTTATCGGCTAGTTTTCAGTCTCAGAGCTCAAAAATACTATGCAAGGATGTCCCATAAAATATGTTAGAGTAGCGTCTTAGCTTGCGCAATACGTTCTAACAGTATTAAGTAGTTTATGTCACCAATTCCTACAGCATAAAATAGCTACATATATATTGAATATCCTGTGCTCTCGCCTGATTATATATAATACAAATTATTTTTACTTGCCACCACCATTAGTGAAGAATATTATTATCATCTCTTGCCTTGAATCATGGTCTCCTCAGATCAGAGACTCGGGGAATCCTCGGCATAAAAAAAAGTCGAGGGCCGAAGAAAGCAAAACCTCGAGATACTTCACTGTATCAGCTTCTTCTTCAACTCACAAAAAACGTTAAAAATTCCGAGCACCAAAAACATCGCAGAGGTCAGAAAAATGTTCAAGAACGTTAACTCTCTGGGGCCCCTGATTGGTCAAAAGTCGGCTGCTGAGTCGTTGCTATGGAGGAACCGTCACCTCTTCATGACCGTGGGGGTGGTAAGTTATTCTCCCATCCTGTGCAGGTGACCTTGTGTACTATAAGTAATGCTACAGTCATGCTTATCTGCTTGTGGGAAGCACATTCCTTTCATCCAGGAAACCTTGTATGAAAAGCCACAGCGAGGATTTTCAGAACACAGACAAAATTTAAGATAACACAAAATAAAATAATATACATAAAATGTGCATGGAACCGAATTATTGCTGTTTACAAATTATGAAATAATAAAAAACAGTTGTATAATTAAATGGGATTGAATGATTTTTTAGAGTGATAATAGTACAATAATTAAAATAATTCCAAAATTTGAGTTCCATGTCACATCTCCCCCCTCCCATAGAGAGAAAAAAAACACAAATATAAAATTAACTATGTTGTGACATAAAATCAATATCAACATAAATCCAAATTAGGATTTAAGACCTTGGCTATTAACATACAACAATATAATGCTCATGCCGAGTCTACAAAATCAAAACCAGTCCACTGTCATCAAAATAGCATTCTTCCTTGGTGCAACCAGTCCATTGTGAGGATTAGTCTGTGAATATAAACAGGACAGCCTCGAGCATTAAAAATCGTAATTCCTCAGAAAATCTGGCGGAACAGCGAAGATAACTCAACTTGCCGAGGAGAAAGACAACTGGAGAATATCTGGTGAGATGAGAATGTAGCAGCAGGAAATCTGGCGACGTCAGCAGTGACCTGCATCAACAAGAACTCCACCCGGGTCCTCTGGGTCGTCCAAGATGTTGTATCCTCCAAAACATGATTTGATGATGCAATAAGGGAGAAAGGAAATGATTAGTTCGTTATAAAATTTATGTGTGGCATAGAGTAGGGATGCGACATCGATGTCGATGTTTTCAAAACATCGATGATTTGATAAAAACATCGATGTTTTAAACATCGATTTATTGAAGCCGATGTTTTTTTAACATCGATGTTTTGTGCTCGATGTTTTACGTTGTCTCGATGTTATTTTTTTTTTAATGAAAAAGTACCGTAATAAAAAAAATTTACCACGTAGCATAATTTTCACACTCAGTAAATGTAAGTCTGAATTCTGAAAAGGACGAATACAAAAGGGAGAATGATTCCTTAGCAAACAGACAAATGGCAATCAACAACCAATGAACCAATCAGAGCGCTTGGAATGTTCCCGACACTCCAGAACCTTCCATGGGGTTTTATTTTACAAATAGTATATACACGAGTGCATCCATTTAAGTTTTTGTTTCGTTCTGGTTTTATATAAGTTGACGTTAATATTATTAGTAAGATGCCTCCCAAAAGTACCATTTGGAAATAATTTTACAAAACCACTGACAAATTAGCGAAGTGCAATATTTGCCTTAAGTCCATCAAAACTTCTGGCAATACCACGAATTTATCTGGACATTTGAAGGCAAAACATGGCGATATTTACAACGAGAATTTTGAGTCATCAATGTAGCCCAAAGCAACCATGTTTTTGTCATTTATGCCTGCCCAATTAGAGAGTAAAATTAAATCAGCCCCTCCCCCCCACGACTAACGGAAGTAACATTAATGTTAGAGATTACTACACCAGTTTTAAAAAAATGGATGTTCTAAAACATCGATGTTTAAAAACATCGATGGTTTTTGGGCGATGTTTTATTAGCATCGATGTTTTAATATTGAATATCGATGTTTCAAAACATCGATGTTTTGTTATCGATGTCGCATCACTAGCATAGAGTCTCTCCAGTAGTGTTGGTGTGAGATGGCATAACCTTCTCCTTGAAATGCAGCAAACAACTGATCCCGGTCAGTGTTCTCTTGTAGCACAAATGATTCAGCATACGTTCAGCATGATTTTGGAAGAATAGCAAACAGCAGGTGGTGGTAAAGAATGGAGGTAAGGAAAACTCACCAGGGAGAGCACAGTGGCCACAGTAAGCATACAAAATTAATATAATGCACAAAAGGAAGATAAGCATATAAAACAAAATTAAAAAAATGTGTAGTTAAAAGTTTGTTATTATTATTTTTTATTAATGTTTGCAGGCACAAAGCAAATGTACGCAGTTAAGCTTGGTAGCTTTAAATTTATAACAAAGAACATAAATACTGCGAAATTTATTTCCCATTAGTTGTTTTATTTATTTAATATTAGGCATTGAGTAAACAGGTTAGCAAAATTTCATAATAGTAGCAGAATAACCAAAAGACAAAAAATTTTTTTACCATGTGTTTATTAACTTACTTTCTTGTGTGTTTGTTTGTGTGTGTGTTTGTCTAGTACAAATCTTGCAATCAATTTTTAACTAACTTCCCGACTAGCTAGACATTTCGAATTTTTAGAATAGATCAGAACACGATGACAAGGCATTTTTAAAATACTTTTAGCCATCTTTAGGCAGAATTAAATTAATTTTCAGTTATTTCCAGTTAATTTTCTTTTGTAGACTGGTACCGCCATCTATTGGCCGGAACGGGAACGAAAAGTTAAATGCAAGTTAACTTTCAATTAACATCATTTTCTTTCAAGTTGATGGGGTAATTCATCAAAAGATTTTAAAAAGTATTTATTAATACATAAAATTGTCAAGTTTATATGATTCAACAGAAAATTTAAAAACATGGTATATAAAAAGTTCTTTTTTTTCGTGTAATTATTTTAGTGTCATGCTAACTAGCAATTAAACAGCATAGTAGGAACCAGCCCACATTTGCAATATCACCAGACAATACAACAGCATGCAGCCTCGACCCTACATGTGATGCAAACAGAAAAGAGTAAAAAAAAATCTTGTGACAGCTAAACAAAATTAAATTTGTTTTGGTAGCTACAAAGAAAAATTTCTAAGTCGATGAAATAGTTGTTAAATTATTCAAATTACATTTTTAATTTCTTTATTCCATTCATTTTATCTTAATTCTCTCTCATCATTTAACATCTTAGTTGTGTCTCTTTCCTACCGATTAATAATTGTTTACATGCTGGGTAAAAGAACCTTGGTAAATTTATTAGGATAGTTAAGGTTATTGCGGATAGTAAAACTTAATACAATCATGACTAAAACTTTTAAAGTAAATCTTCTAAATCCAGTAAACGGCGAGATTAGAGCCGAAAACAACCGAGCACCTGAATAGCTTTGCGAGATTGTTCTATAAACTTTTGTTGTTTTGAAAAATATTCTGGATAGTCCTGACATATTTGCGGATCAAAATGAAGTTGAATGGTAGTATTGAGTTCTCTCGAGAAAAACAATTGTGCGGGAGAAAAAACAGTGGCAGAATGGGAGGAATTGTTATAAAAAAAGTTTAAAATATAGTAAATTGTAATCCCATTGCAAAACAGCATGAGAAGAAATGCAAGCCACAGATTCTTTCAATGTTTTATGCGCTCTTTCCATAAGACCATTACTTTTTGGATAATAAATAGAAGTTTTGTTATACTGAATAATTAGGTTAGTTAGATAATTTTGAAATTCTTGAGAAGTAAAATAGGTCCCATTGTCAGATATCAGAACCTTTAGAATACCAAAAAGTGAGAAATATTTATTCATAGCAGTAATTATTGATTTAGAAGACATAGAAATTAATGGTACAGACTCCAAAAACCGAGAATAGTGATTAAAATAAATTTATGATTATTTGTGGATCTTGGAAGAGGACCAACAATGTCATTGGTGATACATTCACCTGGAGCCAAATGAGATTTATTAATGAAATTAAAGTTAGAATTTAGAATTTTAAATTTATGTTTAAGGCACTGATGGCATGTATTGCAGAAATTCTTGACATCTAAGAACGAACCTGACCAAAAATAAATATTTTTCATGAAATCATAAGTTTTGTGCATGCCAAAATGAGGACCATGGGCACTTTCGATGCATGTTTTTATTAAATTTTTAGGAATAACAATTTCGAAAGATCTTTTTCTATTTATTTTCGATTTCCTACACAAGAGATTAGAGTCCTTTTGAATAAAAAAAAATTTCTTTTGGTTTTCAAATCGCCATTTACAAGTTTTTCTCTTATGTAGCTAAGATCAGCATCAAGAATTTGTTCATTTAAGATATTTTTCTTATCCACATTAGTACTGACAGAGAATAAATTATTGACTTGCATGGGGGTGAAGGAGAAGAATGAGTAACTCTTGATAAGAAATCTGCGAGCAGCACCTTTAACATGGGAAATATAATACCGAAAATCTTGTAAATATAATAAACATTTGGAAACTATATCAGGTTTTTTTCTGCAGAGATAAATGATAGGTTAAAGATTTGGCATCAGTGAGAATACAAAAAGGTTTACCATACAATAAATCCTTAAAATGTTTAACTGCAGAGTATCGCCTCTCAACAGGATTGAGTTGTTTTGAAAAAAAAAAAGAAATCGGAAGAAATTTATCATTGTCATCCTTTTGCATGAGAATGGCAGTAAGTGCTGCATTCGATGCATCAGTAATTAAATAGAAGTCTTTATCGGGATCAATATGATGTAGAGTAGGCTTCTTAAGATTTAAATTTTGAATAGAATAAAAGGCATTTTGACAGTCCGAACTCCAGATAAATTTAGTATTCTTTTTAGTAAGATTGACCAAGGTTGCACAATTTCTGCATAATTATTAATTAAATGCCTAAAGCAATTAGCCATGCCAAGGAAAGTTTTTTTATTTTTAAGAGTTTTGGGAATAGGACAGCTGGTAACTTTGTTTATGTTAGAAAGAGATGGAAAAAAATCCTGCTTTATTTACCATATAATCCAAGTAATCAATTTGAGGGTCTAAGGTTAAGTTAAAAGCTTTTAATTTATGAAATATCTGTTGTAATAATTTTAATAGCTGAGTAATATTTGCTCCCGTGTCTATGAGACCAACGGCGTGAATGTCTTGGAATTTCGCATTAATTATCGGGAAATTAGCTCTTCCCGCACCTTGACACGAAAGAACAAACTCCGTTTGTTTATGTTTTCGAGGAGAAAGGACAGGGTTGTTAATGACGTCATTGCCTCCGTTCAATACCGGTTTCGAGTCGGTGTGGGACTTCGCCTTGGAGACATTGAATAGCGAGTCCCTTACTGGTTTAAATTCGCGTTATTCGATGAATATTTCTTAGAATCATTTTTGCTGCCTGCGTTATAATGACTTTTATATTTTAGTCTACCCCTAGAATTTTGTAATTGAGATTGAACCTGAGGTTGAAACTGAGTACCAAAACCATTCAATGCTGGGTACATAGGACGAAAGTTATTCGAGGTGGAAAAGGTGTGAAAGGTGTGAAAATTTTTGGGGAGAGAAAAATTATTGCTGTTGCTGAGCTGAGGATTGGGAATTGAAATGCCAGAAATCAGTGGTCCAGAAAAATCAAAATCAGTGTGATTTCCCACAAATGTGGCACGAAATCCTCGCAGGGGACTGATTTCCAATTTTAAGAGAAAATCAGTCTGTAAGCTGCGATATTTTTTTTTGATTGCTCAAAGTTAAGTTCAATTTGTTTTTTAATAGTGGGATCGGTAATTTCGCTGGTCGTTCGAAGCGCATTTACTTCTACATCCTGCTGTTCATTTAGAGCTGCTTCAATATTTTTAGCAATTTTTACTGCCTTTTTTAAAATTTCCGGACCCAATTTTTTAGTTTCTATCCTGATATATGGAATCTCTCTTGGATCATTGATAACATATATCGGATCATTGATAACATATAACATATAACATATATCGTTTTAAACATTGAAAACATATATCGGGTGCTTGTTTAATATTTAGGAAATCCTCCTGCAGTGTCGAAAATGAAGGGGGTTCAATAAATTTATCTTGCAAGGCCTGCACTAATTTCTCGTGAGTAGAAATATTCTCAAATTTGGGGTTATTCACTAGAAATTCGAAGCCTTTCCTGTTAAACGTGATTTTAAAAGGATGTATTTTTTTTTTCACCGTTCAATTTTTCTAATGAAGCGATTTCTTCAAAATGATTTTTAAAAAAAATTATAGTTCTCCTGTGAAGAACCACCTAAAGAGGGCCTACAAATCATAATACTTGCTGGCGCGATAAGATTTATAGCATTTGAATCAGACGTTGAAGATGATGGGGCAGGATTAGCCTGCCTATTCCTAGTTCTACACCCTTTTGTCATGTTTAATTGTTTCAAATTTGCAGCAAATGGAATTTATAAATTTATCTTATCAAATGAACGATAAAAAAATGCCTAACTCAATTTCATCATAAAATACAGGCATTAAACAATTTAAGTATATTAGAAGCATTTTACATAAAATCTAAGTATTTACTCAGACAATGTGCAGTGATTTATATAATTACTTTCATTCTTAAAATCACAGAACTCGAAGAGCCTATAGACGTCACATTATATTGTGTGGTGAATTAAACAGGCAATAGAATAGAGAATATGTATAGTGGCACTTTAAAGATTATTAATTGGAGTAAATACGTTTTGATACATGTTTGAGATAACTAAAAAAACAAATCCAAATTTAATGACAATGTTAACATTTAATTTCTCTTCTTCTTATTTTAAATTAATATAATCGTTAGTAACAATGATTGCCAAACATTTCTAAATTAAAAAAAATACATATATTTTATTTAAATTTATATTTTAATGCGCAAAATACAGAATTAAAAAATGAGCATTTGATGTGTGCTTGAAAAATATGTTGCTTGAAAAATACGATGAAGAAACATTTTTTTTCCTTTCATGGGTTACATTAAAAATTTGTTTGGTAAAATAAAGAAAAAACAGCCCTAAAGGGGAAAAAAAGATATTTCTATATTTAGGATACACAAGTAAAAATACTCTACTCTTGAACTTTATTTAATTGCATTTTACTCATTTATCGTAGTTTCTGTACGGTTACTCTTTCCTAATCTGTTTTACTCATTTTAGAAACACTTTTTTTCTTAAGGTATCCGACTACGTTTAAAAAGATTTTGGATAAAATTCCAATTTTATTTTTGTTCCTGATTCTTAAAGAATGGGAATTTCTGATTCTAAATCTGCTTTTATGTTTTCTGTACGATCATTAGATATGGAATGAGAGGGATTTAAACAGAGCAGCAGCTGTCCATTTAATTGTGTACAACTTCAATTGTGTATTCTGAAGAACTTATTTTTCTCCAAAAATGTATACGACTATCGTGATAACTCAAAATTGAATCACGATATGTCTGAGATTTTTTAGGTATATTTCCCATAATAATAAGAATGTAATGAACAACAGATTAGGTTTTAAGTGTATATTGCTTGTTGATTCATAGCTGTATTTATAAATAATCTCAGGATAAATTACGGAAATTTTACTTGCAATTGCATATAATGACCTGCATCTCTTTTAGATTTCGAGATTAGTTTTTGGTTCATTACATACAAAAGAGCCTGAAGTACATATGACAAAGAGAAATAAATGTTATACGCATAACTATTTCTTTTTCAGAGCTAGAGGCGTTCATGTAAAACTTTGCTACATTTCGACCAAAAGTCTTCAATTTTGTAAAAAGTACCATAGTTTAAAACAATTTTTTCATCATTTTCATTCATATATATATATATGTATATATATATATATATATATATATATATATATATATATATATATATATATATATATATATATATATATATTATATATATATATATACATATATATATATATATATTATATATATATATATATATATATATATATATATATATATATATATATATTATATATATATATATATATATATATATATATATATATATATATATATATATATATATATATATATATATATATTTATTTATTTATTTTTGACGAAGCCGATTTACTTTTAACCCTGTTGATTTTCTGTTATGCTTCTGGTTAGCCAAAATATTCCACATCGGTTACAGGATAAAGTAAGCATATTAACATGCATATGATTTTAAGCTTGTGACCAATTCAAATGGACTTTAGTGAACCAAACTGAAGACATATTATAGAACTAGCTGAAAACCCGCGCTTCGCTAAGGTGTACATTCAAATTAAATACAACGGTCAATGTATGCAATTAATACCAAAAAAATATAAATAAGTATATTTATAATAAATACGACGATCAATGTATGCAATTGATGTAATATATATATATATATATATTTATAAAAAAATCGTAAGGGATATTTATTTTTTTTTGGATAATATCCAATCGTCTGCTGCATCAGAAAGAGAAAAAATATTTTTTTTGTCTATTTAGTTGTTATGCACGTGACTATAAATTTATTTAAAGTACCAGAAAAGGAAATCACGTGATAAGCATTTAATAAATTGAATTCTAAAAATTAATCTTTAAAAATTCACCAAAAATCAGAAAATGGAGGTAAAGGTTCGAAAAAGATTTCATTTTAATGGAATGTTTAGGATCTTTCTCGTGATATAAATTTTATAATCCTCAAATTATTATTTTAAATGCAAACTTAAAAAAAGTTACAAAAAAAGCTTAAAAATTTAATTTAAAAAATTCTAAGAAGAATTTTTCAAAAATCTTTCTTAGTGCACTCCTACACCATAAGAAGAATCGCCATGCAAAATTTCGACCCTTTAGGTCCAGCGGTTTGGTGTGTGCGTTGTATGTCAGTGAGTCAGTTACGGAACTGTTTTATATATATAGACTAGCGGCCCGTCCCGACTTTGTCCGGATTGAACAAAATACTATACCAATAAATTTCCATTTGATAGCCAATAAATTGTAAATCTTTTTTTACCTTAATAATAACCTAAATAATACCTTAAATTAATTTTATGTTAGTTAATAATAAAAATAAATTTTTTAAAAGCAAAAGGCGTGACGGAGAACGGCTAGGTTCGAACCGCTAGCGTCAGAACAGAATCCCACCGCGATAGCACCACGCTAAGGATCGTTGAAATCTTCGGAACAAAAAGCGGTAGAAGACAGTAGCGGAAACAATGGAGATTGTTAGTATTAAGCCCCTAACTTTATTTCTACTGATTAGATATACATAATATATAGCCTATGTTCATCTGGATTACTGTACCTTTCAAAGAGTGAAAGAATTTTTCAAATAGGTACAGTGGTTCTGAAGATTACCCTCCACGTACAAAATCGCTCTCTCTTTATATATAAGTATAGATAGCACCACGCTAAGAATCGTTGAAGACTTCGGCACAAAAACTGGTAGAGGACAGTAGCGGTAACAATGGAGATTGTTAGGATTAAGCCCCTAACTTTATTTCTACTGATTAGATATCAGTATATAGCCTATGTCCATCTGGATTACTGTACCTTTCAAAGAGTGAAAGAATTTTTCAAATATGTACAGTGGTTCTGAAGATTACCCTCCACGTACAAAATCGCTCTCTCTTTATATATAAGTATAGATAAAAGACAATATAATACTGATGCCTAATAAAAATTAGTTCATGAGCTAAACTTAAAAGTTTTCATAAGAAATCTCATTAAGAAATAATTATGATAGAGCTAGTGCGTAAAAATAATGCAGAAATGTACCAACTTGATTATTGAATAAAACTACCAGGGAAAATTATTGTTGTACGCCAGCAGATGCTAGACAGGCTTGATTCTGTTACCTTCCTGTTCATAACACATTTAAAAAATCAATCTCTTTGGAAAACTATTAAAATTAGATTTATTCAGTTATGCATTATACTAGTTTGTAAGGTGTACATAAGATTCGATTCACAAGAATGAAACTTTTGAGTGAATAAATTAAAGAAGCTGCTTGAGATATGCTAAGTTCGGCATACCCGCTTGATTTAAATACCATGCAGCTTGATTAGAAAAAAAAGGTTGTTAAGGTTGATAGATAAGCGAGTTAAGGGAGGTACGAGGTTAGCAGCTCCAAGTGTTAACCGGCGCTAGTGCTTAGGGAACCCAAAGTTTACGTGGCAGAACTGCTGGTTTGACTCTCTGCTGGTTAGTGAGTACTGCAAAGTGCATTTTTATTGAATGCTAATATATATTCCGTACAAGTAGTACGTATACTTATTGCTGTAAAAGCAAATTCTATGTGTGCAATGAATTCAATAAACATTGTTTCATGTATAAACTGTGTTTGTATCAAATTCATTTAGAGTGCCACTTCAAATTATATACACCCAAGTGTGGGTAGAAGTGAGCTATTCTCTATAAGTTTATTCCGTTTATTACTTTAAAAATGACAGTCCGGGTGTTCATCAAATATTCGTAATCTAATTTATAATTAATTATATTAAGCTGTAGAAATTAGCACTGTTCAGAATATTATTATTTTCTAATAGTTCCGAGTTAAATCAATTTGATTACAATCATTGTTAACTATTCCTTTACTTACGTAGTTCTGAAACTCTTAATTAACTTATCTGTAGTTTCTATGCAGGAAAATATATAGTAAGTATACTATTTGAATGAAACAGGCTGAAAAAGAATTACACAAGTTTCGTTAAAATTGGAACAAGTGGTATATAGATTTATAGGTATTTTTTAATTATATTTCATACTTTTATAAACAATTGTATAGGGAGACGGAATATGGTGGATTTATTTCCCATTTAATTTCCCGATTAATCAGGCCATTTCAAAAGTTTCTGCGTTTTTTAGCACACGGCTATACGTCACAGAAAACCGATTGAAGGTTATGTAATGAACCTTCATTGCGTAAGTATTATGGTTGGTTGATTGGTTGCTTGGGTCTTAAGGCACAGAGCCGGAAGTAGGACACAAAGCGCCAAACACAAGGCTATATCCGAAAAAAAAAATAGAATATATAAAAGCGCTAAGCTCGAACCAATATTGGAAATAACAGGTTTAGAAAAAAACGTTTTCAATAATGAAAAGACGTGCAAATGTGAAAAAGATGATATAAACTGATGATAAAAATGATGTGTAAAGATGATAAAAATATGGTGTATAAAAATGTAATGATATACAAAGGGGTTAAAAAGGATGATATATAAAAACTGATAAAAAGAGTCAGTGACATGAAGGGTGATATTTAAACAGAAAAAAGTTTAACAGTAGAAACTAAAAGTTTAAAGGGACAAGGGACCTTGAAATTCGAATTTTTGTAATTTTCAATTTTTAACTCCATATACAAAATGAGAATAATTAATTTTCTGTTTTACTACATTGAAAACCCTTAGAATTCAAAATAAGGAATTTTTGGAAGAATCATGCCCGTTTTTCAAAAAAAAAATTCAAAAATGCTAACTTTTTCAAAATGCTCTAGGCGCATTATATATCAATTAAAATTCTTAAATTTTGTGTTATAAGTTTACCATACGTATATAAATATAAATGTGCATTTAATTTTTTTATATGAATCTAACGTCTTAAATAATTTTTTTTTTCTATTCTGTCTGTTAATTTTATGTTTTTACTTTATTTTTTTATCTATAAATTTGAAAAGATATTTGAGATTTTAAAGGATTATGCACAGTTTTGTGACAAACACTCCACATAACAATTCTGAGAAAATTGAAAGATATCAGAGGAAAATGAATACGCATGGAGGCTTTTGAAAAATTCTATTATTTTCGAAGAACTTTTTGATAAGCAGGTCCTATTACTCCACAAAACACTAATTTGTGAGTTTTAAGTATCTTCAATGCAATAGAAAAGATTAATTATGTTATTTCTTTTTGTATTATTATAACATGTCTTCTTATGAATGTATAATATTCTTAAAAATTTAACTTTCAGAATAAAAGTGGTATCACAAGATAATGAAAAAATGGTTGTAAGCTTTGGACCTAATAAAGCTGTTTTAAATGGAAGTCCTTTTAGACTGGATGTATATTCTGAGGATGAACTTGTGATTAGTGCAAATGCTCGTGGACTAATGAAGTTTGAACAAGCCCAGTTACCAGGGTATACGTGCCGAGACATCGTCGCCCTCCTGAATTCATAAAGATTGCACTTCCGGTTTCGATTTTGTGGGTGTTCCATGACCTGGAACACTGGGAAATTAGCGCTTTGAAAAGTAAGGCTAAGTGAACATTGTGGTGAAGCGAAGAAAAGAAAAACATTACAGATTCAAATCCAATCCGTAAGATGAGTTTTTAATAACTGTTATTACACACTTTATAATCATAAGATTTTATACTAAGTTAAAATTTGTTTCTAAACCTTTCAGAAATTATTTAATGTAAATACTTGGATTTTAACTTTTTATGATTATTGCACATCATTCATTATTTAGATGTAATTATTTTGTATTTGTGTTTCTGGCTTATCTATTTTTATGTTTGGACTCTTAAAATTATTCTTTAAATGAGTAGTTTAAGAAGGTGAAATATGTTATTAATTATGTTCATGGGGTATATAGAGTAAAATATTGAACATTAAAGAAGATCGAGGTTTAAGGTCCCTTGTTCCCTTAACAGAAGAAAAACACAAAACCAATAACAAAAGCAAAGACTGCGTATAAAACCAGTAGGAAACAAAAAAAAAATCAAACTGAGAAATGTGAGATTTCCCAAGTATATTAAGTGCTCCGCAAAACGGCATTTGGAAAGGGACTGTAACGTCCTCGGTGGAAAAATGAGACACACGAGAGAAAATTAATTATATTACACAGAGCTTGTATTAATCACATAAAACTGTACACTATGTACAAGACAGAGAGTCTAGGCTCCTCTGCATATGAGAGATTCTATAGGAACCACAATATCGTTTACAAGTCTCTCAACAGAGATGTATCAGTCCACTCGTAAAATCGGGAGCCGAGAGAGGAATTTTTTCAGGCACTCGGTCCGCAACGGCACATTCCCGCACCGTATTCGACGGACAAATTCGAGGCTCAATATCCAGCCACCTTCTCTCCTTGCTTCCCAAAAACTCTCTCCGTCTCTTTTCAGCCAGCTGGCCGAAGGGGGGGGGGACGCAGGAGCGACCCACGATCGTTTCTTGGAAACGGGAAGAATTCGTAAAGGGATGGGCTTTGGTTGGGTGGCCCTTTTTCCCCGAAAAGGGCCAAGGCGTAACAGGACTGGTGGTTGGGAAGTCAGTATCTTTTTCCATGTCCCGATGGAAATGACGGAAGATAAAATCCGTATAAAGAATGGTAGCCGATATGAATTTAGAAAAAGAAATGAATGCAACCAACATTGCTCTTAACCTGCGCTTCATGGACCCCTTAGAGGTCCGTGAATCAGTTTCAGGGTGTCCGCCGACATGGAGAACGATTCTAAACAAGTTAGGTTTGGTTTGTAGCGCTACGGTCAACTTTGTTTTACACAAGGGCTAATTAGATCGAGACCTACTTCTTAAATCCGATTCCGAACGTCTGCAAAACGTGCCAAGTGTGGGACCCGAACAAATAGACTTTGGTGACGAATGCCAGCGTCCAAGCCATTCGGTCATCGTCCGGCTCTAATCCATGAACACTCTCGTCGTAACGCTTTTATAATACTTCTATAAAATATATTATTTTCACCTTGATACAAACGACATAAGGGGATGTTCCCCCTTGCTTGGGTTCATTATTTAAATTTAGATACGTTCCCCTGTCTGTTTGAAAAAGATTCACAGAAAGCTCAATTGTTGACCCTGCATAACACCCAAAGCTCTCTGATGCGAATCCCAGAAAAGGGTTGCAGATGAGACATTTCTTGCGCTGTTCCCAGGGCCCGACTTAGCCTAATTGGGGCCCGGGGCAAAAACTTCTTTGGGGCCCCCTCTGCTTCACTACTTCAGTAATGAAATACTTAATACTATACTTTCTATTCGATTTGGGGGCCCCCTCTGATGTGGGGTCCCGGGGCAACTGCCCCGTATGCCCCTGCCTTAGTCAGGCTCTGGCTGTTCCACTGCACATAATTTTCGCCTTTCCCCCCACGACACTCAAAATGTCCTAACCTTTGTTAGGACAGCGTTGGAGGACCTAGTTGGCGAGCGCAGGTCGCCAATATCCAGATGTTTCGCTCATCAACATCACGTGACAAAGCCAGGACTGGAGAGGGAATTTTGATTGCGAACAAAGAGCGACTTTCAACACCAGCCGGATCGGACGTAGCTGTCATTATGGGAAAGGAACGGATTCGCCGAACAACAAGCCCAGTTACCAGGGTCTACGTGCCGAGACATCGTCGCCCTCCTGAATTCATAAAGATTGCACTTTCGGTTTCGATTTTGTGGGTGTTCCATGACCTGGAACACTGGGAAATTAGCGCTTTGAAAAGTGCGGCTAAGCGAACATTGCCGTGAAGCGAACAAAAAAATCGCACACACACAAATAAAAATACAACAAAAAACTTGATTATATATGATTTTAAATAGATATTTACAGTTCCTATATACAAAAGCAGTTCCTATATACAAAAAACACACAAATAAAAAACCCTCCTGAATTGCCTTCATCATTTTTGTTATGGCCTTAAACCACCTTCTTTTTCTTCAATAATCTAAATAAATTTTAAAAACATCCTGATGTTCATCGACCTACGTTGACTAGTTTCTGTCACCCTTTCACCTTTTTTTCTTCTTCAGAATAACAAGCTATGGCCATAGGTAGCCATATTAAGACCTGGGTACTTCAACTACAACTTAATACTGATTTTTTTTTAATGAGACAACTTGATTTTTAATGCTACAACTCTCATGCGGCAAATCACTCATTTCAAGATTTTTTTAATCTTAAACTAAAATGGATGCGTGCCTCCAATGTGAAAAAAAAACCACTCACGTAGTAATCTTTGAATTCAGTCAAATGTATAACTGTGAAGGAGACATGCCGTTAATAATACGTCATTAAAACAGAAATTCAATATTAAATCGGCAATTTGTTTTTGCAAATTTGATATCATAAATTTAATATCTTTCTTATCCTTTGTATTTTATTTTATGCATGTTCTTCCCATTCTGAAATACGAATATAATTAGAACGTTTAAAATTATTTGTAGCTTCATTACGTTTCAAAGTTTTTTATTTGAAACGTTATATTTGCAGTGAATATCAGATGAAGGGGTAGTATACAGATAATCAAAGGATATCCGGGGATCACAAGGATATCATATGGAAAGGTTAACTTTCCAACATCAGGTCTAGACAAGAGAGAGTAAATGCATTAGTATCATATACCTGAAACTGAAAAACAAATCTATGCATGTTTTGGCATTCATGAAAATATGCAAACATTTTTTTGCTGCATTCAATATATTTCAGAAAAGGATTTACAAAATAATGTATGCATCTTATGTCTTGACTGCACTCAACACAAAGTCTCTTGTGATTTGTCTTTGGCATTTTGTTTCCCGTTAAAAACACCGATACATCGCGAATTTTTTTTTTCTCGGGATAGGTAAAATATCTGTAACCAGTTTCAATAATAGAAGTTTCAATAATGAGTTTCAGGAAATACGCTTAACGCATTTTCTAGCAATTTGGCGTGCTTTTGTCAATTTTACGACTAACTTTTGAATTCCTAAACAATGTAGAAAAATAAAGATATCTGCCATAAATTTTAAAAAATTGCTTTCTTCTCCAGGAAAACAAACAAAATGGTAAGACATAATTAAAGACAAGTTTTTCCAAATAACGTAAATTTCGAGGAAGTGCAGTAAAAGACTTCATATCAAAGTAATGAAGCAAACAGTTAAGACTACCTTCTATGTAATTACACCCCGTAAATGAAACATTACTCTAAATAAAAGATTATTTTTTTTCGTCCTTCCCAAGTCAAGTAATATAATCACGCCAGATGCAATTTTTTTTCCGAAAATCTCTTCATTGCTTTTAAAAGTTTTTTTTTTTATAGTTCATTTTAAAAAGAAAAAGAAGAAGAAAAAATGTAGAACAACTAAGCGTACTGGCTTAATTACTTACGTTTTATGCTGTTTAAACTGCAACCGGAAAGGCTTGCATAATATTATTTTATGTTTTCCATAAAATATAATTAAGTAGTCTGAACAAAAAATATGCGACAGATTTTCCCATTATTTGAAATTTTCAAAATAGTGCAGATGAATTTTCATTTTTCAGTCATCATCTTTTAATTATTTTTATCATTATTTTTCGATGAAAATACATTAGCACTAACTGCCTATTCCGATTTCGATATATACAAAGCATAGCACTTGAAAGGGGAAAAAAATCTATTTCTGCTTCAATATGTAAATGTCAAGTGCTGTTTTCTGCATTAAAAAAACCTGACAAAATTTCCTAATCAATACATACATCTTAACATCGCATTTTATATTTATGGTCCATGTTTTCAGAGCAATTATGAATAAACGTTTTTTCATGCCTTGCAGTAAATACATACCTTTCATCTTCGTTTCATTTGATCCCTTTAATCCATTAATTCAAGGCTATAACTAATTCAGAGTAAGTACTTGGAAATTACTAAATATTTATTTCAATTTTTTTCCTGTAGTCAGAAAGTAATTTGAAGACTGAATTGAATGTTATTATTTTTTTCACTTGCAAAATCAGTTACGCCCCTTAGCTGACTGCTGCGCAAACTACGGGTTGCAACCCACAAGGGGGGGGGGGGAGGTCTTGAAAAGAATTCTTGGGCATTTTGAAGTAAATTTATATCACATTATACAATATATTTATATCACATTATACAATATCACATTATACAAATCACATTATACAAATTTACATCACATTATACAAATTTATATCACATTATACAAATTTATATCACATTATACAATAAATATTTAGAGAATTTTTAATCAAAAGATTTTTGATTAAAAATTCTCTAAATATTTATTTCAATTTTTTTCCTGTAGTCAGAAAGTAATTTGAAGACTAAAATGGATGCTATTATTTTTTTCACTTGCAAAATCAGTTACGCCCCTTAGCTGACTGCTGCGCAAACTGCGGGTTGCGACCCACAACGGGGGGGGGGGGGAGGTCTTGAAAAGAATTCTCGGGCATTTTGAAGTAAATTTATATCACATTGAATTTTTAATTGAATAAGATGCTTTAAATTTTCTGTAATTACAAGATTTTAATATTTTTCTTTTTCTTGTATGATAAAAAAAATATGATACTAGCTGAAAACCCGCCTTTCGCTACGGAGTACACTCAAATTAAATACAACGGTAAATGTATGCAATTAATGCGAAAAAAAAATAAATATATATATATTTATAATAAATACGACGATCAATATATAGAATTGATGTAGAAAAAATATATATATTTATAAAAAAATCGTAAGGGATATTTTTATAGACAAAATAATGTCCAACCGTCTGCCGCATTAGCAAGAAAAAAATATTTTTTTGTCTATTTAGTTGTTATGCACGAGACGATAAATTTATTTAAAGTACCGGAATAAGAAATCACGTGATCGGCATTTAATAAATTAAATTCTAAAAAAGAATATTTAAAAATTCACCAAAAATCAGAAAATGGATGTAAAGATTCGAAAAAGATTTTATTTTAAAGGAATTTTTACGATCTTTCTTCTTGATATAAATTTTATAACCCCCAAATTATTATTTTAAATGCAAACTTATAAAAGGTTACTAAAACAGCTTAAAAATTTAATTTTTAAAAAAATCTAAGAAGAATTTTTCAAAATTCTCAATTAGTGCACCCCTACACTATAAGAAGAATTATCATGCAACATTTCAGCCCTTTAGGTCCAGCGGTTTGGTCTGTGCGTTGCAGGTCAGTCAGTCAGTCAGTCAGTTACGGAATTGTTCTGAAAACCCGCACTTCGCTACGGAGTACATTCAAATTAAATACAACGGTCAATGTATGCAATTAATGCCAATATATATATATATACATATATATATATATATATATATATATATATATATATATATATATATATATATATATATATATATATATATATTTATAATAAATACGACGATCAATATATACAATTGATGTAGAAAAAAATACATATATTTATAAAAAAATCGTAAGGGATATTTTTATAGACAAAATAATGTCCAATCGTCTGCCGCAATAGCAAGAAAAATATTTTTTTGTCTATTTAGTTGTTATGGACGTGAAGATAAATTTATTTAAAGTACCAGAAAAAGAAATCACGTGATCGGCACTTAATAAATTAAATTCTAAAAATGAATCTTTAAAAATTCACCAAAAATCAGAAATTGTAGGTAAAGATTCGAAAAAGATGTCATTTTAAAGGAATTTTTACGATCTTTCTCGTGATATAAATTTTATAACCCTCAAATTATTATTTTAAATGCAAACTTAAAAAAAGTTACAAAAACAGCTTAAAAATTTAATTTTTTAAAAAATCTAAAAAGAATTTTTCAAAAATCTCTCTTAGCTGCTTGCTCTATTTCGGTCTCTCCGCTGCTTCGTGCCTTTGGGTGCTCGACACGTGCGGGTATTTAAGTGCATGTGCACGTGTCTGGTCGCTTAGTCTATGGCTTTTTCGAGCTGCCACTAAGTTCGTTGCACTGATGAAGAAGCCCCTTCGTAGCTTCGAAACGGCCGTATGCAAAATAATTGCATCTTACTGCTATCTGTGCTTTATTGACGTTGGTTTTCCTGTTTATTCCTCGAGCACAAATGTTTTATCTTTTCTTTCCAAAACTAAATCCTACATCATTACGTGTCTACGTAATATGCCATTCTACTCGTTTAATTTTATCGAGCCAATGTGGTAATGGACACAAAATGCTAGGATAAATGGATGGCCACATAGCGCTATGCTGTACTACTGCTCGTTGAGGCTACCGGCTGGGCGTTGTTCTATCGGAGACTCTCTTCATCACTTCGGAGGTTCATCATGGGGCCATAGGAACTCACTGCTCCGTCGGTTTTAACAAGGGGCTCGCTCCATCACTGTCCGGTCAACTTGGGACCTCCTTCCCTCCGGCGCTGTCTTCATCCATGCCGAGGATCTTTCTCTATCTTCTGCCAATCTATATCATTTTCTTATATCATCTTCTCTCCTTATCTATATATATAAAACAGTTCCGTAACTGACTGACTCACTGACTCACTGACATACAACATACAGACCAAATCGCTGTACCTAAAGGGCCGAAATTTTGCATGGCGATTCTTCTTATGGTGTAGGGGTGCACCAAGAAAGATTTTTGAAACATTCTTCTTAGATCTTTCTAAATTAAATTTTTAAGCTGTTTTAGTAACTTTTTTAAAGTTTGCATTTAAAATAATAATTTGAGGGTTATAAAATTTATATCACGAGAAAGATCATAAAAACGCAATTAAAATGAAATCTTTTTCGAATCTTTACCTCGATTTTCTGATTTTTGGTGAATTTGTAAAGATTAATTTTCATCACGTGATTTCTTTTTCTGGTACTTTAAATAAATTTATCGTCACGTGCATAACAACTAAATAGACAAAAAAATATTTTTCTTGCTAATGCGGCAGACGATTGGACATTATTTTGTCTATAAAAATATCGCATACGATTATTTTATAAATCTATATATTTTTTCTACATTAATTGTATATATTGATCGTCGTATTTATTATAAATATATATATATATATATACAAGTACTGAAACCCGTTAGACTAACTGGAAGCAGCATTTGACGAAAAGCACAAGGAATCAGTCAAAATAAAACGCTTAATCCATCAGGATAACGCAAGACTTCATGTTTCTTTGATGATCAGGTAAAAAATGTACAGCTTGGCTTGGAAGTTCTGATTCATACGCTACATTAAACCAACATTGTGCTTTCGGATTTCCTTTTAATTCCGACTTTACCAAATTTACTTACTGGAAAAAAATTTCAATTCATTGAGATATACCTTTCCTAGAGCAGTCCTTTCCTCCAAAAGATAAAAAGTTTTGGGAGGACTGAATTAGTTGACTGATAGATGGCAGAAAGTAGTAGAACAAAATGGTGAGTACTTTGTTCACTAAATTGTAGGTGAAAATGAAAAATGTGTCTTTTATTTTCACTTAAAAACCGAGCGAACTTTGCGGTGAACCCAATATACAGAATGTTTGTAGGAAGACGAAACCGAAATCTGAAACGTGATATATATATATATATATATATATATATATATATATATATATATATATATATATAACAGTTCCGTAACTGACTCATTCATTCACTGACTGACTGACTGACTGACTGACATACAACGCACAGACCAAACCGCTGGAACTAAAGGGCTGAAATTTTGCATGGCGATTCTTCTAATAGTGTAGGGGTGCACTAAGAAAGATTTTTCAAAAATTCTTCTTAGATTTTTTTAAATTAAATTTTTAAGCTGTTTTTTAAACTTTTTTTACGTTTGCATTTAAAATAATACATTGAGGGTTATAAAATTTATATCATGAGAAAGATCCTAAAAATTCCTTCAAAATGAAATTTTTTTCGAATTTTTAACTCCATTTCCTGATTTTTGGTGAATTTTTAAAGATTCATTTTTAGAATTTAATTTATTAAATGCTGATCACGTGATTTCTTTTTCTGGTACTTTAAATAAATTTATCGTCACGTGCCAAAAAAAAAAGACAAAAAAATATTTTTTTCTTGCTAATGCGGCAGACGATTGGACTTTATTTTGTCTATAAAATTATCCCTTACGATTTTTTTTATAAATATGTTTTTTTTACATCAATTGTATACATTGATCGTCGTATTTATTATAAATATATATATATATATATTTTTTTTTTGAATTAATTGCATACATTGACCGTTGTATTTAATTTCAATGTACTCCGTAGCGAAGCGCGGGTTTTCAGCTAGTATATATATATATATTTATACATATTTTTGGCATTAATTGCATACATTGACCGTTGTATTTAATTTGAATGTGCTGCGTAGCGAAAGGCTGGTTTTCAGCTAGTCTAATAATAAAAATAGAAATGCTCTTACCTAAATAAAAGTGATTCCTTCCGTCGGGGAAACTGCAACAGTAATGCCAAAAGTGACACCATAGAGTGACGAAAAACAAACTGACGTTTAGAATGTGTATACTATACGTAGTAAGTAACATCAGAGAGTTAAGTCCATACTCTCATGTAAATAGTTGCAATAAGGCCATTGAAACGCAGTTGCAAATACTTGATCATAACGATAAATCGTCTAACGTTTTTCCCTTGCAAAAAGTAAAATAAACCGGTAACTGTAACCGGATTAAAAAAAGCTATAAACCGGAGTAGCATTGCCCGCAGTTAATACCTGGTCTGCGATGTTCCGGTCCAGAGAGGCAGATATTAACAACAACAACTGATATTTTTTAAGTAACACTGACCACATCTGGATTTCAATCCAACATACTGTTCGACCACGGAAGCAAGGTCCCTGGAAGCTGTTACGCATGCGCGAGAATAGCTAGTCTACTTAGAAAATATGGGGAAACGTCCTATTTTCGGATGTGTTTGTTTGTGAAATACGGAATGTATTTCAGACTGCTTTTTGTCCGCAATTTTAAAGTTATTTTTTAAAACTTTATTTTTGATCGAATATGTGAATAATGATTTCAAAATAATAAAAAGAAAGAAGCAAATCTATTTAAAAAATAGGAGTTTTATAGGAGTGGATATTTTCGGATTACATCACGATCAAAATTATCTAAAGCTACGTTTTCGGTAGTTCTTTTTTCTGAAGTTTCCTCGGAGATTCAAATTTTGGAGTTTCTTCACCCTTTGCTTCTCTGCGTATTCTTTTTACACTGGACATTGATATCCCGGTCATTTCACTAGCTCTCTTTAGGGATTGCAAAAGTGGAACAATAACATTTCCTTCTAGTGCTTCTTTATCACATAATTTAATTACATTGTGTATTATACGTTTACAATCACTACGGAACGGCTTATTCCGAGCAGTTGTGTTGGGTAAAGGATCCATTAATTTTAATATAATAATCAAAATAACAGACGAGGAAAAAGCAAGCAAGAGCAATTAGTAACCGATTCTAAAGAATGTCGAGATACTACGAGACTTTTCCCCCTCCTTCCTCAGCAGCCTTACCTACAGCGTGAATAGAATCGTCTTGGCACTATGCCAACTGTGGTTCTTCGTACTGTGGTCGGACTGTACTAATGAACAGGCCATCAGGAGATGTGATGGGATCTCAGTCTCTTTTTTCTGAATATCATCTATTTCCCTGTAGCCAAGATAATCAAAAATTTTCAAATGGTTACAGAGTGTGTGGCTCAGTTCGCTTAACGTTAAACATAACTCTTACTAGTAGAAACTAACTGAACCACACAGCAAATATGGGATGAAAAATTCTATGACAGCTCATAAGGTCTCTGGGTTTTTCCCATGACTGTATTCTGGACACTAAGAATTCAGTGTTCAACAAGTTGAAAACTTTCAATGATGCCAACTTGACAATGCTCAAACTTGTTAATGATGACAAACATGTTGAAAAAACTGACTTTATTGAAAGGCGAAACTCAGTTTAGTACAAGGAAATGTTTGGATACTCCCTCGGAAGAATGTCGGCATTTCTATACTTGGAACTTGAAGAAGTATTCCAACAGAAATTGCCATGAAATGTGCTCTCGCAGTACATCAATACAAACCATAGAACGGCGAGCAAAAAAAACACGACACTCCTTCCTACAAGCCTACATGCAACTGATTACATTGCGGGAAGGAAGATTAGCGATGGCAAAACTGCAGCAGTATCGCCATCTAGTGACAATTAAAAGATTTACTTAAACTTCTACAAAAAAAAAAAAATGCAAAAATAGAAAATCAAAATCCAACACAGAGAAACGTTCCGAAACCTCACCAATTTTTATGTTTAAAGAACAATCTCTTGAGAATATAGTGAACTGTATTTGAAATTATGTTTGAAAATTTTTTTTAAAAACAATCCTGGTTTGAATCTTTAAATTCCCTCCAAGGCGTTATTGATAGCATTCATTATTATTTCTTCCACTGAAAAACGTTGCAAAGAACAATTACGTTGGCTGAAACTTCTAAAATTCTGATTTGTTCGGGATAATATCGACTATGCATTGAAATGCACTGTTTTGGTCCTAAGCCGAATGTTTTAGTTAGTACACATATCTCACCCAAGCACTAGTTAGTTTGAATTCGACACTAAGAAATACAGATTTATACAGACATTTTGATCGTTTATGAAAGCGCATTTGTGCATCACGATTCAAGATGGCTGTCCTGCAAATGCGTTTTCGATAAAGATTCAGAGCTTTGAAGATCTGTGATTATTTTCCTCTTGCAAAATCAAAAAACCTTTCTTGTAGTACATTTTATCTATAATAAACACACGCATACTCATACAAAACGTGAAAATATTATCTTATACTAAAAGTATTAAATATGGCCAACTAAACTGATTGAACAATCGTTTCTTTCGGTCCAAAAATAGCCTTAAACGGTGCACATAAATGGTATAAACAGCGGAAAGAGAGTTTACAGCTGTTTCAACCTATATTTATCGGATTACTTCAAAGCAATTAGCATTGAAAAGCGAAAGCACAAACAACAAACGGAGGATGTTTTTGAAGTAAATCAACCAAATACATGTCGATAAGTATCATCTGAAACATTATTTGCTCCACCACATCGTTTTCGATAATTATGTGTATCGTTAAGTTTGCTTTTTGGAAAATGCTTATATTGACTGATGAATAAATAATACTATTGAATTATCAAGTTATTAAAAAACTCAACTTAGTATTTTAGCAACAGAGAAAGGGGGTTATCAAACCATCATTAGTGGAAAATTACTATTGTAGAGTCGTCTTTATTAGCTAGTTAGGTAATAATTTATGATATAACCCTCTTTATTTATTAGTCAACAGCAAATTAATTTAAAAAAGCGAAAATGACTGTTTATTTCCCCTGAAAATAAATATGAAACATAAGGTTATTAATACTCTATCTATATATATAAAACAGTTCCGTAACTGACTCATTCATTCATTCATTCATTCATTCATTCACTGACTGACTGACATACAACGCACAGACCAAACCGCTGGACCTAAAGGGCTGAAATTTTGCATGGCGATTCTTCTTATAGTGTAGGGGTACACTAAGAGAGATTTTTCAAAAATTCTTCTTAGATTTTTTTAAATTAAATTTTTAAGCTGTTTTTTTTTACTTTTTTTAAGTTTGCATTTAAAATAATAATTTGAGGGTTATAAAATTTATATCACGAGAAAGATCATAAAAATTTCTTTAAAATGAAATCTTTTTCGAATCTTTACCTCCATTTCCTGATTTTTGGTGAATTTTTAAAGATTCATTTTTAGAATTTAATTTATTAAATGCCGATCACGTGACTTCTTTTTCTGGTACTTTCAATAAATTTATCGTCACGTGCATAAAAACTAAATAGACAAAAAATAATTTTTTTTTTCTTGCTAATGCGGCAGACGATTGGACATTATCCAAAAAAATATTAAAATACAGTAAAAGAAATGTTCTAGAAATTGTACTATATTAACTGTACTATATTCTTTAGTATTCTTTATATTAGATTTAATTTGAATATCTTCTTCTACATTATTTTGTCTATAAAAATATCCCTTACGATTTTTTTTTAAATATATATATATTTTACATCAATTATATACATTGATCGTCGTATTTATATAATATATATTGGCATTAATTGCATACATTCACCGATGTTTTTACTTTGAATGTACTCCGTAGCGAAGTGCGGGTTTTCAGCTAGTATTTCAATATAAATTTTATTTATTCTTTCTTTTTTTTAACTAATGCGGAGGCCCTTATCCTGACTCATACGCACTTTATATTGAGGAAATTGTGGACTACTTTTCATCAGGGTGAGTCAACATTGCTCCCTTGGTACTACCTCAATTTTGATTGAGTACTCCCTCCCCCAGGGTTGACATCTGGGGAGCTTGCAACTTCCACCACCCACTGAAATCGTGGATGGACTCTCTGGTCTACCGACTGAGCGTGCCCATATCTGGCCCTAGACATGAAGGTATTTAGTGAGGTTCCTCGTGATTTGAACTTACCACACTCTGTCCGAAGCCCAACGCGCTGCCATTACGCTATCTAGAGTGAAGTACAGTAGACTCCCGTATAACAAGATTAATATGTAACGTGTTGTATGAAATCGCATTATAGGAAATCGTAGTATTGGACAAGTAAAAATCTTGTTTAACGTGAATGATGTTAAAGTAAAGTGTTAGAGGGACTACTATCATGTCATATATATATATATATATATATATATATATATATATATATATATATATATATATATATATATATATATATATATATATATATATATAATGTCCGGAGTGGACATCTCGTGAAAATACTGCAATTGAGGCCGTAACAAAGATTCCAATTCCAAATGATAACGAATAACTAAGGTTTATTTGACGTAAAGATTAACACATCTTAATCAGTTCGGAGCCAGCTGGCGTCTCCCGCAAAAAAGCGCCAAAATAGAATTAGGTCAGAGAGGTTGCCAGAATTGGCGGAGGAAGTTAGTATGTGGAAGGCGAAGCGTTTACGTCAAGACAAGAAGGACGGGTTACCATGGCAGAGATGAAGTACAGAATGGGCGATTATAGGTATCTAGTAATATCATCACATATATATATATATATATATATATATATATATATATATATATATATATATATATATATATGTCATGATTTCATACATGGGATGTTGGATGACAGGAAAGAGCATCAGGGACGAGCCAACGCAGCGTCCCAGACATCTTACTTTAAGTTCTAGTGGTAGCAGGGCAGGCGAAATAATCTATGTCCACCACCAAAATTAAAGGCGAGCTCATCTTGATTTAAATTTATTTCCAAGAATTTCCGGGGAACGTCATACAGTTTCACACCATCGTTGCTGGGCATTAAATCGTACATGAAACATTGCTACATATCGCTATTTTCGGGGAAAATCCCGGCGGCGCAACGCCGCGACGCTATTGACGGAGAGCTCAAACTCAAGTCATGTTAGGTTGCTAGTACGAACACAAAGACTACACAAAAGGACGCTCAGATCTCCAAGGTAGAGGCGCGTTAACTTATAATTGGTTAGAAGCGTTCACATGACCTTATCACACCATTACGACGAGATCACGCCCAGCTTCTAGAACATTTCGAATTATATAATGCTCTCTGTCCGCACGTGGCGTTGAAGGGGAAAATAATAGATTATTTGGTTGGATATAGGTCAAAATCAGAAATCAGGGGCGATGTTCTGTTGCAATAAGATGAAAGAATTTGGAAGAGGCGTGTTAAAGATAATAAAAAGGTTTGAAATTTATTTCATATATATATATATACTGTATATATATATATATATATATATATATATATATATATATATATATATATATATATATATATATATATATATATGTATATATATATGTGTGTGTGTGTGTATTCCGTCTGAACTTTATTTTTATCGCGATATATAACATGGCTTATGTTGACTACTTAATTAAAATCGTCAAAAACACCGTGTGCATAAAAATATATGCATGTACAAAGCTTAAAAGGAAAATCCCTGCCTTTCATTCTACAGCATGTTGAACGGGAATCTCGTTATACGAAAAAAAATCGTCGCATATTTTTGAACGCGTTGTACGAACTTGCTTTACACGGGAGTCTACTGTATATAGTATATTAAAGGGTATTTTGTTACATATTGCTGTTTTATTGTATTGCGTATTTTGGACATTTTTATACTCTGCACTTAAATGCTTCACGAGGTACTTCTGTGGAGGCGTTATAATGTCAGTCTAGACATGATAATTATTTAAGCAAACAAGGTACCTTCAACGTCTTTTATTATAAATTTTCAATATTTTACTCCATATACGAAATAAAAATGATTAATATTCTTTACTGCTACATTGAATAAACTTAGAACTTATTAATAAGTATTTTGGGAAGGTTTAAGGTCTGTTTTTGAAATATATTCATCAAAAATGCTCCATGCCCTTTAATTTTGTTCGATTTCTTCTAAATTTCTCAAGACTACTAATGGAAGTGTTTGTCATCCAACAGTGCATCATTCTTTGAAACTACGAATATTTTTTAAATTTTACAGACAATGGAATAAGGTAAATACATTCAAAAACATAAAAAATTAAAAGGCAGATTAAGAAAAAAATTATTTATTTTTTTAGATTCATACAAAAAAAAATCCCATGCACAGTTTGCTTATACATATATATATATATATATATATATATATTAAGAAAATCCCAAGGTAAGTTCGAATACCAAAGGTCTTATATAGAAAACAGAGATAGGTTGGAGAATAGCATAAATGCTTTCGCTGCACGTCAACCTGGTTGTATTACATAAAAATCCTCAGAGAGATAGCATACGATATTGTTTAATATAGACAAACGTTCTCGTACAAATGATTTTGTTGATTCGAAAATCGAATCCGCATTGCAATCTTTTATTCAATAGTTGATGTATTATTTTTTCAATCTCTTTGACTAAACAGACCCCCTATCTTTCCTTATCAGTATGGATGAGATATGCTTTATATTTTCTGAGCTGTTACGTTCATCTCGGCGTGGTGTATTCACTAGGGATTTCATAGGTTTTTCTTTCGTGAAATAGAAAAATCAATAAACGTCCCCTATTTCTTTTATATAATAGTTACAAAATTTATTAGATACTATTGAATTTAATAACATAAAAATCTATATTTCTTGCAATTAAATGTAGTGATAATTTTATGCGTCTAAATAAAAATTTGATAAAATATATAATTTTTCATGTATGCGGTTATTGTTACAGTTTAGCATCAAACCACTTTTTTATTCTGGTTACTGCTTATGAACATAAATGAAAAACTGAATATACTACGTAAGATTAAAAAGGGTCAGATTTTTTCAGCAAGATATTCTTTTTTATCTAAAATATTTCATTCGAATTTTTTACAAGGGTTGCCAGTTTATTCGAATAGGATTCATGTTTTTTAATTATGTAAGATTTATTTTTTCAGCTTTTTGTTCTTGCCACTCGAGCTGCAAGATCTGTTTATTTATGACTATATTTTACAATAAATATTTTCAAAGAAAGATTCTTTATTTAACCCTTTCAGGGGCAAGAACATTTTCCCCCCGATTTTTTTACCTAAAGAATCTTGAAAAAATTTCCAATTAAAGGTTGCAAAATGTTTTTACTTCTTTAAACTGATAACAGATGGCAGTACTATCCATTTTTCTGCCCATTTAACTGGAATACATTGAATGCAAGAGAAAAAATGACTAGATTTAGGTGTTTGCACTGTGCAAACGGCACCCTTCAAAGGGTTAAAAATTAAATCAATGAATAAATAAATAAATAAATAAATATATATATATATATATATGTCATGGTCGTAAACTAGGTCGAATTAGGATAATTTATGCTAAATTTAAGGGAAATAGTACGAATTAATAATTAATAAATGAGAATTAGCGGGATAGGGAACGGAAAAGTCGAGAGATGACAGCCCTTGTTCATCTCAATTTAATATCACAGACGTTGAATCGGAATCGCGAAAGATGATGACGTCAGAGCGTCCTTCTAGAACATTCGAAACAGCTACGTGAGACTGCTGAGCCAGCGGCGCCCGAACAAAGGACAAAAGCAGAGCGATGAGATAAACGAAGTAGGATAGACGTGCATACCGCGGGGTGAGTTGAATAGTAAAATGTTAGTAATATTTTATGCCCCTGAGGCCTTTAAGTTGGAAATAAACTATGTTTAGAGGAATCAAGGTTGTTTTTATTCAACCAGACTACCACCACTGCCCTACTAAAGAATGAATAGGATGGATTATATCGGGATGGAAGTTACGCTGTTACTTACTTACACACACACACACACACACACACACACACACACACACACACATATATATATATATATATATATACCGGGTGTCCCAAAAATGACCGACGATTTGAAAAATCAATTAAAGAAAAACGGAAGGTGATAGAAATGTACGGTTTGCTGCATTCTGCTTAGGCAACCAGGGAATTTTTCTCACCAATTTTCAAAATTAGTTACAAAGTTCGCCAACAGATGGAGCTGCTGACTGGGAAAAACTATAAAACAATGTTTTCAAAAGAAGAAGCATACGCAAAGCGGCATGGATTGGCCTCCCTATTCGCCAGATTTGACACCTTGCGATTTTTTTTGTTTGGGGGGGTACTTCAAAGACCAGGTGTATCGTCACAATCCACAAACTATAGATGAACTGGAACAATACATCTCTCCCTCTTGTTAGAACATTCAAACTGAAATGTTTGCACGGGCGTCTACGAATTTTGTCCTCAGACTGCGCCACGTTGTTGCTGCAAACGGTGGTTATTATGAAAACATTGTTTTAAAGTTTTTCACAGTCAGAAGCGCCACCTGTTGAAGAACTTTGCAACTAATTTTGAAAATTGGTGAGAAAAAATTCCCTGGTTACCTAAGCAGAATGCAGTAAACAGTACATTTCTATCACCTTCTGTTTTTACTTAATTCATTTTTCAAATCGTCGATCATTTTTGGGACATCCGGTATATATATATATATGTTTTTGCATGCTCTCTTTCTCTTTTCTCCTACCAAAATGTTTGTTTAGCTATTTATCCTCAGTACATTTATTTATTTAAACTTTCTTCACTTTATCTTAAATTCCCTTACTTAATTTAACACATTAATCTATATTTAAGACATATTATTTTTAAATCCTCTATGACCAATGTTCAATTTCATTTAAACATAAAACCTTCCGCCAGAGGGCGCGTGCCCATTTAGTGAGTTTTTGACATTATTGCTTTTCTGTAAAATATAAACAATAGAAATAAACAAAAACTAAAATTCAAGCATAGACTGCTAAATCACTTTAACATAAAACATATCCTGCAAAGAAAAGATAAAACATTTTCAATAGAGGATAGTGCAGAAGCTTCCTATCCCCATAATGAAAAAAACGAATAAATAATCCAACAGAGATAGACAAAAATAATACGAATATAGACAAAAAGCAAACAGAAATCAAGCACTCTGGGCATCCACGCACCAACGGAAAGATTCTGTATAAGTGCCGGAACTGAACCATAAAACAACATAGAGGTAACCGACAGGTCTCGTCATCAGGGAACCTAACCTTATCAGTTACCTCAGTTGTCCCCCTTGGGGGACTCGGGGCCTTGGGATGTCTTTTGGGCTTACCTGCATCCTATTCAGAAAGTTCCCCTTGAGGTAACTGATATGGTTAGGCTCCCTGATGACGAGACCTGTCGGTTACCTGTATGTTGTTTTATGGTTCAGTTCCGGCACTTATACAGAATCTTGCCGTTGGTGCGTGGACGCCCAGAGTGCTTGATTTCTGTTTGTTTTTTGTCTATATTCGTATTATTTTTGTCTATCTCTGTTGGATTATTTATTGCTTTTCTGTGTTTCAGTATCTTTATTTTTTTGCTTACTTTCAGTGTGGCAACAGGTTAAAATAATGAGTTTGATTTTTAGTTATTTGTGTTCTTTAGTTTGTGATATATTTTTCAAGTCAATCTTTCTACGAAATATTAAAGTAACTTAAATAAAATTCCAAGGCAATTGAAGTTGTTTAATGATGCTTTCTATCTACAGTTCATTTGATATCGAATTTCAGTTTTATACATTGGTCCGTCGTAGCCATAATAAGCGGCTTATTAAGCTTTATCTTTAACCCTTGTTTCTTTACAAAACATGTGACTGCCTTGAAAACGACTCTTTTATTTTGTTTTCTAAAGTGATTGATTGTGTCTTAAGAAAAATGAATGAACTAAAATCATTGCTTACTAAAAAGCGTGTTTTAAAAGCAAATTTAACAAAGCTGAAAGAAAAAAATTGAGGTTTCCTAACAAAAGGCTGATTTTGTTGAAATCGATGTAGGTCAGGAACGATTGAGTGTCATATCAGCAAGAATTACTAACTTATTTGAAGACATTTTTGTACAGTGTGAAGAGTCAGATGTTGACAAGTTTGTTTCCGAATCTCAAGAAATTCAAGACATCGTAGAGGATTTAAATGTTGCGATTCTGAGAGTTGAAGGAAAACCAAAAAAACGGCTCATTCTACTTTTGCATATTCTTCAAATAGTGTGGGTATTAAATTGCCCAAATTAACTCTTCCTACCTTTGGCGGCAACTTGGACGAATGGTTATCGTTCAGTGAACTTTTTCAAGATTCAATAAAAAGTAATGATAAGTTATCTGATGGACAAAAATTGCAATATTTAAAGAGTTCTCTAAAAAATGATGCATTAAAAATTGTTCAATCTCTCGCTATAACAGATTCAAATTTTCAGATTGCTTGGGATCTTTTGACTGATAGATACTCCAACAAAAGAGACATCGTGTTTACATATATTGACAAGATACTCAGTCTTTCACAAATGACAACAGAGACTGCACCTCAAATTTTATCTTTCGTTGATTCAACGAAAGAGTGTGTGCGTATATTAGAAAGTCTTAACATGAAGGTTCAAGACTTTGCAGATACCATTTTCCTCTATATCATCCAGTCCAAACTCAGTTACATTACAAGGAGGTGGTGGGAACGTGAAATGGAATACAACGAGATTCCTACCCTTCAAGAGTTGCTGGACTTTTTAGAGAAACATGCAAGAACAATCCAGATAAAGGGCAGTGAGAAAAAAGTCCAACAAGGACATAATTCAACGAGCAAAAATGCAATTCATCATTCTAGAGTTTCATCATTTTCTTTAGAGGTTAAAGGTCATAATTTGTGTGCTTATTGCAAGGCTAACCATTCCCTACCATTGTGTGATGCATTTTTGAAACTAAGTGTTAAACAGCGTTCAGATTTTGTGAAAAAAACATAATGTTTGTTTTAACTGCTTGATCTCTGGTCACAGTTTAGTTCAGTGTAGAAGTAAGTACAATTGTAGAGTGTGTGATAAAAGGCATCATACTGCCTTGTGTTTTAAAACTGGTCAAGAGAGATCAAGAGAGTCTCAACATACTGCTGAGTCAACACATTCACCTGATGCACAATAATTCATCCCACAATCTCCGGCTAATTCAAGTAGTGTATCAGTTTCACGTGCAAAGACTTCCAATGTGAATGATTCTATTACTACATGCATTTCTGAACCCAGAGTTCAAAATCATGTGCTGTTGTGTACAGCTGTTGTTCGAGTGCGAGATTCTGCAGGAGGTTATCAATATTGTCGTGTCCTCCTCGATCCTGGTTCTCAAGCCGGTTTTATTACTGAATCTTGTGTAGAAAGGTTGGGTTTACAAAAGAGAAAGGCTAAGGTATTGATTTCTTGTCTTGGTTCATCAAATTCCCAAACAAATAGAATAACAGAGATTAATTTTATACCACATTACAAATTCACACCCACTTTCTCTATCCCTGTGTATGTGTTAAATAAAATTGTTGTTGAACTACCACATTCTTCCATAGACCCATCTTATGCAGAATTATTCAGTGATACAACCCTTGCAGATCCAGCATTTTATAAATCCAGTCCAGTTGACATTCTGTTGGGTGTAGATGTCTCTTTACCAATGCTTATGGGAGAGACATTAAAAGGCGATAATAAACCGTTTGCTGTTAGATCCCAGATAGGCTGGATAATTGCAGGAAGTGTGTCTCTTACAGCGGACAAGCAAACTACTATTCACGTCAACAACATCCAAATGGGCACTGATACTTTAGTGTCAAATTTCTGGAAACTTGATACGGTTCCTACAGCAAACCCATTAACTGCATCTGAGAAAGCCCGTGAAAAACATTTTCAAAATACTTACACCAGATATTGTAACAAATATACTGTGCGATTACCTTTTCACTATTCGCCTGATCTTTTGGGTAACTCCAAACAATTAGCCTTACGTCGTTTGCATTCCCTTGAGAAAAAACTTTCTTCTAACTCTGATATGTATGAACAATATAGAGATTTTATGTCTGAGTATTTGGAACTTAACCACATGGTAGAAGTATCCGAGTCAGAACACAATAATAAATCAGAATACTACCTTCCTCATCATTGTGTAATAAAACCTTCAAGTACAACTACCAAGCTGCGAGTTGTTTTTGATGCATCTGCCAAGACTACATCAGGCCTGTCACTAAATGATATCCTAATGGCTGGACCCAGAGTGCAACAAGAATTGGTTCCTATTCTTCTAAGATTTCGAACATATCAAGTTGCACTATGTGTCGATGTTGAGAAAATGTTTCGAATGGTTCAAGTTCATCCTGAGGACACTAATTACCAAAAAATCTTGTGGAGAAATAATCCAAGTGAGCAAATCAAAACTTACCGGTTAACAACAGTGACTTATGGCACAGCAAGTGCACCTTTTCTATCAACACGTGTAATGAAACAGCTTGCTATTGATGAGAAGGATACATTTCCCTTGACATCTTCTGTTTGTTTGAGAGATTATTATGTTGATGACCTGCTTTCTGGTTCAGGATCAGAAGCTGAAGCAGCTGATCTAGCTAATGAAAAGTTGCACATGATGGAAAAGGATGGATTCAAGCTACGGAAGTGGATTTCCAACATACCATCTGTTTTGCAATGTTTTCATCCAGAGTTAAAAGCTCCAGTTTCTTCATTAAAGATAGACAGTGACAACATGGTTAAGGTGCTTGGTGTTATTTGGTGTCCAACTACTGATACTTTTCAGTTTACAGTTTCTATCAATGAGAAATCAGTATGTACAAAACGGACAATTCTTTCAGAGATAGCTAGAATCTTCTATCCTTTGGGTTGGCTAGCACCTGTGGTGCTTGTTGCAAAAATTCTTCTACAAGAACTGTGGAGTAACAAATGTGGTTGGGATGATGAAATCAATGACGAGTGTAACAAGAAATGGAGAAAGTTTCAGTCGCAACTATTTTTACTTACAGAGTTTAAAATTCCAAGATGTGTACTGAGTTCCAATGCTTCTGAGATAGAAATTCACGTCATTTGTGATTCATCTGAAAAGGCCTACTGTGCTGTTATTTACATACGTTCAGTTGCTTCTGATACTTCTGTGAAGGTTTCTCTCCTAACATCAAAAACTAGAATTGCCCCTCTAAAGCAACAATCACTTCCAAGGTTAGAACTTTGTTCTGCATTACTTTTGGCCAATTTACTCGAATTTGTGCTGCCCGCCCTCAACATTCCAATCAAAAGGTGTTTTGCATGGACAGATTCAAAAGTTACACTTGCTTGGATATCTTCAGAGCCTCGTCGCTGGCTACCCTTTGTAGCAAATAGAGTTGCCAGGATACAAGAAGCCGTTCCATGTTTAAAGTGGAGCCATGTGCCAGGAAATCAAAATCCTGCTGACTGTGTTACAAGAGGACTTTTGCCTTGTGAATTCCTTCTGTTTGATATGTGGACATGTGGTCCAGATTGGCTCAGACAACCAACCATACCATACGACAATGATGATAATGTGAAAGAATTTTCTTTTAGAGAATTGCATTTAAAAGAAGAAAAAACATTCATTTCAACTACTGTTCAGTGTCAAGATGTTTCATTCATATTTAAATTTTCTTCGTGGTCGAAATTGTGCAGAGTTACAGCTTGGTGTTTACGTTTCATAAGAAACTGTTCTAAATCTTCTGAAAAGATTTTGGGTTGTCTTACAGCAAATTAGCTATCAAAAGCAACAGAGAGTATTGTTAAATGTGTTCAAAGCATTGAGATTTCACAAGAGTTAAAATGTCTAAATTCTGGAAAGGATTTAAATTCATCAAGCAAAATCTTATCACTATGCCCTTTTTTAGATGCTAATGGCATAATTAGAGTCGGTGGTCGACTCAGAAATGCTAACATATCTGAAGATATGAAACACCCAATAATCATCCCTCGAAACCATCATGTGACAAATTTAATTGTGCAATATTTTCATCATCTACACCTCCATGCTGGACCATTGTTAGCTGTGATCCGTCAAAAGTTTTGGATACCTTGTGGAAGAGATGTTGTGAGGCGCTTTGTGAGAAACTGTATTACATGTTTTCGACTTTCCGCTACTCCAAATACTCAACTTATGGGTGACTTACCCCTTTCAAGAGTTACACCATCAAGAGTTTTTGCTGTCACTGGTGTTGATTATGCAGGTCCTTTTCTATGCAAAGAAATATCTGGTCGATTTAAAAAATCTTTTAAGATTTATGTTGCAATTTTTGTATGTAAATGTTGCAATTTTTGTATGCAATTTTTCTCTACTAGGGCAATCCATTTTGAGATGGTGAGTAACCTTACTTCCAAGGCTTTCATAGCAGCTTTAAAAAGATTCATTGCCCGACGTAGTAGACCAAGCAAAATATACAGTGACTGTGCAACTAATTTTATTGGAGTAGACATCGAGTTGAGAAGAACAATGAAATCACTTCTATCCTCTTCAAATGATGCCAGTGTTGCATGTTTCTCCGAATCACAAGGCATCCAGTGGAGCTTCAATACACCCTCAGCTCCTCATTTTGGAGGTCTCTGGGAGGCTGGTGTGAAGAGTATGAAATTTCACATCAAGAGAACCATGGGTGATGCACTTCTAACTATTGAGGAGTTCCTAACTCTGATTTGCCAAGTCGAGGCTTGTTTAAACTCAAGACCTCTGTCACCGTAATATATTTAATAGTTAGTATTAGTGGTAGTACGAGTAATTAGAGAGTGATGCTCATCTGTATAGATCCAAAACAATTTATTAAACCAATCATAAAACATATACACACAATATTATTCATTGAAGATTTCCGAATTTCTATCTCATTAACACCATATATATATATATGCATTTCAAATTATCTTTCTTCCTATATCTTATCAATACATTAATTATGATTATTTATCTAATCTTCATTCTCATCAATATCAAATCCTAACATTCTTTATCTACTCCCTAACATTGTTTGATTATCCTACATTCGTAATCGATACACATAAACACATTACAAAATTATTGCAAGATACTAATCCAATTAATACGGATATACACAATCACTATTTTATGATAGATATTCTATGCATAAATGTAAAGATTTCACCTTAATCTGCCCTATCTAATTAACTGCGCTCTCTAGTAGGCATTGGGCATTGCTAGGATAAGTCAAAATACTCTCCTACCTTTTCTGACGACACATCGACATCACAAGCCTTGCTGGGGGGTCATAGGACTTTTCCGGGCATCGGGCTTTCGGGTCCGGGGGAACGGCGGTCACTATCTGTTGCGGCGGATTCAGGGCGCACGTCTCCGAGAACACACTCGCTTCGGGGGAGCGTTAGTCAATCCGAAGGTCCGTTCCTCATCACAAGCATGGCTGGGGGGTCATCGGGCTTTCTGGTCCAGGGGAACGGCTGCAATCATCGACCGCCTGCGGCGGACTCAGGGTGCTCGTCTCCGCATATAAGCATTTGCTTCGGGGGCGCGTTGGTCCAGGGGAGCGGCTGCTCCTCTCTCGCTAAATGACAGGTTAGTCGGTCGGCCTCTCCGGTATTGGGCTCTGCATCTATCTTATATCGGTTTGCTTTTCGGGTACCGAGGACTTGGCTTGTCTCTCCTGCATTAAGTTAGCAGCCCGTCATCTCCTTCTCTCTTCCTTCGCCGTGTACAGGGGCTTATGTGTTCCTCGTGAGTAATCTCAAATCATTCTGCTCTCTCTAAAAACTTTTTCTCTCGAGCTCAACTTCCATCATTATTTATTCAGGCCCTCATTGGTGGCCACCTTCTGTCCTATAGGTTGATCCATTGGCCGACCACCCATTTTATATTCATATTTGCTCCAATCAATATTGACGGGGGCGTCCGCCCTTGCACCTGTCTGGGGTTTCTTACATTTTTAACTTCTCCCCCTCTCCTCTGGCCTCCTGTGGTTTTTTAACGCCGGTCAACCTCGTAAAATGCCTCGCCCCTTTTCTTCTCCTAACTCTGACTCCGTTTTCAGATTTCCCTCAGCTCATTATCACCAGCTGGGCCCTTCGTTAAACGCAGCTGTTGACCGTTTTCTCATTTCAATTGCCCCCTCTCAACTTGTTATCTCTCCTTGCCGTTCGCATACGCAGTACAATATCCCGCTGTTCAAGGCATCTCTTTTGTCTGATTCTCTGAATTACATTCTCTATCGCCCCTTTTTCTGAACACATGTCGTGTCTCCACGACAACCTCTTTGTCCAAGCTCAGGGGACCCAAATGATTTGTCAGCACTTACACCCGGTCACTTTCTTGTTGGTGCTCCATTGACTGCTGTTCCAGAGCCTGACTTCACAAACACAATATTTAACAATATTTGATGCCATTTTCATAATATAAATCGCAAATGCTTCCAGATCTCAAAATTCATGCCTCAGGACTTTCAATTTTAGGTTTAGTTAGTTCTACAAATTTTATTCCTATGTTACAATCGTTTATCCTCTTTTTTCATTTTATATTTGTATTTTCTTAGTTTAAATCATACTACTACTACATCGCTCTTAGATTGAATATACTTAAATAACTTATTTGCACGAAAATGACGTTATCTTATTCAAAATATTTCATGGTGAATTGCATATTCGTTTTTCTCTGTACATCTGTCTAAACCAAATTTAAAATTTGTCATGTATCTTCTACGCGTGTAATGATATCAAAGTATAGATACATTTGACGAAAGAGTTTTTCCTATACTGACTCATTATTGCATCACTGTAGAAATCTTGATTACCCAAGAGCCTGAGACATGATGCGTTACTTTTAGGACCTTTTTAAAAATGATTTTCGGTCACCCGCATTTTGCGATAACAACATGCTCCCGATTATGACCTCAAATGGAGGAATAGAAAAGAGAGGATCAGTTAATTCACCCTATGAAAAAAAACCGAAATTACTTTGTCCTTATGCTTTATATGTAAGGGGCAAATCTAATTAATACTTTTCATCCCTCAAATATTAAATATCTTTCTTTTGTTTTCAAGCGTACATGATAAATAATTAATGTACAATTAATGGTAACGTACATTACACTGATGATATACTGTTGTGTGTGATATACTGTTAGAATTGTATTGTGATATACTGTTAGAAACTAAGGTTGAAAATATAGTATAGTGATTATATAAATTTTATAAATTATTATAATCCCATTCTTCCCTTATCAACAATGTTATACCCTATGTTGTTAGGCAAATCAACCCTAAAAGGGTCATCTAAACTTCAGTTTGTAAGATTTAGTTTACTTGTATTAAGTACTTTCCGACATTCATGCTATCGTTTTAGACTGACGTAGCACTTGCTACCTAAGGGCCTGTTCACATAGGAGTCCGTTGCGTTGCGTTAAGGAAAAGATGACGTTGAGACGAAAATAAACCAATCATAGGCGTTGTAAATTTCATTGCTAATCTTTTGGAGGCATATGATTGGTTTATTTTCGTCTCAACGCCATCTTTTCCTTAACGAACGCAACGGACTCCTATGTGAACAGGCCCTTACAGCTAATGGTGTAACGTCACACATCTGAGAAATGGTGGTTTTTCATTTATTTTCCCCATGGTTTATAATTTTTCCTTTCCAGTGTATTTTATGCAAATATATGTTGATGTTATCTTACCTGATTGTATAAATACCGCTCGAGTTAAAGCAAAGGGGCCCCTGGAAGCACACTCAGTCGGACTCACGAGCTTGTGAGATTCGTGTGTTAGAAGTCTGTGTGTGAGATTATTTTGGTTATATAAATGCTTATTGCTTTTAATATTTTTAGCGTTTATTGAGGTTCTGAATAAACTTTATATTTTTAACTTCAGTCTTGCTTTTTCATGAACACACCCTATGCCAGACAACTGCAGACTCTGTCATATTGCCGCTTTCCGCGACATAATGTCATTTTCCACATATTTACATATCTTTTTTTTTAAATTTAAAATCTTCCGTTGTCTGAGTAGAAGCAGCACATTTCCCTGTTCTTTTCGGCGTACTGTCCCATGGCAGTGATTTCCAATTTAGCATTAAGACAAGGTGTCTCTAGCCATTTCATATTGACATTCAAAATGTAAGTCGCAGTGTGTGCAAACTTTTGAGTTAAAATATCAGATCACGGGACTCTTAACCAAATTACAATAAGCCATCGAGTTACGCGGATTCGTAGATCCGTACATCCGGTTGTATTTTACAAGTTTCAAATTTTTAATGAAATTTAGCAAAAACGCCTATCACTCTGCACAAAATTCTAATGCTACTATTTTAATTTCCTTTTCACACATGATACATATGACAGTTATCTTCAAAATGACCTACAATCTAAGAGAAATTTTAAAATGCAAAAATAATACACACAATTTTATGTTCCAATATGAAAATTTTCTCCGATTCGTCATTCCTTTCCTTTTAAAAACAGCCCCAAATAAAAAAAAAACTATTTATTATACATCAATTATTGTACGTCATTTCCTTAAAAATAGCATCTAAAACATTTCCTGAATATTTTATCAAATTATATACATTACTAGCTGAAAACCCACGCTTCGCTACGGAGTACATTCAAATTAAATACAACGGTCAATGTATGCAATTAATGCCAAAAAAATAAATGTATATATTTATAATGCGACAATCTAATATATAAAAATGAATGTTTGTATCTCTGTAATTGTATAGAAATCCACAGTTTAGGAGCAACGATCGTGAAATTTTAAATACAGGCGTCTTTAAAAACAGCCGAGGGTCTGAAGAACTTCAAAAATCGAAATTAATTACCGTTGATTTTTAATTATTAAAAAACCACAATTTTGAAACTAAATGTAAGCTGTTACACTTTGTGGCATCATCCCTCTGAATATGGCGTCCACGTTAGGGTTAGCTGACAGCGAGCGAAAAGATAAAAATAAATAAAATCAAAAAGCTTCAAGTTATATATTAAACCAGAATAATAAATGAAAATAATAATCTTTCAAGTCAGATTTTATACTTTAAGACATTTCGATTAACGATCGTCGTTTATTTTCGCCGTGTTATTTTGTAAACAAACGTTCTCTGTTGCCATTTTCATTTCAGACATTTCTTATTGAAACGATGTAATGCGTAGTAAATGCGTTAAATATTTCTTATCTAAAATTTATATTTTAAAACATTTCAGTGAAATTAACATCGTCTTCAGATTATAAACAGACGTTATTTGTTGCTATTTTCATTTTAGAAATTTCTTCTCCGATATATTTCCATAGTGGAGATTTAGACACATTACAGAATTAAAAAAAAAACCTTTTGTGTAATTTATATATTTGTGTGTGTTTAATTATTTCAAGTGACTCTAAAGTGGGCGTGGCATTTTTTCCACTAGCGTGAAAAATCAGATTAATATTGAATTATTTAATTTTTTTTTTGCTCATCAGGCGACAGTAGCAGCGAGTGGCAGTAGTTACACAAGTTTGAATTTGAAACATTGTTTTGTTGTTTCCTAAAAGAAGCAATAATCCGTTACTGTATTTTATATTGTTCTTAATTTTATAATTCACGATGTACTTTTAAAAGCATAAAAATTAGTATATCTTAACTAAAAAGAATCAGTCTAAACTTAAGCACAGTTTTGCGATTTATTTACGGTTAACTATGTTTGTGTTTAGCTATTCCATTTGTTTGTTTTAAAAAATGATTTTTTAAAGGTTTTTTTTGGTGCTTTATGGTAAAATAGCACTTAAAAATTAAAAAAAAGAAACAAAAACTTAACTGTAAATAGCATACTTTTTCTATAAATTGGTCAATTTGAAGTAATTTTTATTGAAATTTAGCTAAAATGCCTATAACTGCATAAAAATCTTAATGCTACTATTTTAATTTCCCAAGCACAATTCTAAAAATGTTATAAAATACGCAGCCCTACTTTCCGATTTAGTACAAGAATTTAAAATTGATTTCAGGACTTCGGGGAAAATAAACAATTTTTGTTTTTGCATGTTTTCTATTCTATTTACAGTCGATATAGATATAATGCTAGCAAATTGTTAAATGGAATGCATAGAGTTGCAATCTGACATTTAACTTAAAGAGAAATTCAATCGAGTCTCTTTGTTGTACTCATAAATCATACCTGCCCAGATATAAATATCCTTCACTGCATAGTCAAGCGTTATTCTGGTCATCAACGTTTGGAAGCACGTACATCTGAGAACAACTTTTTTCAAGAGTTTCAACTATTTTGAAGCACACTAAGAGTCAAATTCGAACCAAAATTTATTCGTTGTTTTTTAGTATTGATGTGTATGACATTTCCCATCCCTTTTTTATACTATGTTTAATTTTTCATGCAGAGTTCTCAAGGCAAAAGACAATTTGACAATTTTACTTTTCAGCTTTTAGTGATGAAAGGCTGAATCTATCTAAATTCTGAGATGTGTATAACATTTCACATGTTTTTTTCCTATGCTATTTATACTGTGTTTAGTTTTTAAGTTGACTTTGGTTAACAAACATTCATATTGAACCCCGAATCAAGAAACGAGAAACATAGTTTATGAAGGTACTTCAGATGATATTTGGATCAGTTTAATTGAACAGAGATTTATATGGAGTTTAATAAGGACAGAATGTTTCTATTATTGCTACAGAATCTTGCATTTATGGTGCGTGTAGCCCAAACTGCAGATTTCTGTTAATTTTTTCATCAGTCAGTGCCTTTAACAAATACTTTAATACTTTATTTATACATTTTTTTGGCTACAGAATCCTGCATTTATGGAGGTATTTATATGGACAATTAGACATTTTTACTTTTAAGCTTTTAGTGATTTATTATAAATGTATATATTTTATGATATTTATACTGTTATTAAATCTATGTTATTTATACTGTGTTTAGTTTTTAAATTACTTTTTGTTAACAAACATTAGACAATTTGACATTTTTAATTTAAACTTGAAAAATAAAAGGCTGAATCTACTAAAATTCTGAGATGTGTATAACATTTCTCATGTTTTTTTTTTAATGTTATTTATGCTGTGTTTACTTTTTTAATCAATTTTGTTTAACAAACATTCGACAAAATGACATTTTTACTTTTCAGCTTTACTTTTTAAAACTCTTAACTTTCCAAGAGACAATTTGACATTTTTTCCTTTTCAGCTTTTAATGGTTTATTATAAATGTATATATTTTATGTTTTACTTTTCAGCTTCTTTTGCTCCAAAGATGAAAGGTTAAATCTAGATGAATTCTGAGGAGTTAGTTATAAATTTATATATTTTTATATTGGATTTATTAAAAATTATTTGGGTGTATAACATTTCACATGCTTATTTTTCTATGTTATTTATACTGTGTTTAGTCTTTAAATTGATTTTGGTTAACAAACATTCGACAAATTGACATTTTTACTTTTCAGCTTTACTTTCCAAATGACAATTTGACATTTTTCCTTTTCAGCTTTTAGTGGTTTATTATAAATGTATGTATATTTTATGTTTTACTTATCAGCTTCTTTTGCTACAAACATAGAAGGTTAAATCTTGCTAAATTGTTAAGTTTTTAAATTGATTTTGGTTAACAAACATTCCACAATTTGACATTTTTACTTTACAGCTTTTAGTGGTACAATGATGAAAGACTGCATCTACCAAAATACTGAGATATGTATAACATTTCACATGCTTTTTTTTTGGTTATGTAATTTATACTGTGTTAAGTTTTTAAATTGATTTTGGTTAACAAACATTCCACAATTTGACATTTTTACTTTATAGCTTTTAGTGGTACAATGATGAAAGACTGCATCTACCAAAATACTGAGATATGTATAACATTTCACATGCTTTTTTTTGGCTAATTTATACTGTGTTAATTTTTTAAATTGATTTTGGTTAACAAACCTTCTTAAAATTCCGGGCAACGCCGGGTACTTCAGCTAGTCAATATATACAATTGATGTAGAAAAAAATATATATATTTATAAAAAAATCGTAAGGGATACTTTTATAGACAAAATAATGTCCAATCGTCTGCCGCATTAGCAAGAAATTTTTTTGTCTATTTAGTTGTTATGCACGTGACGATAAATTTATTTAAAGTACCAGAAAAAGAAATCACGTGATCGGCATTTAATAAATTAAATTCTAAAAATTAATCTTTAAAATTCACCAAAAATCAGAAAATCGAGGTAAAGATTCGAAAAAGATTTCATTTTAAAGGAATTCTTATGATCTTTCTCGCGATATAAATTTTATAACCCTCACATTATTATTTTAAATGCAAACTTGAAAAAAGTTACTAAAACAGCTTAAGAATTTAATTTTAAAAAATCTAAGAAGAATTTTTCAAAAATCTCTCTTAGTGCACCCCTACACTATAAGAAGAATCGCCATGCAAAATGTCAGCCCTTTAGGTCCGGCGGTTTGGTCTGTGCGTTGTATGTCAGTCAGTGAGTCAGTTACGGAACTGTTTTATATGTATAGATTATGTGAGATATCGTGATCACGGTAGAGATTTGTGCTAAAAAGCATAATTCTGAGAAAAATGCATATAAAGTTGTTATTCCCACCAATTTTGTAGCAGACAATGTTTTTTTTTTTTTTTTGTAATAGTTATAACTCTGCTTCTAACTCATGTAGAATGAAAATCAAAACGGTTTTGAAAAGAGAAAAGATTGAATTACACGATTCTTGCAAAAAATGAAATTGACCAAACTAGTTTTAAAAAAAATGACATTTTCAACGTAGGCAGTCACCTTAAACAACATGAAAGAGGTAATAAGATTGCAGACATTAAGTGTGTAGACGTTATGAACTAATCGACCGTTAGAACTGTGATAAAGATCGGACTATGCAACAAGGGAAGATATCTGTTCCTATGCAATCGACGATAATTTCAAAGAAAAGAGGTGTTTTAGTAGAAACGTCAGAGAAATTACTGATAATTTGAATTGAAGATCTTCAACACAAACGCATACCTCTAAGGCCATCTGCACACGGAGTAACTCAAAAGAAACTGATAACTGACTCAAATCACAAACCAGTCCGTGATGAGTCGCAACCTATGTAATTGAATGGAGCCACGCACATGGCGCAACTGGTTACAAACCCGTCGGACGGGTTGCGCCGTGTGCGTGGTTCCATTCAATTACATAGGTTGCGACTCATCACGGTCTGGTTTGTGATTTGAGTCAGCTATCAGTTTCTTTTGAGTTGCTCCGTGTGCAGACAGGCTGAGTCTTACGCTGATACAAGAGAGAGCATTACCTGGTACATTTCGATTTACGCGCTATCTACAGACACGGAATGTTCTGAAACGAATTAACCACGTAAGTCGAGGACTTACTGTATCAGTACCGCATGTCTTGTTTTACATTAAGAAGTCACTCCCCCCCCTCTAAGAATGCATAAACATTAACATATCTTTGATATAAGCTATATTTTAAACTACAGCAATTTTGTACAATCAGATCGTTGTACTCATTTCATGTTTTTTTTTGTCATGCATCTGATAAAGAACATCTTTATTTTTCTCTGTTGCCCGGACTTATAATCTTGTTATAGGTACTAAATATTTAAAATAGCAGAGCCCATACCAGAGTTTAAAGAAGAGCCGAGCTATGATGTAAAGCAATTAATATTTATTTAAAACTAAGAATGCATTATTTAGACAAACCTTCCTATATTTCAAGGTTGAAAAATATTAGTCATATCTGAGCCTACGAGAGTTTATCATAACATAAAATTACAGCAAAACAGCTGCGGGCGCCAGTATAGCGAAAACAAGTAACAAGTAGATCTGCAGGCGATAAAAATGAGTTGTTGTTGTTGTTGTTGCTTATGCCACTTGACCGACAGCAACATCAGATCAAGTCCCGAAGGCTGTGGGCGAAGAAGGTGCGGCTCTTGTTTTCACTGGAGTCCAACTTGGCCAAAGTACCAGTCCCGTGATTTTGTACCGAGTCAAGTGACGAGACCAGAACACTTGACCCCGCACCTCCAGAGGTAATTTTGACAACTTGGATGACATCGCAGCCACGACAGATTTTACGTGCACCAGTCGCGATTAGTGTACACGGCAGTGGATTTGTCAGCGACGAGCAACGAACCAGTGACTTTAAGATCACTAGGCCTGGGCGATGTTACATTTTTGACATCACGATACATCGTCAGTCTAACATCGCGATGTGACGATTTATCGCGATGTTAACCACGAACGTAGCCAGCAGGTGGCAGCGTGCCTCCCTAAAAAAAGTGACATAGATTCATACATAAAAATGAGACCAGGTTGTGGTCCTGCAACAGAATAAACTAATTAAACATTCAAATATCTTTTTTTAGCTAAAAATATCTGCATTTCTGCATGTTTTGGAAACAATGCAGCTCTTTGTTTTGTAATAACACTCCTGCCTTTGCTGAATATTCTGTCTGAAGGTACACTTGAACCCTGAATTGCCAAATATTTTCTAGCAAGTACGTCAGTCTAAGTATTGACGGTGTGTAACAGGAAAATCGTCCCTTCAAGCTAAGCGATGCGATATCGTAAGACCGCGCATGCGTACAAACATCGGACACCGGGAAATCGTCGACCAAGCGATGCGACATCGTAACATCGAGCATGCGGAACACAGAAACATCGGAGCCGTTTGTGAGACATCGGGAAATCGCGCGTATGCGTACACCGCTAGGTTTATGACACCGGGAAATCGCGATGATACGATGCATCGCTGAGCTGATTTAAAAATTATGAAACCGGTGTGACGATGTCGACTTTACATCGGTTTTTCACGATGTATCGATACATCGCCCAAGCCTATGGGCCACTGCACCCTGATAAACATGTACAAGCTATATGTTATACTAGCTGAAACCCCGCGCTTCGCTACGGAGTACACTCAAATTAAATACAACGGCCAATGTATGCAATTCATGCCAAATATATATATATATATATTATATGATAAATACGACGATCAATGTATACATTTGATGTAATATATATATATATATATATATATGTATATATATACCGGGTGCGTCATAAATTCGTGCAAAATTCAAAAATTCATAATAAAAGAATTAATGCTCTGAAAATTTTTCTGTTTGCGCCAATATGATCAGAGAGATTTTGGATTTTTTTCCATGTAAAAAAAAAATTTCCAAAAGTAACCGAAAGAGGGCACTCACGAGTCATACTGAGACGTTTTCTGCAAATCAGGCAAACACAAACAGAAAATCAAACATATCACAATAACATGAGACTGTGCATTTATTTTAAAGTAATAGATGTTCAACATTACCACCAGCACAAGGTAATAGTGAGGCGCGTCACTACGCCCATTACCGCGGAGTGTAGCATGTCGTCTTCGATGGCAGCGACTTTCTGTCGAATGGCATTTTTCAGTTCCACCAAAGTGGTTGGGGAACCCCGGCACACACGAGACTTTAAGTATCCCCACAACCAAAAATCCGCCGGGTTCAAGCCTGGTGATCGTGAGGGCCACTGAACCTTACAACCTCGACTTATCACTCGGTCTTCAGTGTAAGATTCCAACAGGAAAGTCTTGACATCACTGCAATGCAGGCTTAACGTGGTCACACAAAAGCGTACCATACCGTGCTGCAGTGGCTGTTTTGCGTATTAGCGTCACCTCGCAGTGAAAAGTGGGCCTCATCCGTCCACATGGCATTCAGCAACCATTGTGGGTTACTTTCCATTTGTGCCAGAGCCCATGTAGCAAAGATTTGTCTTGCATCTGTATCTGCCGGTAATAACTGGTGAAGTGCATGGATTTTGTACGGATACAGTTTCCACATTCCGTGCAGAATACGTCGAATCGACGGTTCCGGAATCTCCGTTCTTCTCCCAGCTTCACGAGCACTGCTACTTCCCATTGATGTCTCGGCTGCCAAATTTTCCATGGAACTTTGTGCAACATGGACGCGGTCCGCGGTCAAGGATTGTCTTCGAATTCGTGGACGATCCTCCAAACTCCCCGCTTCCTCAAAGCGTCGTACTAAATTCAGTATCCCATTCAACGACATAGGCCTTTTTCGCGCCTTCAGTCCTTTCTCCGTGCGAAACTTTCGCAATGCAAACAGTTGGGGATTCACCATTCTTATAGAAAAGTTTAACAACCAACACTCGATCTGGTAAAGAAAGCATGCTGCCGGCTTCGAATGACGGATCCATTTCCAACCAGGTGTTTTATTGATAGCCAGATTTGCATAAAATGTCTCAGTAGGCCGTGTGAGCTCCCTCTTTCGGTTACTTTTGGAACTTTTTTTTTTTTTTTGCATGAAAAAAAATCCAAAATCCCTCTGATCATATTGGCTCAAACAGAAAAATTTTCCGAGCATTATTTCTTTTATTATGAATTTTTGAAGTTTGTACGAATTTATGACGCACCCGGTATATATATATATATATATATATATATATATATATATATACATATATATATATATATATATATATATATATATATATATATATATATATATATATATATATATATATATATATATATATATATATATATTTATAAGAAAATCGTAAAGGTTAATTTTATAGACAAAATAATGTAGAAGAAAATATTCAAATTAAATCTAATATAAAGAATACTAAAGAATTTAGTACAGTTAATATAGTACAGTTTGTAGAACATTTCTTTTACTGTATTTTAATATTTTTTTGGATAAATGTCCAATCGTCTGCCTCATTCGCACTGAAAAAAATATGTTTTGTTTATTTAGTTGTTATGCACGTGACGATAAATTTATTTAAAGTACCAGAAAAAGAAATCACGTGATCGGAATTTAATAAATTAAATTCTAAAAATTAATCTTTAAAAATTCACCAAAAATCAGAAAATGGAGATAAAGATTCGAAAAAGATTTCATTTTAAAGGAATTTTTATGATCTTTCTCGTGATATAAATTTTATAACCCTCAAATTATTATTTTAAATGCAAACTTAAAATAAGTCACTAAAACAGCTTAAAAATTTAATTTTAAAAAAATCTAAAGAATTTTTCAAAAAACTTTCTTAGTGCACCCCTACACCATAAGAAGAATCTCCGTGCAAAATTTCAGCACTTTAGGTCCAGCGGTTTGGTCTGTGAGTTGTATGTCAGTCAGTGAGTCAGTTACGGAACTGTTTTATATATATAGATATAGTAATCAGTCTGTTAAAAGTAATTTGCATACACTCCTGCTGATTGACCAATTACAATATATCACGTACTGATACTATTCCGCCAATCTGAGTCAGCCCGTAGAGTAGTCGAAAGCAAGAATGCATGAGATATTTTCATAAAAGTGGCGATATCACTGCCATAAATGAAACGGTTTATTAGCTTAAATTCATCCCATTGAAACTTTGTTTTTACTGCGATATGTAACACTTTCTATACATAATATATAGTATTATATACTAAATATATTCTTACTTAATCTATAGTTTAGATAAAAAGTTTTGCTTTTAAGCAAATATAAGAGACACATTTTTGATTTTCACCAATAACTTTAGTGAACAACGTGTTCGCCGTTTAGCTCCACTACCCCCTGCGGTCTTTCAGGCAAATTCATAATTTCATCATCCTAAAATTTACACTGCACAAATCTTTTTTTTTCTGGCGTTTTAGTTAATTTTTTACTTTTCATGGAACAATAAAGAAAAATATGCTGAAAATGTTGCTAATTTTCTTCCAACTTTAATAATAAAATGGGTACACAATAATTCTCCAACTGTGATGAGTTTTTGTTTTAACTGTCTGCTTATAGGACCGTTTGTCACAACACAATTTACTAAATTGTTCCAAATGACTTTAAAGTCAACTATGCGCTATTATTGTCGTCTTGCTAAAAACCGATCGAACATTTTGGCCACTCAAATCTAATTTCACTGAGATCAGACGTCACGTTGCTTGACAAAGAAAATCTGCATCAAAGAATCATCGGTAACTCATTCCGGGTGACACACGTGAACTGTTTTTACAAGGAAGGATATTTTTTTTAGCGTAATTTTTCTTCAACAAAAATAATTAGATATTTGGTCATATAAAAATGAAAAACTATCATTAAAGAAGTTAAATACTAAAAAAAGTAATTGAATTTTCGTTTAAGACATTTTTTAATAGTCAGTGAAAAGGGAAAGATTTCATCATTTACGCGATGAAAGTTACAAACGTCGAATGGAAATGGCTTCACCCATTTAACAAGTTAAATGGCAATTAATAATTAACAGAGCGTATAAATTGGAAGAGAATTTGATTTTCTTCTGTCAAAAAATGTTCTTTTCGTTATTAAAAAAAATACGTAAAATCTCCACAAAAAGGATAGCAAAATGCATAATTTTCGTGACTTTCCGAATACTTTTATTTGATTTAATTAAACGGAAGAAACGGAAAACAATATAAAATAATTTATTTATTTATTTATTATTTATTATTTATTATCTATTTATTATTATTATTATTATTATTATTATTATTATTACTATTATTATTATTATTTATTCATTTATTATTATTATTATTATTATTATTAATTTTATTATTATTATTATTTATTTTTTTATTATTATTATTATTTATTATTATTATTATTATTACTATTATTATTATTATTATTTATTCATTTATTATTATTATTATTATTATTATTAATTTTATTATTATTATTATTTATTTTTTTATTATTATTATTTATTATTATCATTATTATTATTATTATTTATTTGTTTATTTATTTATTTTTTATTTAACTTTTTGAATCGGAGTAAAGTTTTTAAAGGAAAAACACAGTTATTTATGACGGAAAAAGAATGAAAGGAAAATGGATTGAATTCCCAATGGAAAAGAGACGAGAGATTAATAATAAATAATATTCAATAAATAAGATTTTGGATTTTGATTTTTTTTTTACATGTTTAAGGGTAAAAATGGCTAAAGAGAGATTGCGTGTAGAAAACTTATTTCTTTAGCATTTTCTTTTTTAAATATCAACCAGATCTCATACAATTGCATAATATCACATTCGTTAATGATATTTACTTCTCATATTTCTATTGTTTAGTTATCCGTTTCTTAATGTATGCCTGCTTTAGATTTCTTTTTACTTTTGGTTGTTTAATATTCGTTTTGACTTTCACCTGATTTTTTTTTTTACTGGAGGTTTAATGTTATCTTTATAATTTTGTTTCTCCTTAGGACAAAATTATTTTTCTGAAATTATTATTTCTACATCTATAAACGGTTTAGCTACACCCGGGGGAAATTAAAAACGAACAAAAAATAGATTTCTTTCATTTGGGGACATTATAGAAGTGAGATCTATTTTTTTTTAAACTAGACATTTTTAAAACTCTTTCTAGATATTAAACTCTGTAGTTATTTATAATATTTTAATCTTTTCCTCTTCAGATATTCCATTCTGTTTGATTTTTTTTTTCAAATAATCTTGAGTTTCTCTCTGCAATTCGTTCTTCCAAATATCCCGAAATTTAGTTTATAGGGATAAGGAAATCACATTTCGGAAAAATATGATTTGAATCATGGATTTTTAAGACGCAAAACCCCTTTTTTGTAATCTCTCTTTTTAAAATCAATATCAAAATTTAAAACGATTCAATCCCTGCCTGATATTTTCAATCGCATTTCAACTTACATCATCCTTGAAGGTATTTTTTGTTATTAGTAAAAATATATTTGATTTTTCAATGCAATGAAAATTTAAAATATTGAATGGAGATTTCTTCCCTACACGTGTACCTATAAATGACTAATAATTAATAACAATTAAGACTTTACCCAGAAATTTAATCCAAATTGATAAAAAACATTCCAGAGGATACTCTCCAGATTTTTAAAGATGATCAAAATCGAGCTGGTAGTGGAATATTCATCAAATACTCTGACATTGTCTCCATTACTACACGAAATTAGTATTTATATAAGTATGTGATGCCCGTTCCTACCCGTCAACATGTCATCTATCTGTGAACCTGTTCATCTGGGCGGTCTCACAAACTCTAGGATAAGAGGCCATAAAGTTCTTGTAATGTGCGGATCTGACGTTATAGAACGCATAAATCCCAGAGTGGTTCGAGGGCTTCTGAGATTTTTGACACTATAGTGACATTTAGAATCCCATAAACTTCGAACACTTACCAGCACTTCAAACGCTAGAGAACTCGCCGACAGTATAAAAGAAGACCCCAATAGTCCACAAGAGACAGATCTGTTTTTGAGTGCCAGAGAGACGGAGCTCCCCTGGTCAGACAGGCCTTATAGGTCAGCGCTGTCGTTGAACCTGAAGCCATCCTGATGATCTAACTATAAATATATTCTAACTCGCTGTACATACTTGCTTTTCATGTGTAGATGCAGTATGTTTAACGTATCGTAGTACAGAAATTGAAGCGAAAGACTTGACTTATTATTGACTACGGTACAGTATCCCAATGATATTGTTAAAATCAAATTTAGAAATCCAGACTCATGTTCTGTTTTTAGTGCCGAATAACTTCTATATAGGAGGGTTTGAGGTTTATTAGAACTGATGTCGAGTTTAACGATATATGAATTTTGTCAGATATTCGCAGTTCCATCCAGCATTCGACCACTCTCGTTCATTTGAGCAACTGGACGAGAGTGGGCGACAGAGCCGACTTGTCCATCCTGCACCAGCTAGATCGTCTCTCTATGAACCATGATATTCATTTGCAGTGGGTTCCCCTGTCATGTGGGTCTATTGGGAAATAAGATGGCTGACATCCTAGCAAAAGAGGGTACCGCTGAACGTTCACCAACTTCTTCGGCAATGAGATGGCTGACATCCTAGCAAAGGAGGGTACCGCTGAACATTCACGAACTTCTTCGGCAAGGAGATGGCTGACATCCTAGCAAAGGAGGGTACCGATGAACGTTCACCAACTTCTTCGGCAATGAGATGGCTGACATCCTAGCAAAGGAGGGTACCGCTGACCGTTCACCAACTTCTTCGGCAAGGAGATGGCTGACATCCCAGCAAAGGTGGGTACCGCTGAACATTCACCAACTTCTTCGGCTCTTACTTATGTGGAGGCACATTCCGTAAGGAAATCTTTTATCCAGAGAACTTGGAGATCTCCCACGGTCAATGATGAGGTACATTGATGTTTGTCCTGGTAGGGCTCTTGCCTTCAAGGTTGATAGAGACGAACCAGACTACAGTCTCTAGGTTTGCAAGTAGCCACTTGAGGTGCCTAAACTTTGATCACTAAAACAAAACCTTTCCCATTTGTAAAAAAGCGTAATAATGAGCAGGCCACTCCTCCTCCCATCTTAACTTGCCTAAACTTATCTAGGAAAGGTTTTATTACCGATACTCGCCATTTGAAGGACCTACTGAGGATATATGGATTCATGGACTTGATCTAGCACCTCTAGATCAGGAGGGATTAGTAACAACAACAGCAAATGATTATCAGTTTGTGTATAGAGTTAAAAAAAGAAAATTTAAAAATTCGAAGTTGAAGGACTCCATTCCCCTTAATCACCCCACGATATGAAAGGCATTAACATCAGCCACTGGCTGGATGTCGAATTTACCACATGCACTGAACCCTAGACAAAGTAATGAAGTAGAATTTATTTATCTAGAACTCTATCCTATGCCTTTTATACCCAATCTTGCCAATCGAAAAGCTTCTTTGAAAGTTTGATCCTCTGCTTTATTCGAAAAAAAAGTGTTATTTACCTCATGTCGACAGAATAACGTGAAATAATGGGGAAGAAATTTAAAAAAAAATCTATAAAGAAAATTTGAGGACAGCAAAAATGAAGCCAAAACAATACACATTTTAAAATCAATATTTACCGTTAGTGTTTTTATGTATACTTTATCACATTGTATCTTATAATTTATCATAAGTGTATCATTGGGTAACAAAAAAAATCGAGGAACCGTAACAGCGAATATTGGATTTTTGCGAGCAAATGTTTAACAATGGTTCACCGTTTCGGAAAAAATATTTTCCTTTTGGTTGAATAATTTAAGGAAAATTGCAAATGATTGGTATATTTACAAAAAACATATTAATTATATTTTTTAGGTACATTAATTATTCTGCCCTCTTTCAGGAAATTTTACAAAAAAGTAAGCTGTATTGAAAATTTTTTTAATAATTTAAATGTGAGTTTTCAACCGTAGCTTATGGAATTATTAATAAATGAAACTAAAAGAATGCTGGCCTCTTAAAGAACTTTATTTTTTAAAACATTTACTCCCGTTTCGTAACACTGGAAACTTTACAAACATACATTTTACATAAATTGTGAATTTTAAGTAAATTGTGAAAAGATATTAATCATACAATTATTTATTTACTTTGAATAGTTTATAACTGGAAAATTAATTTGAAATTTTTGTAAAAGAAAAAATATTTATATCAAGTTTCTCTTACTGCATTAAAAATTTTTCTAAAATGCAAAGAAATTTTTCCTTCTAGAATACTGGAGATTTTTTGATTTATTAATACTTTGTTTCTTTCAATGCATATTAACTATAGCAATACATGTTTAACTTTAATTGAAGAAAACGTAAATATTGATATTTTTGCTTACTGACAAAATGGCATCTCGTTCAAATATGATAAAATATAGGGCCAAATGATTAGGTGTCTGAAGACGAATCTGAAGACGCCTTATGAGATAACAGGAAAGGTGACCCATCAGGTGCCGAACTTGCATTAAGTAAAAAGTAATTGTTAGACGTCAGAAATTTCAGAAATAGGGTTGGCATATAATAAATCCGGTTGTGGTAAAGAGGAAATCCCAACATCACAGAGTAAATGATTTATAAAAATTCTAGAACAATTGGGAACAGAAA